>VZTN01032386.1:91900-113496 GCA_013400515.1 Erpornis zantholeuca
GCAGAATGAATTTTCTAGTGTCAATGAATGGGAGACTTTGCCATACAGACATCTGAAAACTTGTGAAATAGATGTTTACACACCAAAATCCCACTTCTCAGATGTCTGTATGGCAAAGTCTCCCATTCATTGACAGAAGAGAAACACATGAAATCATGAAGCATAAGTAAAGAAGCAGAATAAATCCTGAGCACACCAGGTACCATCCTACCTTTCCTGGAGTCCCACAGGTTTCATTCTGAAAGGAGATGGACTAGCACACAGGGGAGGTTTGAGCTCAGGAACACATTGGCCTTGAGGGTCCACTACAACATTGACAACCTTTGGAGCCTGTTGAGGCTGGACCATGCTGTTGGCAGTCTTATACTCCGTCTGAGATGTCTGCAGGGGAAGGGGTGAGAGGTGGATCTCCTGCTTCTTTTCCTTCTCTTGTCTTAATGACAACTGGATCTTCTCCTTTAATCTGTACAGAACCTACAGAAATAAAGAGGACAACTCAATCTCAATTGCCTGGTAAACAAGACAAGGAAGGTATCACAAATGCTGGATAAGATTGCTATACGTGGCTTTCATTCCTAGAAGGTAAGTCACAAGTTGTGTTACACAGCATTTCCCACAACAAGATAAATATTTCCATTACATAAACTACAGAGTGTACAGTAGGGATTTTAACAGTTCTCACTGTGAGTCAGCACTTACTTGTAATACCTGCAGTAGTATTATTAAAAGGGAAAATAACACAGAATGGAAACTAGTTACAGATGACACTGTGAAGAAGGAAATACTGATAAATAGAGTAACTGTAGAAGAAATTTTAAGCATTTTAACACAAGAGAGACAATGGCACAATATGAAACAGATGTTCATGACTTAGCCAGGTACAAGTCTCTAATTACAACAGCCTCAATTTCTTTTAGAGCAGATGTTCCTAAAAGCCCTTACTCACCTGGCATGGAGCTCATAGTTGAACAGAGTAACTTTACGAGGTCACTTTAGTAGGCTGTTATTACTCTGAAATACTCCTCCAGGTAAGGATATACCCCAATATATATGCAGGTAAGGATATACCCCAATATCCTCAGAGAAACATTACCTGTTCTGGAATAAAGCTGAAGCAAGGAGTGGCCTATGAAGTTATTTAACCATCTGTTCAGGAAAGTGTGCTTTACAGTCACGAAGAAATTGACTTCTGAACATGCTGTAATACCAGAATTATCTGTCCACCTATTGCTTATGAATATGGACATCAGATATGTGCAACAAAAGCAGAACTTCTTCTTGTACTGATCTTCTTCCATCAAACTCCACAGTGATGTTGCTGAACCTTGGCTTGGTGAGGGCAGGCAGGTAGCTTGTGCTCAGTAGTGGCATGCCAGAAGTAGCCATGTTACACCCGTTTAAAAGACTTATTTCTTCGGAGGGCAATGCAAAAAACAATTTTTGAGCCATAGCTGTTCCATTTTCAAAACACACCTTACAACTTAGGAAATTTATGAGAATTGTAAATATTGCATATGGAGATAGAAGACACACAGTGTTTTTAAGATGTCTGCAGATACCCCTGTACTTTCCACTTTACTTTATCTGTTCCTGTAAAGCATTTGATTTAGATCCTTGAGTAAGACAAAACTTAGACCACAGCATTTTTTTCACAGCAAGTAAGAAGCTGTTTGACAGCTGTTGCCCTGCTAGCATCACATAAAGATCTATCACTCCACAGCTTTCCAGTGATGACTGGATATATCTGATGGGTTTGTTTGTTCAAGGATTAGCATTAGAGGTTTAGCTGGGAGCTAACCTAATATCATTAGGAATACACACATTAGACAAGACTTAGCTAGGTAAACCATCTGTTCATTCAGAAGGGTTTAGAATTGCATGGATAAGATCTTTTCCCCATAAATTTGCAGAAACAACAGCCCTACTGTGAAGCAAGGGCGCTGGTACCAGTAAAGATGAAACAGGGGCTTGAAATATTTTAATTATCTTTTCCTCCAGTGAGTGCTTTCATCTAATTTGTTTCTGATAACCAGCAGATAAAGAGCTCAGCTATTCATGGCCATGACAATGTTCACCATACCTTCTTGTCACTAATAGGTTTTGACACAGTTTCACTCCTTGGGGACCCAAGGAATTATGGTTTTGATTTCCAAAAAAATGGACAAATGTTATTTCATATCCTATTTAATAATCTATTATTAGACCCCAGAAAAAGAAATAGCTTGACCCTAGCAGAAATTGAAAAAACCTAACAAACCACATTTGATCTAAGTGCTAACACATTTATTTTGAGAGAGTATTGCAGGGTTGTAACATTTTTAATGAATTCTAGGTCAAATAAACAGAAATGGCCAAAAATACAACCAACCCAATCTGTCACTGACATGCATTAAGTGGGACAAAAAACAATGTGAGCTGTTTGTTACTTTTACAGAGTGCACATACCCCATGTATTATCAGGTCCTGACAAAATCTGAGACAGTGTCCATTTACACAGTCTAAACAGTAACACACATAAAGATACAGGTTGGACCAGGGAGGACCAGAGATGAACAGAACGGGGAATGCCTGCAGAAAAGACCACAGCATCACAGCAATTCCATCTGGAAGGAATTCAAGGAGTCTACTCAAGTATTTACCTCTGCCCTAACTTCATATCAGCTACACCAAAACTATTTCTGACAGATGTTTGCCTAAAACCGTAATGGGTGAAAACTCCCAAGCATCCCCAAGCAATGCAATCCAGGGTCTAGTGACACATGTGATAACAAAAGATCTTTCTAATTAGTCAGCCAAATGACCCTGTGAAAAATTTGCTTTTTTTCCAATCTCCAATGGAGAAAGTATTATCTTCTTTAGGACAGCCTTTGAAATCTTCACATGTTTGAGAACTATCCTTCTGCTTGCTCCTTTTCCTTGTCATAAATAACCCAAATTATCTCATGGCCTCTGTGTTGCTAATCACTCTTGCATCTCCTTCCTCCTATAATTGCCTGACATTTTTCACAAATGTGGTAGAGAGACACCATAGAAAATGAGTAAGACAAGATACTACAACCAAGTAATTACCATAGAGGAGCCAAATTCAGTTCTTAGAGATCACATCCTCATTCATATATCCCAGGGTAAGAAGTGAATTTTTTGCAACATTGATGTTGCTTATGTACTTCTGTGATACTACTGGAACTTCTCCTACAGAACTGTTGTTTTGCCACACATTTCCTACACTGTATTGATGAACATGATTAGAGTTCTTGTCCCTGCCAAGCAACATTCTTATTCCTTCCCATTTTTTCTCTGGCACCCTAAGAATATTTGAAGTTCTGATATTGTCATACACAATACTTACCATTACCAATACTGTCTATGCATTCGAGATGATTAAGGAAAATATTGTGCAGTACCAGGACAAGGACAGACAGCATTTTCTATACCCTTCCAGTTAAATAGTCAGTAGTGACCAAAATATCTCTTCTCCAAAGTAGAGAGTAGAGAAGAAGAGATTTCTAGAGTTATCCTCCTCTTTTTGAGTAAAATAGCATGGGGAAATGGAGATAACAAGGAAGTAGAAATTAAATAAAGCAACAATTTCCTGTGATAAAATATCTTAGGGACACTTCAAATGATTAAATAACATTTTGTTATAAATGTGAACATTTTTCAGTAACTTTAGATTAAACATGCTTTCTATCTTAAGGTTGTAAGTGGTTAAAGAAAATTAAATGTGTTTGAGAGCAAAATATCTCAAAAGACTACAAGATATTATGTGTTCATAAATGCTGATAATTGTCAGAGAATTCAGTTAACACTTATATTTGTGCACCACAGAAGTATCACACAATTCAAAGAGGGAAAACATGAAAGATACAACATTGGGCAAAAATGCAAAACTTACCCTACAAAAGTCAGTGGTGGTGTAGGGTTGCTCATCTTCTGTGTGACCACAGCACCTCTCATATTCAACATACTAGAATTGTGCCTAATGCTCAGAAACCTGGCCACTGAACTCATACAATGTGAATGGCAAAGCTGCTCAAAAACATGGTTACTCTTTCATGTACTTACTAGTCATTTCAGTTGAAAATTTGTGTATTTGATACATGAATACCAACACACACTCTAACAACTGTGCACTGATAACATTCTGTTAATGTGGCGTTGCTTTTACTATCCAATAAAACTGAAATAAAGGCAGGTAAGAGAACTTCAGGGATTCTGGGACCTAAAAAGGTTGAGAAGTCATCACTCATATCCCTACACAGTTACTCTGTAGATTTAAGAACCTGTTATTTATTTCTTCAGCTTCCTTCTAGTTACATTGTTCATTCAACTCAAAATAGATGAAGAAATGGGGTTCTTCAAACTTTGGTTTCCCAGCATTATGAGAGCAACTAATTCTTACCTTGGAAATGAGTTTGTAGTAGCCTTGAGAAAACACCTGTTATGTAAAGAATGTGTGACCCTAGATTTCAGACTAAAAAAAACATGAAATAAAAAACAAAATATAGGTAAAAGGGAAACTTACCATTAAACAAGTCACTAGAATGACAAAGATGCTGAGGAATATGACAACTGCATAAAATCCTTCTTTACTCCAGATTTTGTCTGCTTCATGCTGGCCTTGCAAAACATTTTTCTTTTTTAAGCAGTGAAACAGAAAGAGAAAAAAAGTTACAGAGTGGCATGTGCAGATTAAATGGCTCTCATTGCGCATTAATCACTCTCCTCAGCTTTGTCAGCATTGAATTTCTACTGCACATGGCATGACTTCCAACGCTGCTATTGGCACCCCGTGCCCACGCCCAGTCCATGGAGCAGGGCCACCCTGTGCTCCCAGTGCTGCACAGGGATCTACAGCCCTCTGTGGCTGCCGAGAGAATCCTCCACCAGCCAGCACAGGCTGTTTGAAGGTAAAGCAAACAAGAGCCAGCGCCTTTCTTGGAAACCACCTGGCTCGTCAGGTCAAAGGGCTGTGCTCCGCATGGGCTTTGGGAGGCTCGCCCTAACTCTTTCTCCCAGTGCTTATCTCCAGCCCCGGCACCCGCACGCCAGCCTTCCCACGTTTACACCCGACACGGAGCAAAGAGCAGGTTTGCCATCATGAGCCAGGAAGCCCTCACACTGTCACCTCTAGATTACACACACACATATGTAAAAAATACTGATTTGCTGAAAATAATCTCATTATCTGTCTATCTATAATTCTGATTATGTTTAATCTCCTTATCTTTGGCTTCCGGCTAATAGAACATTTCTGAAACAGCTGTGCACACTAAACTTTTCAGAACTCCTGGGGAATTCCTGGGAATTATGAAATAATAATGATTGTAAAAGCTTTTTGTCTTTATTGCAGCACTGGGACTTGGTTGGACTATTAAATTACCAGAATTTCACTATGTTTTCAAATAGAGATTTTGTAGCAGAAACAAAGTACATGTAACCTGGGTCTAACTGCAATATATTATTTAGAATAAAGTATTTTGTCTTATGTTTCTGGGACCACAGTTCAGTAGACATTGCCCTTCCAATTTTCAGCTACTTGCTTTTATTTTCTTAATTGTGTATTTTCAGCAGAGTTCTCAGACTGAGTAAAACTAACTTTCTAAAATTCTGGTTTCCGTTGTAAATGGTCAAAGTCATCTGTGTTTCCCTCTCAATGAAATTCCCTAATGGTTTTAAATAATCCTCTTGTTTAACTACAAAGTTGTCTTCCATCACAATGTGGCCTTTTTTTTTCCTCTCTGGGGATACTGCGTAAGAGGACTGGCAGTTTATCACAGAGGGACGAGTTCCTCTACACAATGAGTGGCTGCTCAGTGGGCCTGTAAAACTGCAGGAACCCTCGAGAGGAACCAATATATATATGCCTCAACATATATCACAAATGAGGTGAAGAAAATGCCTATTAAAAAAACCATGTTGCCTTGTCCCCAGGGGGGTTTCACCTGGCGGCCGGTCAGGGCAGAGAAGACTTCCATGACTAGACTGTGAGCAGCTCTCCCCCCCCAGACGCTTGCTGGTGAAGGCAAGTACCTGGATACCCTCGAAATATGCCTGCGAAGCTGAGTTGGGGGAAGAGTTTCGGGGCACATAAAAGGCTAGGGTGGGTCCTGGATCCCAATACAGTTTTCATGGTTCTCCTTTCAGCACAGGATTGTATCCTGCTTGTTTCAAAAAGAGGCAGGACAATGCAAGACAAATCACAGATACAACTGCAGCAAAATGCAAACATTTAGAGAGGAATTTGGTAGTATGGCTAATTTATAGAGACTTGCTTGCTTAAATAAATGCATGTGTGTAACTGGGAGCTGACATCTTTAGAACTGAAAACATAATAAAGAAGAGCTTTCTTTGGAAGTAATAGTCCTGGAGACCAGAATGGAAATCCTTCAGCACAACTACAGAAACCAATCTTTTAAAATTAGTATATTTCTCTCTCTCTCTGTGTGTGTGTGTGTAATCATGCAGTGTTTCATGGTCTTGGCTTTAAAATATTGCAGGTATTGACAGTTTAAAAAGGCTTATAGAGTGTCAGTTGGATGTTAAATGAGCAACTTAAAACCCAGGGCTTTCAAAGAGAAGGTGGAAATCTTGCCAAATATTTCTGCAAAAATTGTTCCTAGACATATTTAAACACTGCTGCCACTGTAGTGGGGTACAGATCTCTGTGCAATCTGACACCTCAGCATAGCAAGGTCATTCTGCTGTGCTCATGACACAGGATTTGGGTCCCAATAATGGCTCAGAGCCCAAACCTGCAGCTGCTCCACATCCAAGACTGCTCCTGTTGAGAACATGGGAATTCCATGGTGACAGCATCAGCTGCAGCTGTGGCCTATTAGCTATAAACTCAGTGTTTGACCCTGAGTGGGTTACCTGAAGGCTTTCTGGTGTTGCATATCTCTCCGGAAGAAATTTAGATAAAAAGCAGGAGCTAAAGAAGAATTGGCCATGCTGACCTTTAGTAAGTGAGTAAATGGGGTGGTTTAATACCTCCTCACTGAAAGGACAAACACACTCAAAAGTAAATGAAGAGCTAATAGGATTTTTAGTCACAGTGGATGAGAGACTTAAATAAACTTTTATTCCTTAATGTCACAAGACTTTTAAAATATTTTATAACAGACTTCATACACGTAACAGGATGAAGAGAATGAAAGAAGACTTTAAGAGAACGAATCTATGATGTCTGTCTAGTGGTATGTCTGTTCAAGATACGTCTTTGCCTCATTTGTCTTTTGAATAATAATGTTCAAAGAATATTTTAAAATGTTGCAAAAAGGGTAAAAAACATATACCACAGCTTAAACTTACTTGACACACCATTTTGAAACACTTTAGTAGTACCTTCACCTACTCACCCCCTCCCAGAGCTAATTGGTGGAGAGCAAAATCCTTGCTTCCTAGGCTGCTTCCTAATGACAGAAGAAACTGTGACCTCCAGTAACTGCGTCATCTCATGCTCATGATAAGGAATTGCTTCTTGAAACCTCACTGCTGCTCATTCAGAACTTTGTTCCTTTGTCTGGGAAAACTGATAAGAGGGATAGCAACTGCCACACTCACTACAAATTGCTGACACCCAGGAAAAAAGCTAATAAGACAGACAAATGCAAGGCAAAAACGAGAGGATGCTTGTCTTTCAGGTAGTTTTTGAGGCGTAGGCTGGAGGATATGCTCAGACTAATTTACAAAAGTCTGCAGCCTAATAAGGTGGGGTAATATCAAAGCAGATGGAGGGCAAGGGAATTCCAGTAAATCAGGCAGCATCAGGTCTAGAGCAAACAGGGAGAAGGCATAATTTCCTAGTATTTTCATTCCCTAAGGAGTCTCCAATCAGGCAAGTTTTTCAGGCAGAATGAGCCAGGATAATTTAAACTGTTTAAATTCAGCATAATTCAAGGTGCAGAAGAATCAGATGTATTCATACAATGCCATTCAATCACTAACCTTACAGAAGACTGCCACAAGGGCAATACACAAGGGTGTTTGCTTTGCTCTGAACTGGAAAAAATGTGGTTTTTCTAAACAATTTTTATAATTGTTTAGAATTATAAGCCATAAGCCATTCTGGCTTTTCTGGTCTTATTATGGAAAAATAGTGGAGTATTTCTACAAGCAAGTAAAATGAGCAGCCAGATTTTGATAATAACAGGAGAGACATTGACCTAAAGTAGTCACCTGTAAAATCTGTGACTGAAAGATCCTGCTGCAATTTCAGGACCTACCAAAAAAGGTAAATTTTCAGTGGAAACTAGGTGAATTTGCAAATTGGGTCAGTTAACCCCAATTAGTCCCTTGAGCTGGAACACTAATGAGAGCACATCAAGCTGTAGTTCTGAGCTCAGAGGAAAGCTTACAAGGAGCTGGGGGCAGAACTCAAGATCAAAAAGGGTTCACGGAAGTTCACAGTGAATAGCTTTGTTTTTTCTTCTATTTTAACTACGTTAGCTAAGGCACATTAGGAAAGGCTGCCAAGAAATCACTTCCACCCCCAGTGAAAACATGTAGGAATATGTGTGACCTCTCAGGCTCACAGAACACTGGATAATAGCCACTTAACCATGTCTCCCATGACAAAGTCTCTCCAAAGGCTCTACCTTAGGCACATGTGTGATGAAGTGCTGTGATTCCACACGCACACTGGAAGCCTGCAGTGCTCCTGTTCCTGTTGGGCACTCCGGGTGCAGCCGTGCAGATGTTACACTACACCTGCCTTGCCTGATCACAGGAGCATGTGAGCTTGTGCTCTGCTTTGTTCCCAGGTGCCTCTGTCAGCCCAGGCTGTTGTAATTTCTAAGATAATGGTTTTGATCACTTGTCCTTACAGCGACTTATGGTTTCTGTATGCACTTTAAGTGCATGATTGCTTCCTTTGATTTCTTCTCTAGTATGTTAATATCACACACTTCAAAGGCAACCTCTTTGTGCAAGGAGGCTGTAATGGTGCATGTTGGGATTGTATAATTTAGGTATGAACTCTGGGAATTTCTTCTTCAGTGACACATCTTCAGCTGGCAGTTAGCTTAGCTCTCAAAACATAGTAACCCTTATTTTATTTACTGTAACGTCAGTTACTTTTGTCATTCAAAATCACTACAAGTTCTCTTCTAGTAAATTCTGAAATCCAGTAGTATGTAATTTTTAATCCAAGCACAATTTAAAGACATTATGAAACCAGGATTCCCACATCATAATAACACAGACTGCCTAAGTCATTGAATTTAGTCCTACCATCAAGCACCAATTTGGTACTTGGTTCTGGAGAAGCCTGCTCCTGACTGTGGTACATCCCATGGAGCAGAACTCAATCCGAAATCCCACTTCATAAACAAACTTTAGACCATAAGAGAAGAGCAAATGCTACACCTATGATAAGCCATTGGAAAAGCAAGGAGATATGAAAGGTAGACAGACATTGTCTTGGACCCCTGAAATGGCAATTTAAATTTAAATTTACACATTCCCACTGGTACATATCTCATTCTACACCAGGCAGTAAAGTGCTCTAGTGGTTCCTACAGCAGACATATAGGGAAACTGCTCTTTCAGCTACTGCAGAGTAAGAAACTGGGATATAATTTTGAGACAGGCAATTTACTTGAAAATAGATCAACCAGTGATCAATGCATCAGCTGATGTGAACAAGCAAATTATTTCTGTAATGAACGGAAGTGTAGTTCTAGGTATGGACATCCACTGAGACTGTTGCTGTTTGTGTTATAGTATGGGCAGCGATTTTGAGCAGAGCAGTTTTCCATGTGGGTTTTCCTACACAATCTTGGTAAAATTTCTTCGGACAGGCTAATCACCCTCAGCATTAACTCTCTGGGGGTCTAGTTTATAATAAACCTTGTTAAAAGAGTTAACCGAGCCATCTCAGGAGAGGTGTCTCACAGATGGGATGAACAGCCTGTCAAACATCTTTTTGCTTACCGTAGAGAGAGAGCCAGCAGACTTTCAAGCCTTAGGCAGCTCTTACTTTAATATAGCTGAAAAAGGAGACAAATTCCAGCCCTAACACCTCTGTGTCAGCCACCCATCTATAAAGATGAGAGTAATGCTTCCTTTGTGCACAGATACACTGATAGCGCACATACAATACTGGTTGTGAAGCATTTGTATTTTTGGTAGAAGAGTGTACAATTTATTAGCTCATTATTTAATCAGGATTGATAGCTCAGGAGTACACACACAGTGGGTAAGATAATGTGTCGAAGCTATGTAAGGTTTTGTATAACTATACCTTCCTTCAAAGATTTGCCTGGTTTTTTTCAGTTTGCTGTTACTATGTTTGGAACCATTTGTTCATAGAGCAATTTGAGGGAAAATAAGAGGTTAGTAGCTGACCAAGTAAAGATTGTATGCTGCTGTCTTTTAGATGTTGTCTTCTGTAAACCATGGTTTACACCTTTATTGACATCCAAAAGGAATACCTATTAGTGTAAAGCTGCATTATTTTTCAGGATCAGTGCCTTAGCTGTAAAATCTGCTATCAATTGAAATATTAAAATAATCTCTTGCATCTCCAACAGTATTAGGAGGAGTTATAGACTGCACAACTTTCATTCTAATCCTTTTCTAAATGATTATCTACAATTTTTTTCAGAAAGAAAATACAAATATCTGAGCACTCCAGATTATTGAAATGTATGATTTCAAGATGAGCTCTTGAGTTCAGTGCTTGGTTTTTTTCCAGCATCTCTTCATAGCTTGATGACATTTCTCCATTCATCTATTATTCATATAACTTCATGCCCCATGTCTACCTGAAATGTTATTTGCAACTGAAGTACTAGGAACAGATAATTGCAGCTATCCCTCAGATTCATGTGCTTCAGACACAAAGGAAATTTCTGACCTAAAGGAAGCTTAGCTCAGGTTGCTAATGGGTGATGCAAAGATCTTGATTTGACATTTGGAAGACGCAGCTTTGCTTTGTTTTGTATTAGAACAGCTAAAACTCAAGAATCTGAATTTTGACAATGCAGTCTCTGCTTTGAAATGGATTTTTTTTCCTGAAATATGGATGAAGTCATACAAATAATAGCTACAAGTTTTATTTTTGCCCTCTTTTTGGAGCAGGTAAAGAAAATAAATCTCTCAGCAATCCTGAAAATAGAAAGAAGCATGGATGTAATGTTCAGATTCAGTTTTTCAAAATCATGTCAGACACAAGTTACATGGGTAGTAATGGTGACACCTAATATCTGCATTCCATTGATCTCTCTACTGAAATTGTTATATCTTCCTACTCCCATTAATAGACTGGAATTCCTTATGTTCACTTCCTTTAAGGCCATTGGTGCATGCTTAGGATCTAAACTCTGATTTCAATGGTAGCTCATCTGTGTGAGGAGGACCTGGATGTTAAAGAGTAAATAGTCTAATAAAGCACTACTAAAATAATTTAACAGGGCTAGTTGGATGGGTCTGGTCTAGTGGAAGGTGCACCAGCCCGTGGCAGAGGGGTTGGAACTAGGTGATCTTTAAAGTCCTTTCCAAGCCAGGCTATTCTAGGATTCTATGATAATTGCCTTATAGTAGTGATGCTATCATAGCCTATACATTTTCTGCCTCATGCTTGAGAACCTCAGCCGGAAAACTACCAAGGATGTAACTGCCTAATCTGTATCAAAATAATACAGGTTAGAAAATTGATAACCAACCTCAGGGGAGACCTCTGTTATTCCAAACTGGGATAAACGCTGATGCAAAATGTTGATATTAAGAGAACGCAGCACTTCTTCAGATGGGAGTGCCTCAGAAATTCCTGGCTTCCTGTTCAGTGGGGACACATACAGTTCTACACAGTTCTTCTTCCCCTAGGGAAAAAAACCAAACAAAATACCAGCAAAATCATAGGACAGGTCTGACATTAGATAATCTTTGCTGTTTGTAGATTGCAACTATAATTTCAAAAATAAAAGCATGGAATATAAGGGTTGCAACCTGCTCTGCGAGGAGAGCATAGCTTTTCCTTGTCTCTGTAAATCCCAGACTGTGGAAGAAAATGGAAATCCTATACATGGGCATGTGTGTTTTGTCTCAATCACTATTGACACGGTAGACTTTTCCTGAGTCTAGTATCATTAAAAAATCAATGTAACATAGTGATGGGAAGAGCCATGGGATGGGGTCAATGGCAATGTGCCAGCAGGGATTTTAGCAGATAGTTCATCTGAGCTGAGCTGATATAGGAATGCTTAGCATAATGCTGTGATATTAGGACATTATTTTCTAGCCCCTTGTCAACACATTGTAGACACATACCACAATAAAGTCCTTTTAGTTGACTGCAGTGTGACTTAATACGGTACAACAAAATTAAAGGACCAGAGAAGTTTTGTTAACACTTAATCAGTAACCTGAGAATGTCCACTCTCCTTTCTATTCATTCTTGCCCTGGTGTCTTTGATGCAGTCCAGGCATATTAGAAATGGCAGTGATGCTCACTCTGTTTCAAGGTAGCAAAAGGAAACAGAGTTTCTCTGTTGTGATAGGCTAGAACAGCACCTGAGACCAGTGCTCCAGACAGCTCTGGTGCCCAAACAGGTTGTGGGAACTTTGGCTCCCCAGGGCTTTGGCCAGTGTAGCTGACACTGTGGGACAGAGTCCAGACCTGGGGGATTCCCCACAGATGAGGTAGGCATGGAGCTGCTTCCTGCATTGCTGCCTGCACAGGCAAGAACCTCACCAGTCTGGTTATTTGCTGTCCTCTCCCATCCCCATTATGGGATGGGAAGAAAAGATTCAAACTGGGATAATCCTGATTTCCCGTCTCCTTCCCGTCACCTTGAATGTGCATCATTATCTCTACTGAAGTGAAGAAAAAGTCATCTTTTGCTATTCTTAAAATACTTTTGCATAAAATACTCTTTCCATAAAATACCCCTTGCATTCAAAATAGAGCTGCACTCTTTCAAACATGTTTGCCCTAAATCTGTCCTTTGTGGCCTGACATGTGCTGCTGGTCCATCTGCTCAATAAGAATGGTAAGGACACTGGCTGCTGGTGGGAGCTGAAGAAACTGATTTAAGGCTGTGGTTATACTCAGTCTCTGACATGGGTATGTGACTACTGCTGGGTGAAGATCACAGGCACCAGGCAAGGCTTGGTGCATATGCGCCATTCCCAGTGGTTTGTGCCTCCTCTGTTTATGAGTTTCTCTGCCCATGAAATGACCTTTACGGGAGAAGGATGTACTGGAAAGGTTAAGGAGACACTGGGAATACCAAGTTAATATTTCTTGGCACACTACATATTGTTTCATGTAAGAGGTTAGCAGGCTCTCTTCTCTCCCTGTGCCCATCCACATCCTGATTTCCAGACTCCCGATCACTTCTGAGAGCTGCTCACTTGGGAGTTAGTCACTTTACCTCACTTCAGCTGTCTACCTCCAAAAGTCAGTGGAGAGAGACTGGCATCTCTAGAGAATTATTTAATCCATCCTAAGGTAATCAGGATGGATCTCAATGCCTCTTCTCCTGCAGTTACCACCCTCTATACTGCTTTTACAGGGAGTCTAGATGAGTAGACAACACTGAAACAAGGCAAGATGAATTTTGATGCGCTCTACTTGCTTGCCAGCACTCTGCATGAGAGGAACCATCTCATATTGAAAGGATGAAAAGTGGGAATAATGTCTCCTAAGATGTATTTGCCTTCCTTGTGAATTTTGACTGTGTGTGATTTTTAGAGCAAATAGGGGGAAAGTTTGCTTGCCTTCTTATATTGCTGAAATATTAACTCCTAGAAGAACCTTTACAGGTGTTGAGAAGACTAGTTAAATAATAGTACTTACTGTATTCTGGGCTATATGCAGGTGCAAAATGACATTACCTCTTCCCTTAAATCAGAGGGAAAAACAAAAAGCAATGGAGCCCGTAGGAAAATAAACAGCATATTTCTTCTGTTTACTTACATGATATCTACAGAGCATAGTAAGAAAGCTACTAGATGATTCAGTATGTTGAAACACATCTCAGACTCCAAAACATTTCTCATTTAATTGTGCTTTTTTCAGACTATGTCTTTAAACCTTTCATTCTGGTCAATGCAGGGGACAAAGGAAACTTAGCATCGCTTGTCACAAATGAGTGAGATCCCTGAAGAACATGAAAGGGGCTGAAATGCATTCCTATTGATCTTTCTTGCTGTATTTTTGGTGAGATCTTTTCTCACAGAGGCATTACTTGAAGGAGTTTTATAATCCTTTTTGATGTATATAATCTTATCAAGCTTTCAAGGCAGAAAATACTTTTACGCTGAACCTGTCAGTTTTCTTCCCTAATATTCAACCTGCATGTAGAATAAAATAACTCTTCTTCCCCCTGCAAAGCGAACTGAAGGCTAGCAATACACACATGATGTTGGGTTTTCTTGCTTCATGGTGAAACTGTCATAAAAAGACAACAGTGTTAAGTATGCATACACAGAAAACCATACAATGACAGTTAATTAAAAAAAGCCTTTTTTGCTAGAAGCAAATTTATCACCATCTTTTGCCAATAGGATATTGAGGTCTACAAGATCATTTTTGAGGACAGATTATTATAGCAAAATAACAAAGAATGAATATTAATATTGTGAGATGACACTTAATTTACTAATGGCAAGTCTGAGGATAAATTGTGAAGATGCCTTTGAAAGGAAGAATCACGTGTGTTTTTTGAGCAATATTCAACCTTTGAGAAACAAAACATGGATAAGGTGTGAACTTGAAAAAGAACTGCGTTGGAATGAAAACTAAGGGATAAGCAATCTGCTTATAAATAGTACAAAAATGAGATTTATGTGGCTTAGCTGAGAATGGTGTCTTTTCAAAAAAAAATTTAAATAATTTTGTAATGGGGATCTATTTTTCTGTAGTGCAGTTGAAAAAATGGAATGATAAGTATTTTTCTGTCCTATTTAATTGCACTCTTCCATAGTGACAGGAAAAGAAATGTAAGAGAATTTAAATAAAGATGTACACTTTAATACACACAGTCTTTTGGTACTTACAATGAGTCTGTTGATATGAACTTGCTCAGGTAACAGCCCCAGTGCTCCTGCCACTCCTTGGCGAAATATCCGAAGCAATGTGATATTCAGCTTGTTTACGTCCATTTGCAGTGTCTGAAAAACAAAATCAGTTCAAATGAACTCCTTGCTCAAGACATTTAGTTCTCAAGATGACTGATCTCTGGAGATTTTCACTAATTGTTGCTGGGTTTTTTTCCGGTAATAATAATCTGTGTAATCTATGTGCATCACAGTATATAAGTCCAAAGGCAAATTTAAGTACCTTAAATGCTATTCATTAGCAAAGTACCACCTTTACCCAGAAAGGGTTCCAGATGATTTTGGCTTAATTCCTTGGACAGGTCACAGTGTTAACACAATTACTACCTTAGAAATGAAAGTCAAGAATTAAACATCAATGCATTCTTAAAGAATGAGATGTTGAGTTTGCACAATGAAGATTCTTTTGCAATATTGTCTTAGCATGTCTCCCTGAAGGTGAAGAATGAGTCAGATATAGTGAAATCATACAATTTTAATTTCAATTAGCAGTTTCTGAGATCAAAAATGAAAAATTCTGGAAACATTGCCCATGTTTGAATTTCCTAAAGCTTCCTCATGCGAGTCACAGGATGAGACAAACTATAGCATTGAAGCATTTTATTTCCCTGTGTTAGAATTATAGTGAAATTTAGAAGTTTCCTCAAGTTCAAATCCTTTTTGTGAAGTCAGTGGAATTTTTCCCAAAAAATAATTTAGGTTCAAATCTTCTGTGTCCAAGAAAACATGATGCCTGGTAGACAGTACTTCCACGTGGTACTTTGGGGGTCCACTTTGCTTTCATATCTGTTTTGCAGACAATATGTAGTGGAGAAGAAAGATGGCTATATCAGATGGCCACAGAAGGATTCCAATGCTTCTGGAAACTTCTGACTTAGGAACTTACTAAGTTCTGCCTAAGCCAGTTGACTTGAGATGAAAAAGTTTTTTTTTTATACCTTCCTATTTAGAGCCATAGGCCAGGTTGCTGCTCTGAGGAACCAAGCGAGTATTCTTCCTTCCTAACCAGAGCAGTATAAAGAGAATTAAATATCAATGGGTCAGATATCACATTGGGAATATGGTTATGGTTCAGAGAGAAAGGAAATGCTTTTCTCAAAGAAAAACAACATCATGCATTTTGACTGTTGTTCTTTATCAGTGTTTATAAGCCAGAATGTAAAACCATAAAATATTTACTTTCCTTTTCCACTATCAATTTGATTTTTCTGTCAGTTCTGAGTGTTTTTCTTTCTTTTCCTCCCTCTTTCTCACTTTTTTTACACTACTGGGATTGTTGGGTCTTGATGCATGAGATCTGCTCTTACCACACAGCTGAGCTTTAATTCAGCCAGAAGTATTATAAGACTCTTCCATTTAAAACATCTTTTCTACTCTGGAATTTTCAAAATGCAAAATCTTATCTTTGCTTCTTCTTGAATTAGACATCCTCAATGGTTACAAAACTGCTCCAACCCTATCACTGAAATAGAGAGATGTCTTGAGAGGGAACATATGGAGGTCTAACAGATGTGAGGACTTCATCTTCTGTACTCCAGACTGACTCATGGAACACCTGATAAGAACCGGTTTGGAGCTTTGAAATTGTCACTAACCTGACACAGCCCAGTCTGAAGATCTTGAGTAAATGAGAAAGGGAAAGAAATAGAAAGACTGTCATGAGGGTCCCTAGAGATCCATTAGGATGGCATAAAGAGTGTCTAAGTTGGTAACCCTGAGTTATGGGCATAATAATGACTGTTGTTACTGAGCAAACTTAGCAGGCATAAAATCAAAATACATTAATTTAAACATATCTGAGCCAGGTATCATAACACATTAAAAAAGATACTGTTAAATAGTGTGTTAAGACCTCACTGATGAAGACATGGAAATGAAACAGCTAGAACAATATCTAGCTTCAGAGGAAATATAGGATCTTAAAGAGCCTATAAGGAGGTAATAAATTCTCATAGATTTAGTATGCTGGGATTGTGGTTCATCATATCCAGGGACAGTAAAATGTGGTGAAACTTCATTATCTTCAGGAGAGTCACATTTCTGCCTACCAGGTCTGAATTCGGTCCACTGTGTCCTTCAAAAAATAGTCATCCAAGGCTGCAGTGTGTGTGTGTCTCTGTAACAGCTCCATTCTCCTTCATGGTCCTGGGGGAAGCCTGAAGAACCCAGTACCCTGTCAGTCTGGCATCAGCCTGGTTAAAAATCTCACCTAGCCTTGCCCTTAAGCCTTATCTTAGGATGCATCTTGAGCAGTTATAAAGTTGGGTTTTGGTGAGTTTTTTGGGGACTTTTCATCCCAAGAAATACCTGAGGAAGAAGCATCTCACATTTATTACAAGAACCTTGCTTTGCTGTCCGTTTGGGGACAAGGGATTTGCTTCTCCTTTTCTGCTGTCATTGTGAATCTCAGTTCCTAGGCAATTACAGCAAAAATTAAGTAAAAGTATTACAGGTCACCCTTTTCTACATCAGACAGCACATGGGACTGCATTTGAGTCTTCCTGTCAAAAGGAAAGTATGCAATCCAGAATCTGTCCCTTTAGGAATAGAATTTCTAACTCAATCAGTGAAAGGTAATTTACATACATGCTTGATGGGATCCCAACAGCATCTGCTTTAGAGTAAGGAGAACATCACAAATGTGTTCTGTCCTCTCTATTAACCTTTTTTGGTACTGTATTCATAAAAGCATAAAGCAAAAGTTGACCAGATTGGGGGTGTATCAAGTTCATTATACTGTGGCCAACTCTGTGTGCTTATGGTAAATGATAGGAACAGATAAAGATTACAGTCTTTTCCCCAAGTTCTTCTGACAAGATCTCAACTAATTTATGTCTATTCAGCACAGGCAATGGGTCTCCTCAATTACAACAATGTTATCAGACTGGGCTGGGATGAAGGCAACATTTGGGGACATTATATTCTCGACTCTGGCATATGCCTCCTGAAGGTGACTGAAATGTAAGTCTGACTTGAGGGTCTGGTGTAAAATTGCCTTTCCGCAAATTCTTAAGTATAATAATTTTTGTTGAAAAAAGTTAGCGAGAGGGAGAAAAAAAGGAAAAGGAAAAAGAAAAGAAAGAATATAGAAAAAAGAAAGGAAAAAAGCCTTAAGGGTTTCTATCAGAAAATTTTCAAAAGGTTATTAAAATTAAAATATTTTAATATTATTGTGCCATTCTGATGGAATACCTAGATACTGTTTTGACTATAGCCCACAAAAGTAAGAGATTAGGATAGAAAACTGCTAACGGAGGAAGTACAAATGCCATACCCATACAAATGCACCAAAACCTTGATAAACAATATAAGGTGTCATTATTAACAGAATTGCTCCTATCAATGGAAACCTGACCAGCCATTTACAGGTTGTAATTACAAAAATGAAATCCTTATGAGCTCTAATACCACCTGCAAAAAGATGTGAAATTAATCCCTGTAAAGTAATCCATCTAAATAAATAAAACAAAGCATTAGCATAGATACACAAGTTATGTCTTACTGTTTTCCTCTAGCTGCTCCTTTTGCTTTGGAAAAGAAAGGGCTGAAGCCTCCCAGTAAGGCAGCACTAATCCTTTACCTTTGCTCATCTGCAGTGTTTATCATGGATTGCAACCACCTCCCCAAGGAGGTTATAATTTTGAATCTGCTGCCTCTGTTGGCAATAGCGACTTGTTGAGCCCAGAGGCGAACACCCTGGATGGCTCATTTTCCTGAGCAATTACCGACCTGGATATTGCAACTGTAGCGACAGCTTCTACATTTCTCTGATCCAAGTAAAAAATGTAGTTTGAAGTGAAGGAGTTTTCTGCCTGCATAATGGAAAACTTGGGAAGACAGAGCTCCAGAAAGGGAAACTCAGCACAGAAACCCACCAAAGATCATTCACAACTGACATACTACAGGGGCTTTTTAATAAAGATCTTCATGCTAAAGGGACTAAAAGATCCTTAACATGAAAGGCAATGTGTGACAACACTTTTAAGATATTACAATAAACAATAATTTGCCAGGTCAAGTTCTGCTTCTCAAGAAAAATTCAGAGAAACTTATCTTTCTTACATTTTCCTTAGCATCAATTATATTCTTTCTGCAATGGGCTTCAAATATACAATTCCATTTCTATGCACTGCTGCCCCTTCTGATCCTACCACCACAGATGTTTTCTCAAACCTCCAGCTAAAGTGATTATACAGAACAAAAATAATCAAGGATAAAGAAGATTAAAGGTGAAAATATGTCTTAACAATACTTATATGAAAAAAGATGAAAACTAAATAGAAAAATTATACATGCTAGGAATTTTACATACTTAAGGGTCATTGGGTAGTGAGTTCTATTTCGTGCAAAAACAAACAAAAAAAACCCCAACACCCTTATTTAGTTAAGCCAAACAAAAGAGAAAGCTCAGAAAAGAATTGTCTTACCTGCCTGTACTCCATTTAGTTTTATATCTTTTTTTAAAAATCAACAAAAATGCTATAAAATGGGAGGGTTTTCTACACTAAAGTGAATACTGCACTATGGCCAAGTTATGGGTTCCTCTATCTGAGCACCCTGATCTGCTGCCTGCACGGTGAGCGTCTACAGTTCATTAGTGTCACAGTGTTTCATACTGACATCCTCATCAGACAGCCTCAGCTGTATAACCAAAATAAGGATGTATTCACCAAGAGGGAAGTTGAAAGTGTTGCAAATGTATTTGTACAGTTTTGGTGCAAGACTACAACAAATATGGCAAAAAATTGGGAAAATACCTGCATATTCTTTCTTTTTTTCCCCCTAAACACATTAGATTTTCCTTCCTGTCACTGCTCAGTATTTGAGATTGCAGCTGCACTGGGCATCAGTTTAGCCTCTTTGGCTGGCTCAGGTGCCTGATTCACATGCACAGAAGATTTTGGCTTTCTAACAGTGTCACAGCAACTTTAGTGCCTCATGTAGTCCATGAAGCACAAGGGAAGCAGAGTATCCCTAGCCAGCATTATGCAACTACAACAATGCAGTTTGCCAAGTGCCACTCCAAAGGGACTTTGCCCTAAGCCAAACTGGCATTTGAGGTGCATTCACTCCTCTCCATTTACCTCTCCCACTACCATATGATTTTCTCCAAGAGGAAAGACTTGCCCTTTTATGAGGTCCACATTAAACTTTGAATTATGTCTGTAAACTAAGATAAAATTCTCATGAGTATAAAATCAATTATTCTTAGTGATTAATTAAAGTAGCTTCATGTTTCTGTGTATCAGCAGTTGTCTGCAGTGACCTATTCAAACTTTCATACGTAATATATTTGTGCTAAAACACAATATGACTAGAAATATTGATCTTGGTACATTTAAATACTTCCAGTGTCAGGGACCAATTACTGAATCAACAGAAATAGTGGCATTACAGGGAAACATTTGAGTTTATAAGATACAGTGAAAAGCATTGAAAAACACTTGCTGCAGAATATGCAAATTTGCCAAACAATCCCAGATTTCACATGTAGACTGCAAAAATATAAGTGCTTGTCCAAACAGTATTTGGGTGATGAGAAAATAGAGCTCCAAGTTGGTTCCGTATAAATATAAGGAAAAAGTGATAGGAATAGGTTACTTTGATTGCTTTAGTCCTGATTAGTCCAGGGAAGTTTGGTATATTTGTATGTTGCTTTTCAAGATGTGACAATGTAGAATTTCACTCACATTTTTGCTCGGAAAAAAAACCCAACCCACATCTGTTATGAAAAATCTTTGTTTAAAGTAAGCGTAACATTTCCTGGAATTATGCATTTCTAATATAGTATTAAATAGCAATTTTGGCTCTTGATCAATTGTTCATGAAAGCATATACATTTAAATATTTATATATGTTATGAGCTCTCTTAAATAAATGAAAGACGGAAGGAGCACTGATGAGAAATATAGGGTTAATCCAATTAGTCCAGATAGCTGTATGGTCTCCCCTCAAAGTGATTTTCAAGTGAATATTTATTAAAATATGAGAGAGTGNCTATCATACCTCTAACTATCAGAAACTAAGACGAACCCCAGTGCAACAACAGAAGAATGTTCTCAGTCTGCTGTTGCAAGGTTTGAGTACTGCCCATCACCCGGTCTAGACACTGGGTTTCATTCAACTCCTGTTTGCACAGCCAGGGAGGTACCAGCTGAAGACAATCCTTGAGACTGCTGCATCGCAGAGGTTGAAGATGCCATACCAGGTGTTGAGGTGATGCCAGGGCACTCCACTGGTTTGGGTGATACAACTAAACTGGTTTGCATCAGCTGTGCTCCAGATTTACAGTTCTTTTTCCAGGGAGAAGAACTAATTTCTCAAATGAGATCAGCTAATTTGAGGCTGATTTGATCTATTCTGTAGGAAGCATCAACACAAGAGTGAGAAAAGTTCCATCTGTTAGGTCTGGTTCTTTGCCATGATTTCCTCAATTCCCTCACTGAGCTTACATGCACGCTGGCAGTGAGTAAGTCAGCTATAGGAAGACTCTATAACCTTCATTGATGATTGAAGTGCATGAGAATGAA
>VZTN01032398.1:0-22241 GCA_013400515.1 Erpornis zantholeuca
AGCCATTTAAGGCATCACTCTAAACCAAAAAGGAGGGAGTTATCACAGCAGAAGGGGACCATGGGTCAAGCATTTAAAGAGGAGGGTTACTAGCACTGCAGTTCATCTATGCTGAGACACTCATAATCTAATGACCACTAAAACCTCCACATGGCCTGTTTCAACTAAATTTTCTCCTCTGGCATCTCAAAAATTTTGCTTCCTTGCTTCTGCTCTCAAATCTCTCAGAAACTTTGCTAAGAACAACTGATGCTTTTCATTAGCATTTAACCTATGTAATACTTTCAAAGTTACTATTTAAGGTTATTTGAGCATAATTTGAAAGTTACAGGCAAGGACTGAGGTCACCCTGACATCTTGGGAAAGAGACAAACCAATCATACAATCATGACTGATGGGTGCTTGTGTTATTCTGAAAGGGAAGTGAAGCCTTGGTGTGACTTACATGGCAGAGGAATGCTGAAAATACTGTGTTTGGCCATTTCAAGTTAATATTTCAACATAAGGTTTTTTTCATTACATATATTTTTATCTTGCACCTACTATGCTGTCAGACTACAGAATTTTAGTATCAGTCTGTGAAACATACATAAAAGTGCAGTTCTACAGGGGAGAATGTGTCTCATTTACTTCAAGGTGAAAGGGAACAACCACTTCCAGTAGGAAAATGATAGAATGAAAGGCAGAACTTCAGATAAGAAAAATTATACACACTAGTTTAATGGGGGAGAATAGAGATGCAGTACAGATAGAACTGTGTCACAGAATTCAATTGGTTTAAGTAAATAAGGGAAAAAATGGCTTAGAGAAACAGTTCACAAGTGGCAAAAGAATCTGTGCATCTCTGAAGACAAATGAAACTCATCAACTGAAAAGTTGTAGAAAAGCTGTATCTAGGCTGGATGGAAAGAAACAAAAAACATCAAAATGGAAACTCATGGAATAAAAAAATATTCAAGATCAAAGTTAAAAACAAGCAAAATTGTTGCTAGTTTTTAAGTTTTACTAAATTAAGATAAATTAGTCAAAAGTGATGGCACTACACAGCCTTTCAATTTTTCAGAGCATTAAAGCCTTTTTTCTGACACTCAGCTAGTTCAGGATTTGGAATAAGTAACACAGAAATGATCACCAGAAAGCCTGCCACAACCTTTAGTGGTTAGTCTACCCAAGAAGTGACAGAGCATGCTTTTGTCACAATTTTTCAACAGTATTGTATGTGTTACCATTATATTAATAGTCAAGTAAAACAGAGTTACCAATATGGTGTGCCAATGAATGATTTCCTTTTGGCAATTGTAGCTGTTATCTGTGCAGATACTCCAAAATCAGCTGTTAAAAAGGCAAAAACAAAATGACAGTTAGCAAGTGATTTTACGTAATTAATTGTTAATGAACACAAGTTTGTTCTCCCCACTGTTAAGAGGTTCTTAAATATACTGGAAATATTTAACAAAAGAATAAATAACAAAAGCAAATAATAGGAACTTGGTGTGTCTCAGATACCACTGGTCAGCTCCCCTAAGTCACTTGCCAAACACACACACAAATGTCTCTCACCTACAAGGAAGAGCAGGCTGGCACAAAAGACCTAACAGGTACATGTGGTGTTTTAATATGATAAATTACCTCATTTTGTGTTACAAAAGAGATTCTTTCTGATAAGCTTTCAAGGTACATTCACATTTAAGGACTCTGGAGGGTCGATTTTATTAAAAATTTATAAAACCCTGTGATTTGACTTTTACTTTTCCCTTACAATATCAGGTCTTTTACCTCACTGTTCCAAAATTACTCAAACTAATTCTTAGGTACCAACTGGATGGTTTAGTTAGATACTACCAGCAAGATAAAAAGAATTCTGGTATTCACTAATTCCTTACAAGAACCATCGCCTCATTTAACAAAACAGAGCATGCTGCTTCTTGAAGCACATAAAATATTAATTTTTAAGCACTAAGATGTATTAACTCACCTAATTTTACATGTCCATTATCCGTTAAAAGAATATTTGCTCCCTTTAAAAAAGAAAAGTTTAATTGAATTAAAACATGCCAACTCCTCCGATACCACATTAAAAAAATAAATATGCGAGATCTTAGAGCAATTTAGGGGCCAAAGACAAAGCAAGGATTGTGTTCAATAAACCTGAAGCCTTATCAAGGAAACGTTTGTGAAATTAGGAAGCTGCCATTCTGTTATTAAAAGAACTCCTTGGATATACAGTGTTTTTCATTAATTTTTAGTTTATCCTATGGTACTACAGAGTTTGCATTGCACACAAAACCTCCCAAATAAACAGTAGTTGCCTGTGCTGATTAATTCTTGCTTTTTTCTATTTACAATGACTCATAGGAAACAGGAACTTGAAAGGTCAAAGTGGAAACAATTTCATTTTCTTTTCATAAGTAGGAGCTCATTTTGTCTTGTTTGAGAGCCATGCTTACAATTATAGCCTTAAGGACCTACCTCAATAATCTAGCATTTAGCAAAGGTACTTCCGTCCTTATGCAACAGAGATTTGGTTAGTGCTGGATTTGGAGAGGTCATTTTTGTGTGACTGTATGTGCCACTCACTTCAGCACAATAATCAAAATTAACCCAAAGCAGAGGTTTGTATTACAAAATAAGATAAAAGGACTGAGAACAAACCCGATTTCAAGTATGAAACAAGGCACAGGTTGAGCTGAGTGAAGGCTAGAGCTGGCTAAACACAGCTCCAAACGTCAGCACTGCACTGCCCATCAGGTAGATGGAAAGGCAGCAGAGATGAACCTCCAGAAATGTGCATTTTTACAGAATATGGCTTTTCCCAGAGCAGGCAGTCAGGCCTGCAATAAAACACAGCTAACTTGGCCCATGTTGCACAAGTGCAGTTAATGAGCTTGGCAAACAGTGTAACAGCCCCGCTTACATGCTCTTGACCTCGTTCACCTTTCAAGCTAACAGGACAGGTAATCTAAACATGTAACTTAGCTACTGAGGGAAGCAAACACAATTCAGCAGTCAGGCAATCTGCAGATGAAGATAGTACTTTTCCATGCTCAGGAGAACAGCTTTATTTAAAAAAAAAATCCTCTCAATGTAAGCACTGTACGCATTTGTTATCTGCACAGTTCTGCTCAGAAAAAGTATCTGTGCACTCTATCCTTACAAGCATTCTATGAAGTAAAATGGAAAACATTTAAATTTGGTGAGTTTCATTCAGAAATTACTTCTGTGATTGCTCAAAACCCAAATATTCTTCTGCAGCCATTGAAAACTACTTGGAATCAGGCTGCATGAAGGCAACTACAGTTGAAGCTGCTGGGGAAAAAAGAAACCAAAACCAGCCAAACCAACAGCATGCAACAACACAAAAGAATATGATGATTTACTGTCAGATTTCCAGGAGGAAGCTTGCCAGGTTTGGAAGGGCTTTGGAAAGACTAGGTAGTAAAACTTCAGTAACAAAAAGTCAACAGGAAGCACAAGTAGGAAACTATAACAGAGTATAAGAGTCTGAACAAGCCACTTTTGATATAGCTTTGCTGAGATGGAGATTTAAGTAAGTCAGTACTAATAGCCTGATTTGCAGCACCCACTCTATTTTTAGCATGCGAGGGAGGGGACAGAAGCAGTCTCCATGAACCACACAGAACAGCAGCCGCTGCCCTGCAATCTGCTCACCAAGGAAGCTCTGCTCACTAGCTGGTTCAAAAAGAAGGGTATACTGAGCTCCCTGGAAAAGCTATGGAAAGAGCAAACCTTTCGTTCGCACAGAGCACACACCCTGACAGCCATCTGAACACACGCTGCTCTGGACACCAGCTGATGGCTACATGTCACAGGACCGGTCCACATAAACAGTCTGTGTGGCTCCAAGGAAAAGAACAAACTATTTCCCTGCATGTATTTTAAAGAAAGACTTTTTTCCTTGGGCAGAAACTTGTATTTCATTCTAACAGATTAAAAACCCCTACATATTCAGAAATATACTGAAAATTGGTATGTAACAGTAAAGACCACTGGAGGTGATGTAGCCTATTTTAAAAGCACCAAAACCACCTTCCATTTTTACTTACCTTTATATCTCTGTGCATTTTTCCTTTACTGTGAAGATAATATAGTCCCTGCATAAAATATTTAAATAGTAATTTAGTCCAACATTTTTCATTTGACATACGTTTCTTACTTAATTACCACACATATTTAGGATCCAATTCAATCATCTACATGACTCACTGACTGAAGAATATATTTCAGCTTATCCTGCTGTAAATGTGAAGATTCAATAGATGTAGTGGCATATCTAATATCTTTATATAAAGTAGCATACTTAAATATCTTTACATAAAGACATTTAGATATTTATCTCATATGTAAAACACAGAATAAATGGAAGTAATACCAGTCACCAAACCTAATGGAAGAAGAGTATTCCCCTCTTCTCTCCCCTCTACCCTGTCCAGAAGCAAGTTTTCCTCTGGACAGGGTAACTGTGACCTTTTTAGACCAAGCTAATCACTGCTAAATTGCCTGGGAGTCTTCTATTCAGCAGTCAGATCACTGGACCACTGGTAAAGCAATCTCCTGTATCATTACATATTTCAATCAAGCCTAGAAACATGCAGTGCTTTGGATCTAATACCAGAGTTCGACTTTCTTCATGGATTTCTGCAAAAGCATTCAGCCTTCTGGGTCTCAGTGACAGTACCAAAACATTTTAAGACTCAACACAAGTTAGAAACTTAAGTTTAAATTCTGGAAGAATTTTCCAGTTTTCTCTAAAATTTTCTTCCAGGGGTAAAATGACACACAAACATCTTCATTGCTCTGTGTCCATGAACCTCCACAAGGCTCTATGTTCAGGAGATATATCCATGTCAAGACTGGTATTTTTTTTGCTAGTTCGTGCAAGACATAACAGAGTTGATTGCAAAATTTGAAGTGCAATTAATCAAAGCATCTACCAGACCACTGCAACAACTGGCATTAGGCAGAATATCTAATGCTCCCTAAATCTCTGGATGCTACTGGCACACAAAGTCCATTAATTCATACACTTTTACCAGTGCCCTGGAAGAATACGAAGTCACCGTTTTCAAAACTGAATGCCTGGAGACAGGTACTGTAAAGGTCATATTTAAAAGACCCATATTTTCAGAATCAAATCTCACTGATTCCAGCAAAATGGACAGCAAGTATTTTTTGAAAATGGAGGATTCAACAGGCTTTTAAATATGGAGATTGAATGTTAACTTCAGCATCCAAGTGAGACTCCGGATTCATGGACACTGCTGGCCACATTAATGTTGGACTAATTACTTCTATGGATGGACAACAGCCTATATTCTCAGACTTCTTACTCCAGAAAATGCTCTTGCTTTACAAGCTGCAACAAGATACCTAAAACTACATGCATTATATTTGGTCAGAGTATTATAAACATGTATTTACAGACAATTTAAAACACTGAAAAATGAGTCCACAAATAATATTTAGAAAATACATACAAAATAGCAAGTTTTTTTTCTCACACACAATTTATACATATTAACCAAGATACCTTCCCACACAAATAAATGGTTTCATAAATTCCATTCTAGACTACTCACTCCTCCATATCTGAGAAGATTATGGATTTGATTAATGGACTATCTGGTGGATAAGGAATTGCCTCAGTGACTGTATCCAGAGAGCAGTGGTAAACAAGCTCAATGTCCAGAGTGACAAGTGTCCCTCAGGGCTCCAGACTGTTTAATATCTTTAACAATGATACAGACAGCAGGATCGAGGGCATCCTCAGCAAATTTCCCATAAGAAAGATGGGAACAAACTTTTTAGCAGGGCCTGTTGTGACAGGACACAGTGTAATGATTTTCAAGTAAAGCAGGCTAGCTTCAGATTAGATACAAGGAAGAATTCTTTATGAGGGTGATGAACTACTGGAAGAGGTTGCAGAGAGAGGTGGTGGATTCCCCATCCATGGAAACACTCGAGGTCAGGTTGGACACGGCTCTAAGCAACCTCATCTAGCTGCAGATGTCCCTGCTCATTGCAGGGGGAGTCTTTAAAAGCCTCTTCTAACCCAAGCCATCCTACAACTCTCTAAGAACAAAAGGGTTTGAAGACTCAAAACCCTTAACAGTCCCAAATGTCATAAGCCTGATCTGTAAGTAAAAAAAAAGCCATGTCCCATAAGTCAGAAGGCAGCTGTCTTTGGCTGAGAGATAGGGAGATGTAAATGGTAACCAACAGAGATGGCTTGGAACAGAGCTATCTTGAAAAAGTGTTTTGAGAGATGCAGCATGTCTCAAAAGAAAGAAGAAGCTTTCTTCAAATGACCTAGGGTAATTTGAGGTTATGCAATTATACAAATTTCTATGCTGCAATATGGGACCTCCTCAAAAGTCTTGAGAAAAAAGCTGTCGTCCAATTACTGCACTTCCGTGGCATCCCGTGTTATCTGTAGCTTTTATTTTTAGCTTTTAATACTTTTACATTAAAAAACAACCACAAGAACCTGAGGACACACTACCTGTAGTGTTTCTCTGCTAACATAGGCAATCTGCTGCTCTGATAGTGGTCCAGTCACTGAAATGGAAAGGAAAAAGAAAAAAATCTCAAAATCAGGTAAGATACTGCCCATTCCAAATTCACACCTCTATTACTTCCATTCACAGTGACGGGACATTACACTATGAGTCTCTAAGTAAATGTGCTTAGTCTTTACCTCAGACTGAGCATCACAAAAACCATCAAACATTTTTTAAAGTCAAAAATGTCCAGTCCCATTGGAATGGAAACTACTAATTCTTCTATATTTAAATCTCACAGTAATTAAGAGGAAAAAGAAGCACAAGTAATGATTTAAGCCTAACTCTTTCCCCTGAACAAACCCATTCTGTTCTCCTCTAGAGGGCTGGACTTTCAACTCAGTGACTCAGAGCTGCAGCCAACTCTGTTCAGTCCCCTTTGAGCCCTGGGCAGTTCTTTGTACCATTTGTGACCTGCTCTCTCCTTCCATCCTCCCCACTGCCAGAGAAGCTGCTCCCTCCAGCTTCTCAGCCTTTCTCTGAAATCAGCTGTCAGCACTGCTGCTCCTGGGCCTGCCACGCCAAGCACCTTCTCAAACTCTCCCCCATAAGCAGATTCAGCAGTTTCCCAAGGGAAGGAGTCTTTCTTTTCCCTCGGGGGTCCAACTTCACTCAAGTATCTTAGAGGAAAACAACTAAATTCTGAACAAATATGCAAACCAAACAGTGAGCAGCAAGCAAGCAACGGTCTGTGACTCATCCCAGTCACTGGACTTTGATCCTGAAATTAAAGGGGTTTAAGACCAGGAAATGCAGTCCTGACTGTAAGCTTTTCAGGTTTTGCACAGAAAACAAAGACAAGCTGGATGGCATTTCTCAAAGGACACTGAAGGAGTAGGGAGTTAAGAATGAATCTAGGTTAAAGAATCTAACTGCTTAACTTCTACAATATTAGTATCATGCAACATATATCTTCAAAGTAAGTCTATGCCCAACTTCTCTTTTCTGAAAGAAAAGCTCCAAACCCACACAAAACTATATATATTGGCACATATTCCACAGTAGACATATCTAGGCATCTATTTTTGTTTTGAGAAGTTTAATTCTGATTAACTTAAATGACTCAAGATTACAGAGGCCTATACAGAGGTTCAATTGGAATAAGACTCTTTAGAACACAATAAAGACCAGAAAAGAACCTTCCATTCTAACTACCAGCAGAGAAGCCAAAAATCAGCTGCAACGGGAAACCACTCCTGTAGACATCTGCTCAAGCATTTATGTTGCATGAGCTCATTTCCTAT
Source organism: Erpornis zantholeuca (assembly GCA_013400515.1). Classification (NCBI taxonomy): domain Eukaryota; kingdom Metazoa; phylum Chordata; class Aves; order Passeriformes; family Timaliidae; genus Erpornis; species Erpornis zantholeuca. The sequence goes on from VZTN01032398.1 coordinate 7,823, forward strand.
TCTACAGGTGCTCCACAAAACAAAGCCTATTAAACACGATGCTTTTCTCAAAATTAGCAAAGAGGTAAAGGATCACCAAGGCCACACTCGAATGACTATGCCAGGAACATGGTGTGAACTTGTGACTTGGTGCTTCTTTTAACTGCATCCAAGGTATATGTAAAAAGCTGCTTACACACAAGAGACCCTCACACATAAAGTCTTCACAATTTCAAATATAGATGGATTTCCTCTATGATAAACATCACCTGAGAACTACAAAGCCATTACTCACTTAAAAGCATACTCCTTTCCTAAACAAGTCTTAATTCCAGGGTCATAAAGTCCTTCAAAACTGATTTTGTCTGTCAAAAAGTAGCAAGCAGTTGACTGATCCTTTACCCAACAGACTCACAGACAGCATTTGTTTCTTTGACTGTTCGCTGCAGCCAAGCCTAAAGCAAATATAGAGTATTATACTCTATATATATGTATATATATATATATATCTGCTTTTCACATGCCACACATCCAGCTTAAAAAAAACTAAAAAAATGTTAAAAGACCCTCATGGAACTACAGGTACAAACAGTCAAACGATAAAAAAGACAAGAGTGGCCACGCTAATCAATCCACATACCCAGGTTTCTGTAGGAAGTGGTATAGATTATACTAAAAGCTCAAAAGCTCAGAAATGAAATGGCTATGAAGCATGATAGCACATCAAGACATCATTTTTTTCTTTAGACAGTAATACTGTCTAATTTTACAGCCTTTGAAAAGCAGTGATGGGCATATGAGCCCCTGAAGGATGAAAATAACTTCTGCTCCTAAAAAAACCCCCACTAACTTTGTTTACAAAACCCAAACCAATTAAGTAAAAACATAAGTTAAATTGACCTTCAATGAATTATTATGAATACTAAGTTTAGGATTCCTCCTCTCTAATTCATTCTTGATTCTAACTTCAATCATTTCAATTCCTGAAAATAGGTGTACTTAGATTTTAAGGAATAAAGTCTTGACGTACCATGATAAATATCCTGTAGAGAGCCACCTCCACAGAACTCCATGCAAATCCATAGCTTGTCTCGTCTAGAGAGTGAACAAAACCATTCATTAGCCGTCAAATTTGCAGAGGGCTTGTAAAAGATAAGTCAGAGAACTCAAAACACTATAAAGCACAACACAACATGCTCTGTATTATGAAAAGTACAAGTCAAATAATGAGTATAATTTAATCTTCCTGTGACACTTCACTGTCTAAATAGTAACTAATGAAGTAGTCAAAACCATCCTACTTTAATGAAGCAATAAAAACAGTACTAGTGAAACATTCACACTGATTTTTGTTGAAATACATTTTTCAACAAAAATGTAGAGAGACAAAACAGATGTGGATTCTTATTTCTTCCTCATTTTCACTTCTCCACTTTTTTTAGAGCATAGGAGTTAACACAACAAACAAACACAAAACAAAATGCCCCAGGGGTTTCTCTCAACCAAATTTCTTTCACAGCAAATTAAGTGAAACTGTAGTGCTTTAGTCAAAGCTAGGCAGAGTGGAGCCCAAGCTGTGGATAAGTGCCCACTCAGATGAAGTCTTTTCCTTCAAAAACACCTATGGATATTTTTGGTGCCAGGGTCAGAAGGGATGTTACTTAGTTCTTCTTCCCTTACTAAGGGAATCAATTCAGTTTGCTTCACTGTACCTCCACAAAAGGTGCTTTCCAAGAATAGACACTGGGCTGAGAGTTTCAAAAGTATCTTCTATTATGGCCATTAATTCTATTTTTACTCACTAATTTTCATTGGTAAGATGTGTGACCACAAAAAGGCACTGTGGAGAGCAAAATGTCTGGGACTTGCCTAGTCATCCCCAGCTATCAAAACACTTAGGGGAAAAAAAATCTCATATAACCACCTTAGAGCAGACAGTAACATAGGAGAACCAAAGGAAAGACTGATGGTTGTTTTGCAGCTTCCTGATGACCTGGGCTTGGGTGTCTTGCATTCATAAGGCTCTGTTAGAACAGCTGAGACACATTTGTGGCAGTGTTTTTGCAAGGCAGTGGTGGAACTGCTGAGCTTATCTCCTGAGCTGCAAATTGCAAGCGTGACAGCTAGAATAGCTGCTGTTCCAAGGATAACTGTCTTTCTTGGATATCTTCCCCTTTTATGTCCAGAGTCCACATGGCCCTCAAAGCTATGTCCTTAAAGCTGCTTCCTCCAGAAGGAGGAAAGGTATTACAGGTGCATGTCCAAGCATTATAGGTGTTTAAGCAACAGAATTCCCTGGCTGTTAACTACATACATTTCAAGGGGACAATTAAAGCCTTGCTTAAAATAATATTAAAGCTTTCCACTGAAATAGTTGACCAAAGCCAGACACAAAAGCAGTGTGACAACCTGGGCAAGAAAACAATATAAGAAAGAACCACTGAAGGTACATCTCCAAGTCCCTTCTTTGTTTCTTACAATGATGCAGGACTCAGACAAGGACACTTTTGGGGGCACTAGACTCATGGGCCCAAGTGGCTGCATCCTGTTTGATGCCAGCAGTGTGGAAGTGGGAAGAAGCCAGAACTCCCCCAGCAGCCTTGGGACAGCAGTGGAGCACCCACAAAGTAAGAGACATGAAGCACTTAAGTGTTGTAAATTCTCACTTTTGCTTACTGGGCATTCACTTCCCAGTGTGCAAAAGCCCTACAGGAAACAAAGAACGAACGTAAAAGGATCAGAAGAGGTGACTTCATTTCTTATTTTCTATGTAGCCTCCTATCACTGTGCCTAAGCACTTTGAGACAGGTGAAGATCCATGTAACATCCAACAGCAACAGCACACACACTCAGGTCTTTCTGCAGAGCAGGTGGCCAGAGCAGCAAGTAAAACAGAGACAGGATCAACAGTACCATTTAGTGTCAGCAACTTAACATCCAGGCTAACAGGAAGGCAGAAATGTCACTGTCTGAAAAATCCCTACACAAACAGAAGAAATCCTTGGAGAACAGTATGCTGGTGAGTAACAAGTATAGGACAATGATATTTTTCTTACTGTTCTTAGCATTGAAATATGCTTGGAAAACAAAAGGTCAGACAACAAAAGGTCTCAAAGACAGTGACTTGATTGCCCAGACAAAAGAGAAGCACTCTGCCAAAAAAGAGGAGGGAACCAAGTATGAGTGTAAGAGAGTGACAAAATATAAAGCATATTTGCCAAAATTTCATTCTGGGTCTCCAAAGCTATACTTTGACAGTCTGAGACAAGAGGAAAACTTTTTCTTTAAAGAAAACGCACCTCCAGCCTGAATATAGAAGAGGCAATGCCTCAATATAAAAATGTTAAAGAAAGTTGAGTGCAACAATACTGGTTAAGCATAAAAATTTTAAACATTATCAGAAGCAGCTTTTTATTAGTTCTATTAAGCAATCTGTTCCTACTATGACTGGTTAAAAGAAGTAGCTGGTAAGACAACTGAATACATTTGTCAATGTTTCTATAATGCAAATAACCTCACCTCCAGAAACAGACACAAAACCTTCACGATCTGGTCAGAAGTTCACATGGAAAAATAGGCATTCTACTGAAAACATACTATGTACGCAGACTCCTCTTATTTGTCATACTTCTGCTTAATTTTCCACTTATGTATTAGATTCAAAGCTTTTAAGCATCGACTCATTTGCAAGGAAACATGACTACGTGGTCACTGAATAATTTTGCTAGAAGAAAGATTATTTACAGAGAGACACTGTAGTAAAGAGAACATATTTGAAGGTGAATAAAAAAATACACAAGTGGATAATACTTGGTAAATTATATTTTGCCTATGTCACCTTATAGATTTGTCCTTTACAAGGGGACAGGGACACATTTTTAAGTGAGCAAAAGAAACAAACTGTACCTGAGATAGCTGCCAAAATAAGCAACAATGTTCGGATGTTTACAGTCTTTCATCATAATGATTTCCTGCTGCACAACAGCAAAATCTTCTCCTGAAATGCAGCAGAACGAGTATTTTCATTGGCCCGGGTTATACTCACATCTTAACTTTCAGCATATGTTTATAAAATAAACATTCTTAGTAATTAAGACTAATTATCTTCAAGTTTCACAGACATAAATCAGCTGTAAATCAGTATTTATTAGCAAGGGCTCAGCAATAACTAACTATATTCTTAAATTTTATTCCAGGACAGACAGACCTCACATCTGCTGATAGCTCTTACAATAATGTCCCACAGCTCTTTCTGAAGTCCTTATTTTCCCTGAGACTCTACTGTGTCCATCTGCATAAGCCCTGCCAATAGCTCAAGTTCTTAAAAACACAACAAAATTTTGCTATTTTTGGCCACATGCCCATGCTCGTTAGCTCATCTTCCTAAGCAAAAAAAAACCCCAAGCCAGTCACTAGCAGGCTGCTGTGGCAACATTTCAGCAGACTCCACAAGAATGTAAATTTATGGACTGTGAGTAACTCACATTCAGAAAACACTGACACAGGGGTGGCATTTACCTGAATCTCACCATTTGGTACCATGGTTGTCCCAGTGTTTCTATTAAAGGATCTTACTAGATGTGTACACTGATAAAATTATGTATGAAACTGAAAACACAACTGAGATGTTTTTTCTTTTGGGAATGTTTTAAGTTTCTCCCAGTACATTAACATACTGATGACCTATCCATTCAGTTTTTTACAACCAGAAACATGATGTTCCCATGCAGTTTTTCATTCAACTGACAGCAACTTTCAAAGCATAAGCTGCAACTTAACATCTATCTGTAGTGTATTGCTGATGGCTTCCTGTCTCCTGGCTAGACTTTTAAACACACAGACACTGAAGAACAGAGAAATTATTTTCACAAAACGAGCTCCATGACAGGACACAATTCCTCCAGTATGTGACCAGCATGTTCACTGCATTCAAAATTAAAGTAGTGGAAAGCCTTAAAGCAAGTCCCTAAATACTGTTAACCCTGAGTCTGCATGCTGTACCCCAGTCTGCAAAACTTTCAAAACAGGGCAGCTGAAGCATATTTTCTGAGCACCACTCAGGTGTCCAAAGGCTGCCAAAAAATATTTAAGTGCAAGATGCCAGTAATTCGCCCATCACCACAGCATGGAGGCAAGTTACCCCAGCTGCAGGGCATTCCTGGGCTCTGCCCACAGCACAATTCTCATGTTCAGCTTAGCTGGACTGATAACCCTCGCCATGCACAGCCAAGGACTCCAGCAACGGGAAGTGACACAAAAAAACAAAGAAGCAGAACTAGACAGGAGCATCTGAGATCACACTTTCAGTGTGAGGAAAAGAAGTGTGATGAACATACACTTTTTGAACTACCTAGTAACATATTGTCCTGTCTTGAACTTTTAAACGTGTGTGCACTGTGAAAACACAACATTTCTAACCACTTCCAGAATTGTAAGGGAAAAGAAATGGATAAAACTAATAACTTCTTTCCCTTCTTGCCCACATAGACCTTAAGGATCAAACCAGGTAGTTAAATTATTACACACACAACCCCCAACATTAAATGTGGAAATGGAACACCAACAGTTAGAAGTTAAACAAAAAGTCTGGATGTTTTACTTCCCAGATTAGTCCTATTCAAAAGGCCTACTCTTATTAATAGAACAGACTCTGCAGACTGAGAACTGATCTGCAGGGCACATATGCTTTGTGAAATCAGCACAGAAGCACACTTCAAGCATAAATCTAGCAGACAGAGAAATCCTAATCAGAACCTCCAAAAGATTTTCAGGAAATGTACTCAACTCCTGGATACTAATGCTCAGCTATTTTTTCACCCTTTTTTTATTTCTTCCTCTACTGTTTTACCAGGTGAGTTCTTTTCTGCTTTGCTGTCTTCCTAATTTCTTTTGTTCTAGAGGTTTTGATATCATGTGGGTTGAACACAGTATTTAAAACAAAAAAACCCACAACTCTCACTGAAATTTTAATCAGCTTCCACTTAACTGTTCTCCAATTACATTCTTCCTCTTACATCTTGCTTGTTATGATTTTTTTTAGAACAGTGTATTTTTTCTTACACTAGAAGTCAAGAATTATCCCTTTTTTCAGTAAGTGGACTTGATTTTGTACAATTGTTATCTTAAGTACAAAAATATTTAGTTTCTGTGGCCTACTTCAGTTAAGAAACCACTTACCTGGTTCTAGTTTTATTACTTTAATTGCTGCAAGCTCACCCGTGTTGACATTTCGAGCCTATAAAAGAAAAAAGAACTATTTAGAGAGCAGAGCTCAGCACTCACCTCTGCATTCTTGACTTGATGTTCTCTGACAGCACGTAGTCAAAGAGCAGCTGAGGTACACAAAGGTTTAACACAGTGAAACCACTTGCTGGGGAACACTGAACAGCTGATTTGCACTGAGAGCTGAAGCTTTAAGTCTGCTCAGGAAACTACAATGCCACACCACACTTTAATTATGCAAGTCCTCAATCATGCTGTGCTTCTGTATGAAAATCTGTAAATAAACCAAGCACTGAGAGACTGAAAAGCAGCTGTAACACCCATGGGTCTCTCAGCAGACAAGGGACTCAGAGGACACCAAGGGCTGTGCTCTGCAGTGTCTGGGACCACTTGCAAGATTCCCACAAGAGCAATGCAACGCTTCTTCCTCATTTTACTACATGCCAGGCCCCTTGAACCTTACTCTCCAACAACAACAGCATCCTCCCCTTGCTGCAAAGGGTTCAAAAAAGCAAGCCAGCAACAAAGGAGTTAAGGAGCATTCCCCTCAAAACATTCCCTCCAGACAGCAGCCAACTGCAACAGCAATGACTCAGGAGCTTCACTGCATTTCACACACAGAATATTCTGAGTTGGAAGGGATCCACAAGGATCATCCAGTCCAGCTCCTAAGTGAATGCCCCATACAGGGATCAAAGCCACAACCTTGATGCCATTAGCACCATGCTCTGACCAACAGGTCCTAAGGTCCTGATGAAGACCTCAGTTCTACTGAGCAACCAAGGAAGCTACATTTTTAAAAGCCATTAAGAAACAACATAAATTACTATAAAAATGATTTGTCTTCTACAACTGTACCATTTGACTTCTATTTGAAAACCAAGAAGCCATTTGCCCAGGGCTTTCAGAGCATTTCTGTGCCCCTGCACCTACCCAAGGGGAGAAGGCAGCAAAGCTGCTTCCCAGCACTCAAGCAGCAGCAGCTCCCAAAGGATGCCCAGCTACAGCCTCTTCTCTCCCCCAGGGAGGCTCGGTACCTGTAGGAGCACAGAATGCAGTGCCCTCTACACAGGACTCAGAGCCTGCTTTCGCAAAGGTCAGAATTACATAACTTGCAGATGTAGCCAGGGACCCACCTTGTAAGCTGCTAATAGTCTCATTTAAATCACTTTAGGAAGTCAGGAACTCGTACCTTTTATGGACTTACCAAATATGTGTAAGGTTTGTTATATGGCAGTCTTGGGACCTTATTGTGGAACCAAAATTGGAGGGGAAAATATCCCTAAGACCATAAAAAGTAACCAGCAATAAAGTCTGGAAACAAATGCAGAGGGTATTCCTGTGTTTAGAGATCTACACAGTCCACTCCTAGTACAGCTGATCTCAAACCTCTCACTGTTCTTTGGTGTGGCAACACTGCTACAATGCTGGGAGCACCGGCATTTGCAAATAATTTGCAGGCAGAGCATTAGGGATATATTCCAAGACCAGTGGGAATCCTATAAAAGTCAAGGAGAAGTCCAAAGCTTACTGACTGTGGAAAAAACAGTTAACAAATAAATTTTCTCTGGCAGCCTTCCCTGTAAGTCATTATTTATCCACACCACCGATAGCAGTAATGTCTCCATCCATCGCTGATGGAAAAAAGACACACAGACATTAAGAACAGCAAAAACATGAGTTCCTTTTATCTGTACCAGAGAATAAAGGCAATACATGAGAAAGTATGAAGCATGAGCTAGGATTTTTAGTCCTATTTCTTTTTCCAACATATTCTCTTCATAGCAAGAAACAAAGAGAAGCAAAATGTTCACGAATCAAACATTAGCATTTTTTAACCTCCAAGATAAACAAGAAAAATAAGTGAAACTTTAACTAATACCTGTGATCATTAGGGAGTCTTGTTAACACCTACAGACTTGTTTTAGGGCAACTTGTACTGATAAGATAATCAGTAAGATACAACTGTAGTGGATACAAGCGAGAAGATCCTGAAGGTACACATCTTGGGCGAGCCAGGATGAAAACATTTCACAGGCCGCAGAAACATTGCTCGTAATTTTTTTTGTTTTACTTATTTTTAACAATACTTTGCCCAGCTGTCAGGAGTTTGTGTCACTGACTATGGCTCCATAAGTCACTAGGCTCCACAGAGTACTGTGGCAAGGAAAGAAAGACAGAAGCTGTGTATTAACTACTGACAATTTCAAAACAAATTTGGTTAGAACATATGAAGATACTCATCACAAAGTCTTACACGGTGGTGATGCCAAAAAACCCCTCATCACTAGTAGAGAGACAAATGAATAGCTACATCAGAAGAACAGGTAAGATGCCAGCCAAAGAAACAGAGCCAGAGCACCCAGCAGCGTTCCCAAACCTGCACTCGTAACACCTCAAGGCTGATTCAGCCCCCTCCCATTGCCTCCCAAGGCATTTCACCTTCAATGTCATGCTTTCAAAAGAAATGTTTTGAGTTGTGGGCAGCCCAAACCTTGTGTATTTTCACCCTCAGCTGAGGCATTTCCTCCTTTCTTCAGCACCAGCAGTCATGGGACTCTATGGTCAGTGGGTCATTCTCTGGACCAGTATCTTGCTGGGTTTGTGAAAGCCAGAAAGGAGGACAAAAATCTGATTTAATGCAGGGCACCGACACCTTCAGCAACAGCAGGCTAACCTGTCCTTAAGGGCATTGATTAAAAAAACATGACTCCAAGTTTAGAATCTGAATAAATTATAACTTTGCATCTTGTTCTGTTTGGGTTATCAGCATTGAAGGTGTTATCAACAGTAGGAATATGAATTGTCTTTGTTAATCTGAGTACATAAAACGATTATTCTGATTGTAGTGACACAACGGTTCCTTGTAAAGGCTAGGGATGAGAATGAGGTACCCCTGACAGGTTTTGCTAGATCTCAGACACCTTTCAAATAATCAGCTGTGAAGCAATTCCTCCTCTAAGCTCATTCAAATGAGAGACTGCGAATGACTGAAGTACCATATGGTTTTCAACACCTGTTGGGAGCTGGCTCTGACCCTGCATTTGGGGGTGCTTGAGTATGTACCACACAGAACCTCAGAACGCAGTGGACACTGCCTTAAGACTTTTATTTAGGAAAATTCCACTGAAATTGCCAGTTGCTTATGGGTTTTGAGACTGGAAAATCAATAAGCAGTAGATGGGTGAAGAACAATTTCACTTTTGGGCTGACAAAACACAACTAAAATTTTGAAGAGGCACACATAAGAAAACCCAGGCTCATTTTTTGTTAACACTTACACTCTTATATGCTCTAACTCCCAGCCTTTGTGATGCTGAGATTTACAGTATCCACCTGTTTCCATGAGCAGGATTCCTTCAACCCCTTCCTTCAAACACAGATTTCACTGTATCAATGGAAATGCATTATATATAGGTTTTCCAGAGGCAAAGATCAGCCTACAATGCCTGCATCTACATGCAGACACTTCACCAAACGTATACAGCATTTATACAATCTCTGCTCTTGAAAACTATATAAGGATGCTAATTCTATCAGCAGCTGAAAGAATAATACTCTTCCAGAAATCAAGACTGCCATCTGAGGAGGAGTTTCAAAAATTCCACCAACTGCTAGGGCAAACTGAAGGAGCACTACCTCATTAAACAGGAAATAATTACTAGTGTACTCTGTAACAACAGCAGGATATCAGATAAAATTTTTATATAACAAACTGCCACCAACTAGAAATAAAAGCTAAAAACTGTCAGAGTTTGTTTATCCTTCAAATGGAAATTGATAATATAAAGCATACAATGCTGCAATAAAGCCAAAAATGCAAAAGTCTAAGACGGCGGCTTTTGGTTTTGACCACTTCCTGTGCGAACGATTGAACAAAATGATTTCTAAACAGGTTCCTACTCCATGGGAAAACTGGTCCCAGTGTACAAAGAGGCTTCCTGAGTCTGATTAGCTCCACTCTTCAGGAAAACGCACCCAAGTGACTCCCCAGCCCTCAGAGACCTTCTCTCTAGCCTCTCAAACCTTCACAACTCCCCCAGCTAAAAATAATTAGCTTCCACTTTCTGGTAGAAAGTGTGATACCACACCCTGACATAGTGACAACTTTAGAAAGCAATGCTTTCATAAAGTTGATGTTAAACAAAAACCTCTGTGCAAGGCAGATTACTGGTTAAGGAAACCACAGTCCCAGAAACTAAGCCCTATAGCACTTATTCAGTGGAATAAAAACACTGGCAAAACATCCACCCCCCCACTCCCTCTGCCTTCCTGATGAGCTTCAAAAACCAATTAAAGCTGAATAGAGATATGTCAAAACACAGACACTCATTCCTAACAAAGTCAAGAAGCTTCAAAAGCTGTAATGTCAATCAGGAAGAAAGGAAGACTAAAATGCCTATCAAAAACCACCCAACTGAAAGTTTCGACATCTCAGAAGAAGCAAACTTGAGGAAGCATTGATGCCCTATTGGATCACCCCAGGAAAGAGGAGCAAGGGCTGACACATGTAGAGAACAGGACACTGCAAAATGGAAGTTTATCAAAATTCAGGTTCATCTGACCTGGACACGTTCTCTTCCAGCAACACACAGAACCTTTATCAGCAACCAGGCAACCCAAAATATGAATGGCAGCAGAAAGCAGTAACAGACAGCAGGTGTTCTCCAGAGATACCCAGAGAACCTCAAGTTTTCAACATGAGGCAGGTAAGCTGGTGGATACACAACTTCCCCCACCAAAACCAAAGGGCTGGCAAACAAAAACCAGGCTTTCCTTTTTGAAAAATGAGACCTCAAGCACAGCACACCCCACCAAGTTGTGTGTCTTCATTTGTTATCTGGCTGAAGCCATAAATGCCAAAAAGAACTGAAATAAGGCAAACACAGTATAATAGATAACCTCTGCAGGAACAATAACCTCGCTAACTATCACAGCTGTTTGAATTTCAGTAGGGGAAAGTAAAAGAAGGGCCTTTCTTGTAGTAAGATGATGAAAATCTTTGGAAGGTTCCACCCACACTAGATAAATGACCTGTGAGATGGCAAATGAAGTTCAACCTTTATTAAACCAAAGCAATTATTCTTTTTTTAAAATATATGCTGTGATATAAATTATTCACATGAACAAAAGTAATGGAACTACAATCACCTCAGAAAATACTTCCAAACTCTGTGCAGTTACTACCAAAACCAAAGGTGCAAGGATGGGGACAAACAGGAAACCTAAAAATAAAGTCAGAAAACCCTGTGAAAGCATTTGTGACCCAAACCTTAAAGGAATGGCAAAACTTAGAGGGTATTTGAGACTAGGGATTGTTAGAATGGCAGTTTCATACCAAGAGACAGAAAAGTCTTCCTAAATGTGAGAAGGATAAACGCAGAGCAAACAAAATTAAGCAACTACCTCATCTAACTTTAGGAATATTTCCTGAAACTGGGCAGGACAGAACATTATCTCTTTTTCATAACCAACAAACCCTGACTCTTCTCTTACACTCTGCTGACCACCCTATACAATTAAATTCTTTGCAGCAGTGAAACATAGAAACACAAAAGACAGAAATTATCTACACAAGGAATACATGAAGAACTAAGCAATTCAGTTAACACTTCATCTCTTACAACAAATTTGCAGTGGTGCTAGTTATAATATACACATTATTGTTGACTGTGAATATTTGATAGAGAGCTAATTGCATGAACAAGCTACCCATTACCTTTCTTGTGATGAATCCATTATTATTTGCTCCAAGGCTTTTTTGAAAGCTGAACTTTGATGGGAGTGCAGACAATTGTAAAATATTGGCTTGAGCCAAAAATCCGTACTGGCAGTGCACTGAGGAGTCCCTTTCCAGATACCAGCCTGGAGAGCAGGTCTCATTGCAGCAAGATTGTATGCATCTGACCCACATCCTCCTTTCCTTCCAACCTCCGTAGCTCAGCCCACGCCACCAGCTCTTATGTCAAATTCAATAAACTCCAGAACAGAGACTCTGCCTCTCTTACATATACCACCTATTTCGTTAAAACAAACCAAACATTTAAACCGTGGCCAGTTCTAGCTCAGTTCAACTACAACAGAGTAGATGTCACCCTGCTCTGCATTCAACTCCTCAGTGCCTTGCCAGGAAAGCAGGTTACAGAAAGTCAGCATTGAGCAAGACTCAGCATAACAAGACTGTCATCTTATTAAGGCAATAATCCCTTCTTGCTAACAGCAGAAACACTTTCCTACGTGGCTCTCTCTGCTAAGGGGGCAAAGCCACAAATCACAGCTTGAAGCTGCCTGAGTATGTGCAGTGCTTGGAATAACTCTGCTGAAATCCCACCACTGATGAGCACCATTGTCACATGGCTGATTTCAACCCCACACAATTATTTCATCAACCTCAAAGTTCACCTACAGGTGACAGGTGAAGGCAAAAAAAAGGCTTTATGAAACCCCTCACAAACATAAAAAAAGGCATTAGTAAGCTCACGTGTAGGTGACACTTCACACCATGTTATTCTTCGTCACATTAGAAGTAACCAGCTTTCATTGCTGGTTTTGGGCTACTTTTATATTCCATTTTGAAGACACCTTGGGCAAGACCTTGCCTCAGAATGATAACCCACACAAGAGAAAAGCACCTCTCATTTTCCCTACAGGGTCCACAATCTAATCAGAAAACACTTACCTTTCATCTAGAAGAAATAATTATAATACCAGCATAGTGTATCCTGGTCCTGCTATATCACCTTCTATCTCAGCTGGTACAGGCACATTGTAAGCATCAACAAATCCACTCCGTGCCTCAAACAAGAAAAAGTCACAAGCAGTGCCAAACACTGGCCACTCAGAGAGCACCAGCCTGAAGGTTACTGCAATTTAAGTATGATAAACATCAGGGAAACTTTCACGAATCCAATTAAATTTAACAGGTTTCAAATGCATGATGGTATTGCACATGTAAACATCCCAAACTCTGTGGCTGGAGATAACGTCCTTAAAATGAAACCATAAAGACAGGTGACTTGGCTAATTCACATCCATCAAAGTCATATACAGAACACTGAAAAAAATCTGATTGGTAAGGTATCAGAGTCAATATGCCAGTTAAAACCTACAGCAGAAAGAGACACGCACAACATAAAACAGTCTGCAGAAAAACAAAAAACCAGAGCATAAGGCAAGTAGACTCGGACAAGTAAAATGTCAGCATAGTACACAAATACTCAAAGAAAGCTGGCAAAGTGGGGCAAACAACACAAAACCCCCATTTCAATTAAACAATTAATAAAGCAGAGAGTTAGCACACCAAGAGTGCAGCAACAAGAGGATTTAGGTCCTGAAACTTCCCTGACATTTAAGCGAGATGAGATTAAACCAAAATCGGCCCAACCCAAACAGGACTTCATTCTAGGCACATTGACTTAAAGTGAAAGGCAGCACTGGCACCAGTCCTGCGCACCTCAAACTGTGGAATGGCTCTGCATGCTTCCCTACTGTCCTGTCTACCAACACAAGTTTCCTTAAACACACACACACAACCTGTGATGACAAAAACAGGCCAGAAGATGCTTGGAAAGCACACCCTTCAAATAATGCTTCCACCAGGCTCTACACGACAAACTTCAGGTCTCCCGTCTGCTCCAAGGCCAAACAAGAGCAGGCAACAACCACTGACATCCTACCCCAGGCAGAGGCTGCCGCATCCCAACAGGCAACTGGATACACAAATAACAACATACACTGGCAGAGCAGAAAAAAATGACAAAGTGCATTATAAAACTCCTCCAAAAAAAAAAAAGCTGACTCAAAAAAAAACCCCAAAAACCACAGCAACCCAAATTATGTTTAGCTGCTTTTGCTTTAGCTTTGATTCTCCTACGTTTGCTGAAGTCGGGTCGGAATCCTGAAGGACTCTCCTCTTACCCTCCACGGAGTCAGACTCACGTTTGACACCGACACAAACACAATACACTGGCATTGCCACACAAGACGGCGACGGGAGCAGGAACCGGGACTAATACGATGTCATTTGGGGTGGAACCGAGTGGGCAAGCTCACCACACCACTACAGCTCGCTCTGGAAGAGACCCGACCCCCCAAGTTCCACCCGTGACACAGCCGCCCGAGCCGGCACCCAGCAGCAGCAGCGGCCAGAGACGACCGCTGGGGCGGCTCCACGGCCGCCGGAAGCCGGGACGGGGCCAGTCCCGCACCGCCCACCCCG
>VZTN01032398.1:22566-35441 GCA_013400515.1 Erpornis zantholeuca
CGGCCCCGCCCGCCACGGGGAGCGGCACCGCGGGCCTGGGGACCGTCCGCGCCCAGCCCCAACAACCCAGCGCGTCCTCCCGCTAAGGCAGCGCCGGAGCTTGCGGCCGACCTCTGCCGCAGCCGAGCTCATGGCGCCGGAGCCCGCGGGTGCAGCTGAGGACTCGCAAATTCACCATCCCCCGTGCCCGGGGCCACTGCAGCACCGGAGCCCGAGAACACCGCGGTGCTGTTCCCGTACACCAGGAACCGCCTTCCGTATTCCCTGGTATTCATCCCTGGCTCTCCATCTTGGGACAAGGCATTTCCCCGCAGCTGGGTGTGTAAGAACTCAGCGCTCCGTGTCCTAGCGCACACAACTGGGAAGACACTGTAATCCCAGCATTATCCAGTTGCCCACAGCCTCCTGTGCTGGATCCTGCGGGAGATCCTGAGGCCCTTGCTGGCTCTTGGGAGGCATCCTCCTTTTCCCAGCGGGACATGGGATCCAGCGCGTTATGGATATCCCCGCATCCGTGGATATGCCAGTCCCCTGCATCAGTGGCACAGCCTTTTTGCACACCCATGCCATGCACTCTGGTTGGGCAACATCTTCCTCTCGTCCATGGGATGGCTTCCCCTTATTTTGTGACTTTTTGGAGCATTGCGCATGCCCCCATGGGATAAAGCCTGGGCCCCCTCTCCTCTCACACATTATGCTGCCACTGTAAGATTTTCCCTCTTGCACACAGGTTTTCAGCAGGAGCAGGCATGTGGGGTGCTTGCTTCCATCCCTGTCTGTGCTCCCGACCCTCTCTGTGTGGGGAACAAGCACCAGACAGCTGTGGGAACCCTTCTCCCCAGATGTGCAACCCCTGAAGTTGGGGCTAGGGCACTGCTTGGGTTCTGTGCCAGTGGACCAGGCACAGCTTTTCCCACCATGCTTCTGCTGCCAGTGACTGATAGGTGAAATGAACAGAGCGGGATGAGGGGGAACATTGGACACAAGGATAAACCATCTGCTCACTGCCCCTGCCTGCCTTGCCAAAGATATTGGTGTGGGATGTTCCCTCTCTTCTGAGGTGTGTTGGGACAGGGGGCTGGGATTGCCCTCATTTCTGTGTGTGATTATCAGAGCAGAAAGGGAGCTCTGAACAGCTCGAGAGGAGCTTAAGCTCTGTCAGGTGATGCCTGTGAAATTGCATATTGTCTGTTGGTGTGTTTTTTCTTCCAGCCACCCTGCACCATGCATTCCTGTCCTTGGTTTTGTTTTATGACCTTTGCTGTCATAAGCAAAATGATCTCAAAGCTGCCAGATTCCGATTCAGGTGTCAGTAATTTTGCCTGGCGCGTGACTGAGGTTTCTGCGGCACACTTTGCTGCTTTCTGCAGCGGAAACACCAGGACAGGCACAGATTAGCTGGACAAGGCTGCTACAGATGCTCTGAGAGCCAGGCCAAGGGGACTGGGCTCCGTGACAAGTTCAGAAGTAGCAGCAGCTCTGACCGAGTTACAGAAGGAAATTCCAGGGAATTTGAGCTCTATCCAGAAAGGCTGACAGACATCCTGCTGGGGAAAGCCGATAACCTTGTCACCCTTCTGCTCCTGCCTCTCAGTCTTCATTTTTATCCCATTAGAGGGGAACTGGCTTATAGTTTTTCCCGTATTATGTTCTTGCCAACTTCTGCTTTGGTAGAAATGGTTATGAATGAAGAAAGCAGGATTATTTTCCTTCTTAAATCCTGCTTTCTATCCATGGCAGCTGCCTGTTCTTCCTCTGCTCTTGTAAAAACACCTACAGGTTTCTCTGGGAGTGTCTGTGTCCCTTCTCTTCAGTAAGAGAGACAGATGGAGCTGAGAGGTGTGTCCTCCACTGCCTTCAGAAACAGGTCAGATCAAATTAGTATCAGGCATCATTTGCTTTCCCATGGTTTGGGAAGATTTCTCTGGCTTTCTCTTTTTCCTCCTATTCCTTGGATGTAGTTATGGTAGGATAGTCAAGCCATATGCTGCAGGGAGGCAGGATGGGCTCTTCAACACCATGGAGGAAAGTCAAATGAACTGGATAAAACTGCATTTGGGCATTAGACATTATTGTGAGAGTTCAGTCACTGCCAATTGCTTGAAGAGTTGTGGTGCCTTCAGGGACCACGAGCCCCAGCTGCAGTCAGAGGCATGGCACTCCACAGCCACAGAAAATACCCTGCTAAGACTGGATGCCTTGTTGTTTCCAGATGTGTTCACTATCCTTGCATCCTGCTGCTGCTGCTCCTGCTGCCACTGCTTTGATATGAAATGCTGCTTTGTGCTCTACAGCCCTAGGTCCTGACCACTGCTTCAAATGGGAGCTCTGGGTCTTTCGCCAGCTTGTGTTGACCAAGGGTCTGGGTCTTTCACCAGCCAGGTGACACTGGTGCAATTTGTCACAGTTGAAAACCTCTTCCCAACTCTCTGGCATCTTTCCATGCCAGACTAAAGGGCAAGGTAGTGCATCTGCTGGAGCTGCAGAGGGAAGGCGGCCACTGGCCTGCCTGTCCCTTTTGTTTATGGAACTGGATCTGCTGTGAGAGGGAAGGTGTCCTTAGAGGGGCATGTTTGAGCCAGGTGGGATCAGACATGGAGGCTGGTAAGTTCTTTCTGGAATGCCAAAGGCTGCCTTGGTCAGGGGAAGAGCTGTGTTTTTTGTCAGTCCCAGGGCAGGTTGGTTGTGCCCCAAAGGAAATGTAGGAAGGAAGGTATAAATGTAGAGGGAGGGAGGGAGGAAGGAAGGAAGGAAGACATGTAGATGTGGGATGCCCATACTGGTATAACCCTGTTATAGTTATTCCTGATATCCAGAGGGAAGAGCTAAGCCTCACATTCAGGGATGGCTCTAAGACTGTAAAAATGCAACAGTGCAGCCTGGGCATTTCTCCCTTCTCCTCAAACATGAGACTTTTACGTTGTCCTTCAGAGAAAAAAAGACAATAATTCCAGCATGATGCCAACAGTCGGCATGCTTGGCTTCTTCTATGCTCTTCTGTTTTAACAGTTCCCAGAGCAGTGTCTGACCCCCAGCCCCTCCTGACCTCAGACAGCACTTCCTCTGTACCATTTCCTTGCATCATCTCATGCCCACTCCTGTCTGTTCCCAAATGCCTTATGCTGGCTGCTTCCCCTTCAGCTGAGCAAGCTCAGCTCCCCCTCCCAAAGCATCCAGCACCCTTGCTCCAAGAGGGGAACCCTGCAGGATGAGACCCTTTGCACTGTGTACCTGCTTTATTTTAAAGCAACTACACAGCCTTTAAAAAGCCTTTTAAAGAAGCCACCTCTATGGTGCCACGCTGAGGAGCACGGTGCCAGCAGTGACAGCTCATGCTGACATTTGTTCTGCCAGGAACACAGAAGGCTAAAATGGCTTTTTTTAGGTAAATGGTGCCCCAGGGCAGCAATGGCTGTGGGGGCAAGGTAGGGCACTTCTCTGTGGCATTTGCCAGATGGTAGCCCTTCAGGGATACCAGCTGGTCATGCAGCATGTGGCAGCCAGAATCCAGCCAAACCCCTGCATCACTTTTTCCTTCTTTTTTTTTTTTAACCTCCCTGCTTACCCTCTTGAAAAGCCTAAGTGAGGTCCAGCCTGATCCCTGCCTCCTTCCCTCTCTGCTGCAAGTTCCATGTTTCAGCCAGCACTGCCAGTGGCCAGCATGGGCTGCTTGAGGGAAGTTAGCAATTGCCAGCTCTCAGCAGGCAGAGTTCTGCACACGATTTTGCATTAGTCAGAACATTGTTTCTCCTGCTGCAGCACAAGCCTTTTCTGGGAAGGTTTTTCTTTACCAGGAGGGGCATGAGTATAGTGTGAGAGGAAACAGACTGATCATTTTTGCCCAGAAGCCCAGTAGTAAGCATTTCCCCATGTTTTTACATTTCTGGGAAATACTCATTTGTGTCTTTCAGAGAGAAGCAGTATCCCTGTAGAAGGGGCTAGGGGGAGGGAAGAAATCAGGCTCCCATGTAATAGATGATGTTTTGTGAGTGCTGCTGGCCATTTGTGCATTGACCATTGCTGCTGGTGGATCCAGGACACCAGCTTGAAAACCCATATTCTGATTTCACTGAAAAGGGTCCAGCAGGAACCATGTCAGAAACTGGCAGCAGAAGCCACATGCTAAAAATAATTATGGCAGAAACTGTCTGCATGGAAACTCCACAGAATTTAGAAACTGGAGCATTTCTGTCCACCCAAACTACTTTAAATTTGAACTCTAGAAGAAAATAGAGAACAAGGAGTGTATCACTGCATAAAACCATGCTGCACCCACATCCTGAAGGTCATATGGCTGAAGCTGTGTGATTATATGGTTCATATGATAGTGGGAAGTTTATAGCACAACTGCAAAACTGCTGGTTTGTAGCAGCATTGCTGCAGCTGCAGTTTCTACTTACAGGTACTCACTCATAGGTCTGGGATTGCTCCTACTGCCTGGCACAGGCCAGCTGCCCTCATGGCTGTTTCTAGATGTCCCTCCACTTCCTTCTGCTTGTCTGTGGCAACATCCACTCTTAATTTCTTAAGTTTGGTAGAAGCAGACTGGAGAAGGATCATGGCTGCAGCTGTTCTTTGTAGGTGTGTCCTGGCAGCCATCAGCTTCTTTTGGGAGTAAATCCTCATCCAGCACATTGCAGGTCTGCTCTTCCTGACTGTGGTGGTTCTTCTCCTGCTCCTCTGGGCCACTCTAAGATCTCAAGAATTCCCATTAGGCTTTGTCCTTTGTGAAATGAGTTGGAGAGTGTCCCTTGGACCACACCAGGAGCACTTGCATGGCAAAGGTGGAACTGCACTGACTGTACTAGAACTCCTGTTGCCTGACCAAGGTAGGGAATGAGAGGGGGATAATCAGTCATCCCCTTACAGCCTTGGGATATTACTTACTGGAGTTGTAGCCTGAGTGGAGGGGTACCATTGTTGGTGGACTTCCAAAAATTCCATTAATTGTCAGCCTGGATTGTGGCCAGGATGGAAATTTACCAAACTAAAGTAAATCACCTTGTGACCCTATAAACATCCATCCTAAGTGAGGGCCTTTGAGGTGAAAACCCTGCCCCTGCCATGCTTTGGATGGTATGGAATCAAACAGTTGTTTTGGTTAGAAGGAAAAAGGAATGGGGAGGGAGGAACGTGTTGAGTATTTAATATCACCACAACACAGCTGGAGGATGTGGTTCCCAGCATAAAGCCCCTGGAAGTTTGGGGGCTCTTCCCTCAGAAGCAGGGAGGTGGGGGAGTATGAGGCCTCAGCAGCATTGACTCCTTTCAGACAAAAAGACTTTTTCCAGGTTTTATTTCCTCCCTGTTCCCTGTTATTTGTTTTTCTGGAGAAGGGAGTTTTTAAACCACAGAGACTCATTTGCCATATGGCCCAGAGTGGGAACAGTGGCCATTCCTTATCTATGGATGAACTGGAAAATCCTTTTTCGCATTTGTGGGTTGAAGCATTTACCTTTGTATCTTGTGGTTTTTGCTTTGTTTTCTTTTAGTAAATGGTTATTTTTTCATTTATATCTCTTTGCACTTGTCTTATTGGTGGAAGGGAGAGAAGTTAAAATCTGATGGGAGGTAACTTATTTCATAGTCTCCACCCCTTAAATTGTCTCAAACTGAGACAACAGTGCTAGAGATTCCACCGCTCTTTTTCTTACCCAGGACAGGATGTCTCTCAGAGCTCGCAAACCCTCAAGTGAAGCTCTGCCAAAATCCTCCACTCCCTGAGGCTCAGTCCTGGCTCATTGAGAAATGCCTGAACGTGAGGGGAGGAAACTTCAGGGTTATGTCGATGCATCTGTCAGAACTCATCCAGGGTTACAATCCTGCTCCATCACCCAAAATCCAGTATTGCCCGTGATGCACAGCATCCACACATTCATTGCTGGAGCAGTGTTTCACACCTGCTGGGCACCGGGAAAGAATAGGACAGGCCCCTGGAAGGTCCCCTGGGCCGTCCTGCAAAGGGTGTGAGCTCTGTCGGGAATGGAGCAGGCTCTGCTGATGCAACAGAGAAGTCAATTTTACAGTAAGGGTGGATGGTAGAAGGTGAACACAAAAGGGAGTGGTAGAGGGAGAGGGAAAGGGTCAGGTATGGATCACTGTGAGCATAGGACTGGGAAGAAAAGAAGGGAGATGTGAGAGGGAGGTTGGTTGAAGGACAAAGGGGTGGGAGAAGAAAGAAGGGGAGGTGAGAGGCAAGGGTGGTTGAACACTAAAGTATTGCCTTAATGCAATAACCATCAATTAGATGACAGCAGAAAAAGTCACTGCCAAATGAAGTTAGGAAGCACAACCATAGAAAGCAGACTAAAACCCAACAGATCAATTAATTGATCTGGGAACAATTAAGATGCCTGGAAGCAATGGTAGGAGAAACCAGCATCAGCACTAAGCAGAACTTTGTGGTCAGCCTTCCCTGGATTTCTATGCTTGGCTTTACCACTGATCACAGACCAATGTCTTTCAGCAAATGGGCAGGTCCTGTTGGAGTCATTTCAGACCTGTTTATGTGGTTGTCTTGTCCTACACAGATCAAGACAGAAATACTCCCTCCAGGGCGTTTATACATCCAACACAACACGGAGAAGTTTCATCTTGGTTCTGCCTTGGGTGAAGTGCACAAATAGCCACAGGTGACACTAAACTGGGAGGGTGGCTGCCCTAACAAATGGCAGAATGTCTGTCCAGAGGGGCCTCAGTCAGCCCCTCTCAGAGAAGCAGCACCCTGTGGTGTCCAAGGAGGAGAGGAGCAGAGCTCTGCACAAGGGGTGACACACCTCTGTGCATTCAGCCAGGCTGGAAGATTCCCTCTGCCTGACAGTCCTGCTGAGAAGGACTTGCGGTTTCAGCAGGCAACAGGCTGACCATTAGCCAGAAGTATATTCCCATCACACATAAGATAAACAGGCTGCACTAGCAGCCACATGTCTAGCAGAGCCAGAATTGTGATTTCTACCCACTCTGTCCAGAGCTGGCTAGGCTTCTCCAGGATTCATCTCCAGCATGAGGTCCTCCAGTTCAGGAGGGATGTGGCAAAACAGGAGAGGAACCAGCTGAGACTACAAAAATGGCTAGGGACCTGGAGCCCAGTGGGAGCTGGAGCTCTGAGGGGAGAGGGCTGGGCTTGGGTAGTCTTGTGAAAAAACAGCAGAGGGGACATCTCCCAGGAGCCTGTGACTGCTGGAAAGGCAGTGACAGACATGAGAGAAAAACTCCTGCAGCATCAGGCAATGCAGCAAGGAGTGACAACCATAAAGTGCAGCTTGGAAGGTCCACAAGTATTTCTCAACTACAGAAGTTTTAGTCTCCTGAAATACAATTAGCCTTTAGATTAAAGCCTCTTCCCTTACCCACCCAAAACACCTTGCCAGAATCAAGGAAAAAAGTGAACAAAAGAAAGCAACAAACCTCCAAACAGCCCAAGCCCCAGACACACTACTAATTGTATCTCCATCCTAATCACTGCAGAGGAGCACAATGCACGAGTCCATCTGAGCTTGCCAAGTTGCAAATGCTTGTCCAAAATAGCATCTGAATGCAATTTGCAGTAATTTTCTGTAAAAATACTTCACTGTCAGATCAACAGCGGTGGGAAAGCCTTGAATTAGACTAACGTACTCCTACCCCACAAATACCTTTGTATAGTCTGAAAGAACTGCTAAGTGCTCTCTCTTTTTGGTAGAATTTTCCCGCATGTTTCTTCTCAGGTAGACATCATTCTTACTTGTTCATCCACTTGGCAAGTTTTTCTGTCTTCCACACTGTGCCCTAGCAGTAACATCACCAAGTGAGGAAAAACACTCTTTTTGCTATAAGTAAGTCTCTTCTCTTCATATGAAAAAGCTAAAGCATACCCAGCAGACACATGCAAATGCTGCAAAGAAATAACACAGAAAATAGTTTATTTTCCACTCCAGGAGATCTCAATAACAACATCTCAAACTCACCAGAAATAAGCTTTAAAGTAATGTTGCAAGACACATGGGAAAACATACATCCAGCTCTCAAAAAGAGCGGGAAACTTCTTCAGGCAAGATGTGCTTCTAAAAATATTGCTGGAGGTGAAAATCCATTTACATGTAATATTACCACATTTGGTTTTGCAGTTTGAATCACAGAATCATTGAGGTTGGAAAAAACCATTAAGACCATCCAGCCCAACCAATAACCCAACACTGCCAAGTTCACCACTAAAACACCTTCTTAAGTGCCACATCTGCACAACTTTTAAGTACCCCAGGGTTAGTGACTCAACCACTTCCCTGGTGAGCCTACTCCAATGCTTGGCAAACCTTTTAGTGAAGTCTTTCTTTACCAAAGAAACTTCTCTCAAGACCAAAAGGCTTTGACTGAACATGGATTTGGGGACTCTTATCTCATAACTCTATTTTACAATAAAGAGATTTGGAAGACTTTTAGGCATTTTCCACCTCTCCTAAAAGTGAAAGACAGAAAGGAAGTACCTTAGAACATCCAAAGAAAGTGAGGTGAGCTAACAAATGGCACAGGTTTTGTTCCAGTCAGCAGGGTTCCACTGGATCACTGCCATACTGCTTTTCAAGTGCATCAGGATTTACATTATGAAGATGAAGTGTTCATCCTGTTCTGTCTGTGCAGAACTCAACACCAGTGACACTTCAGATGCCAGCTGCAAGTAATAAACACCTAAACATGTCAAGCATCATGGCTTTACTCCATAACTTGCATCTCCACAGGGAATTTAAATTCCCTAACTTCATAACTTCCTAAATGGGATAACTGGGCCCTAACCTAACTCCCAAACATGTCTAACCTAAGCAGTTATTTTCATTGGTTAGCAAGGAATATGGATCCAGTTTTTTCACTCTTGGTATTCTTCCAAGGATCACAGGCAATATCACCTTCAAACACCATTTTTGGGTTGCATGAGCCTCTCACCAATCTGCAAAGGAAAAACTTCCCAAGGAAGAAAAATCTTCTTGGGTTGAAAAGGCAATTCTGAAGCTACCCAGCCTGCCAGCTCTTCCATGGGTTATGCAGCCAGGTTCAAGCTCCTGTACTTATCCTTGCAAACAGTACTATAAAGCCACCAACCCAATGCAGCCTGGGAAGGGAAAAATGCATGAGAGCATGGTTTAGCTTGGAGGTTCCCTGTTGTAAGTGCTATGAGAGTACAACTCTCCTAACAGTGGACCGCATGGTTGCACATTAATTGCTGTTTCTGAACATTTAGTACATCTTTGCAAGGAAAATGCAGAAGAAGAGCTTATCCTATGAGCACTTCACTTAGCACAGATGTTCAGATACACACAGACAAATACCAAGGAACCCCATGTTAATTCTTCTTTATCCCCTTTTTTCACCTCCCAAGAATCTGGCTACAACCCAAAGCACTTGGCATCTCTCAGAGCCAGGGTCTCTGATGTATTTCCCCAGAGTTTCTCCATCCTGGGAACCATCAGTTCTCTTGATAATAGTGCTACACTGCACCCTTGTGATGATGGCCCGTCACATGCCAGGCCATGCTGGCCAGAGTGTAACCAGCATGTGAAAGGGCAAGATTAAGGGTCCTCCATCCCTCAGGGTGCTCAAAACCGACTGGTCAAGGCCCTGGGCAACTTGACACAGCTTTGGAGTTAGCCTCACTCGCAGCAGACGACAGAATGAAAGACCTCCAGCGGTCCCTTCTCACCTAAACCCTGCTGTGATTCTATGCCAGCCTTTCCAGAACTAGAGATGTTTCTTGGATCAACATATTGTAATACAGCAATTTGATCTACAAGTGGAAGAGCAAATCACCTACAGCTCTTCTCAAAACATACAAAAATAACAGCTTCTGACCAGTGATAGAGACAACAATGATTTGTTGCATATTAGAAAAGCGTGACATCAAAGTAACTTCTATTATCCCAAAAGCAAGTCATACCTTTTAAGTAAGAAATCAAGCTACATATATTGTTATGGATAGGAAATAATATTTCTTACCATTCCTGTAAAAAATAAATAGTGCAATGTAGCAAAAAATAAATATGCATACTTCATCACCCATGCACATGGGAAAAACACCTTGCTTTTTTCTGTCATGAATTTCCAATAGAACTAATCTAGACACAGGCTTTAAGGTCCAGAATGAGGTCATAAAATTATTTCCTTCAATCCAGAGTAGCTCATGAAAGAAAACAGATTCCACCTTTTAGGGAAAACTCATCTTCATTTAAAATACTCCTACTGCAAAACCTCAATAATTCAACACTGGGCTTTAAGAGCTCATGTGGTACATTGAAATTACAAGCAACATTTTATCTGGATTTTCCTTATCTGCATTCCCATTAGACGGAAAAAAATGCCTCTCACTATATGTACTCATTGTGATATTCACAAGTTTATCATTACGGTCTAGGATGAATGTAAAGCCACCCTCAAGACAATCTTAGGTTAATTTAACCCCATGAAAACTAAGACACAAAATGGGATTACACACCCCACTATGCTATTCCAGTTATTTTCTGTTGCCCCACAAGGTTGTTGAAATGTCTTTCAGAGCCCTTGTCTTTCAGCCACAGATCTTAACCAATCATAACTTCAGCTTATTTACATGCTGAATATTATGTGAATTTTTGAAGTAACTGCTTTTGCTACAAACAAGCCTATGAACTAAAATAAAGATTTTGCTTAAAATTAAATAGTGATGTGGAGTTTTTTCCAATATATGGTGGTGTCTGATAAATTTTACATTGATTTATCCTCTTAAGTACAGGTGCAAGTTTGCAGAAGTCCCTTTTATATCTCTGTTTGTGGGTTGAGTGTTAGAAGCTCATTTATGGTGCTTGTCTTAGCCTTCCTGGGAATTTCAAGGAAAGGAGATCTCTCCATTTCTCCCGTTGTGTCTTTGTGCAAAAGATGACGGATCCACCCTTAGCCTGAGAGTATGTTTGTTCTTTGAATCAGCTCTGCCTTATGGTAGCTCCTTTGCTCATCTGTCCAGCGAGGTGGGTGAGGTGGATTGCTCCTCCATGCTGGGACTCCACAAATAAAAATAATGTTAACTGTAAAAATACATTCATTAATACTTGATTTGCCAATATTCTATTGCATTTTCCCAAAAAGCTTCTATTAGAAGTCAATAGAAAACAATTTAATCTAATAATGGGATACAGCCTATGGGATAATGCACAGGAAACAAATGTTGTGTTAATTGGACTTAATGTGAACAAGACTGTAGCGAAAATATGCTACATCAGTAAAGCAACAGTAGCGATAATTTTGCTTACAGTAGAAAGTTACTTACCACAGGTAATAAAAATGGTTGCTTAAATTACATTTACCATAGCTCAAGAAAACCTTATCAGAGGGACAGTTCCTGTCTCTTGTGAAGTGAAAACTGTTTTGGGGAGTGGGTGAAAAACGTCTCCAGTGTGTGGATGGAGAACATATTTGTGTGGTGGCCAGTGGGCCTATTAACCAAGGGACCATGAGGGTCCTAAGGAGGAAAGGACCTTAAGAGGCATCCCCCAGGTTAGGGTGACAGAAAGAGGCTTCTCCCATGGACCTCTGTTACATCATGTTAATGTGCCCCAGTTCTGCTTCCCCAGTCGGCCCATAGGCCTCCCTGCCCCTTTCTCCCTTGGATATCCCTGCCCTGGAATGTTCTCCTTTCCCTCCTCCCCTATTGGCCCCTCGTTCCTCAGCCACTCCCTCACATTTCCCTACTGGCTCCGATACCCTGGCCCCGCCTGTGTTCCACCCCCGTGCCCTCAGACCATAGGCCCCTGATGCTCTGTCTGCCCCTACTGACCCCATATATAAACCTGGACCCGCCCGTGTTGCTGGTTGTTCATTCCTGAATCCTTTCACTGGAAGTGCAGCCCCGTACAAAGACCCTTGCAGCATCTCTTTGGAGTGGACTCATCTGGAAGGCTATCTGGGGTGGACGTGTGTGCGGGTGTGTGGCACAGCCGAGCGGCTCCGTACGGAGATGCTTTTGGAAGGTTGCAGCGCATACCATCTGCCCACCACCACACTTTTGCACTGTCTGTACAGAACTATTTTCTGCCTGGGAAGATCTCCGGTATTAGAAGAAAATACTATGACAGTGCTTTTACATTTTTAATATTTCAGAAAATCTTGATCAGTGAAAAATTTTTTGAGGTGACTTTTATTTTTCCACAACTCTTCTACCTTTTTCTCTATAAAAAGTAAGCAATCACAATGTTAAAAAATATTTGGTGCCTCGTCTTGGGAGTGAGGAAAGGTTTTTAAGAAAACCCTGAAATTGACAAGCTGGATTGGTGCTCCAGTTGCATTTTTTGAGGGGACTTTATAGTTGTCATATTCCTACTATCTCACTATACATTCCATCCTTCTCCTCAGAACACCATGCACCACTGCAGCCAAATGCCTCAAGTAGTTTTCCTATTGTACCTTGAGGCAGTTTGTTCCCCTGCCACCAGAATGTGGATAGGGAAAGACACAATCCATTTACAGACCCAGGCAGAGGGATTACAGCAAAAGTTTTTCATGTCTTTCCCAGTGCTGCAGATCCAATTGCAGATGCTTGGATATTTACAAGAAAGATATTTACAAGTTGACTGTAACGGCATACATGTTGGTTCTGAGTCAGCATAAGAAACACATTATATTGCTATCGGAGAAGGAGATTTTTCCATACAACCGCTTGTTTCTCTACCTCCTCCCTGCATAAAGGATGGTAAGAGGACTGTGGTTCAGGGAGCGCATACCCTTCAGTTTCGTTCTCGTACACAGCTGAAGAAAGGAAGCCTGCATATGCATTACCACTGTCTTTAAAAGGGAAGAAAAAGAGGAAGTATAAATAAGATATTCATAAAAAAACTCTTCACTACGAGGGGGCTAAGATGCCCAGAGAAGGTGTGCATGCC
>VZTN01032404.1:0-58286 GCA_013400515.1 Erpornis zantholeuca
AAACTTCAGTGCTTTAGGAGCTGATTGGCTCCATAGCTCATAAAGCTGTGGAAGGAGGGGTAGGATGGACATCTGGGACAGTAAACTCATCCAATGTCCCAAATGGAGCTGTCTCTGCTCATCGGCCAAAACCTTCCATTGCAGCTTTGAGTTCAATTGATCTGACCTCTAATTGCTTTTAATCATGTGGGTTGGCCTCTTAGATTTGCTACACTGGACCAAAACATACAGAAGTGACCACTGCTGGCTCCTCTGATCTCTGTGTGCTTGTGAACTGTCCTGAGAAAAAAGAACATCAAGGAAGGAGACACAGACTGGATGCACAGCCCTGGAGAAGAGCAGGAGGAACCACAGATGGAGCTTTTCTTGTGGGTTGTCAGTAACACTTGAGGTTGAGCTTCTGTGTTTCAGGATTTGTTAAAATTTGAGCTTGGGAAAGAGGATTTTTCCATAGGTTTCTGATGTCATGAAAATATAAACAGTTGTTATTAAATCCTGATACTTAATAAAAAACACAAGGTTTGGGAACAAACTCTCTGGCAGCATTCTTCAAATATAGCACTGGCAGAAGCACAGAGAAGAAATTCATATCTATGAGTTGTCTGTATTCCTTGACACATTTTTGTTGGGAAAGCCAGCTTGGTTCAGACATGGTGTAATCACACCAGACCATTTGCCCTTTCCTTAGTCTCCCACTGACCTTCATACTCCAGTGAATCTTAATTTTTAAGCCTAGGGAGAGATAGCCTGTTGCTTCAGGATGTTGCTTCAGGCCCCTTGTGACATTATATGTATTGTTTAAAATCTCTTAACACTGTAAATCACATTGTGTCTCTTGTACAATTGAAGCTGAAGTTCTTAGTGGGCTGGGGAGGAAAGAAAGCAGGCTGGGGAAAATGGTAAATAGGCATAAAAAAATACCCCAAGAAAAGGCTGGAGAGCAAAATACAGAAGTGCATGTCTGTGTATAGACACAGGCATAGCTTTATGTGTCCATGTGCCCATGCTCACATGCACACACAGGGTAACATTCCTCAAGGTCTAATAGTCATTGCAAAGTAAAGTGACCCAAATACTCCATTTTATTAATGTGATGAAAATTTGCAAACTGGATTTATGACTGACACATTATTTGTCTGAATGGTGTACTCTGGATTTACGTCTGGCAACATGTAAGTGACTGTTTGCATGTGTATGTACAGAGTTTTACCTCATCTGTGTGTTTATTTTTCCTATTTTCCCAAGCAAAGGTCTGAGTATGGGTGTAAAAAGATGTATTTCTGATAAGCTGGTAGACATTCAAATTGTAAACCTTATCTGATGCATGTCTGGGTGAAGGTACTGCAGATCACAGAATGACAATCATAGAATGGTTTGGATTGGAAGGGAACTTAAAGATCATTAAGTTCCAACCCCAATCCAAAACAATTTTGAAAACCTCACAGGAACTGGACATCTCTTGCAATATTTCAAATGGAATTATTTTCTTGGACTGAGAAATTTTTTGATACATGAGAAAATATAAAAACAGGGAATAAAAAAGGGCCACTTTTTAAAAAGTCTTCCAAAAAAAGACTTCCAAAAAATTTTGACCTGATTCCAGACCAAGTAGTCACATAACTTCGTTGGATGAATTTCTAGGATCTTAACATTCAAGCTGGCAGTACTATATGGAAGAGTTTTGTACTGAAGCCCCCCAGGAAATTCAGACTGTGGCCTTGTAATTTGTCTTCCTTAGCTGGACCGAAATCTTGTCAGGTGGGGAAAAAGGAAGGATGGGGAAAATCAACCAGAGCTTTTTGTTGTTGTTCTGTCTTACGAGTCTCTCCTTTTTACTTCTTATTTTTCAGTCAACCTGGCTTTGAAACAGAGTAAGCAGACTTGATCTCCCCATGCCTCAGCTGTCCTGGGGATTGAAATTTCACTGAGCCCAGGGTAGATGTGCATGGAAATTGCACATTTTAAACTGATGGCTGCACAAGAGCAGAAGCCGTGGCAATGCTGACACTTTTGGCCTGGAACTTGGCAGGGCTCTGAAAAAAAATGTGGAACTGCTGTTGCAAATGGCTCATTTTCTGACTTGGAGGGAAAGGACTTGTAGTTTCAGATGTAGCACTTCTGCAGATCACTGACAAGGAGAAGACTTTGGTATCAGGCCACTGGCTTATCTCTAGCAAGCTGAGGGAAGTTAATATAAAGCATTGTAATCTCTTTCACAGCCTCCAGGACTCATAAGAAACTATAAGAAGAAGTTTCTCGAGTTTAAAGTGTTCTACAGGATACTAAATCTTAAGTCTCCTGGAGGCCACTGGGGAAATGAAAAGGTGTAGTTGTCACATTTTGTCAAACTATAACATCTATATAATAAGGCAGTTCTTCCCTTCCTCCAGATCCAGCCCATTTTGTGCTACTCAGGCAATGTTCTTTGTTTTCCAGTTTTATTGATGTGTATTTTTTATCAAAGCATATTAAAGCAACTGTGGAGTAGATCTTCAGCTGCTTAAAATGAGTTGAATGGGTTGAATGGGTGATGACACAGATTTATTTCTGCTGGGATTCTGCCTTTGATTCTCATTCTTTGTCCTCTTCCATCTCTTTAGACCTTTAGCTGCTTTTTGTTTTTTTAATTACAACAAAAACGACAAAAAATATGATGTTGTTATCCTCAAGTTGTACCAAATGTGCCTCAGTTATGAAATGAAGAAGCAAAGGGATTGATTGAGGAGGTTTGTTTGTAAATCTGATCTTGGATTCCACACACAGACAAGAGACTCTGCTTAAGATGGGAGCTCTGAGGAAGAGGTAAACCCAAGAAAAGATGTTCTCCCAGCAAGTCAAGGTAAGCCAACTGTAACAAGAAATGAGCAGAAGAAGTGAACAAGCAGAGTAATAAGGAGACATCTGATCATAATGATCTGAGGTAATTTTTGGTAGAGTTATGGAGAGAATGAGTGGCAAGTAGAAAGCACCCACCTAAGGAAGAAAGAGAAGGAAAAAATGTCATGACAGAGTGGGAAATAAAGCTCTTAAGACGAGATGGATGCTTGCAAAACAACCTGCTCATTAGCCCTTGGTTTATATTCTTTGCCTCAGAATTGTCACTTCCAATTATCTTTTCACCTTTGGTTATTAACTGCAATCACAGAAAACTAACGATCTCCAGCCTTGCTTCAAAATACTCACTGGGTAGTGCCTGAGATCATAGCAGTTTTCTCAATTTGACCACATAACTAAAAATTAAATAAAAGGAAAAGTCATGAGTCCATGAGTATATGTCTTTTAACAATTAAAGTTCCTGTATAAGAAGAAGGTTAACTGCTGGATGCCTTGACACTCACACATGCCTGATATGTTTAGTATCTCGGACACAATTTTCCTTTCCCCACTCTCTTTCTTTTTTTATCCTCTGGAAGCTAAAACTTTATTATAAAACTGAAGATAACTATATCAGTTCTCTGGATGCTGGCAGAGCAGAACACAAGCAATGAGAAGATAAGGGAATTTGGTCAAATACAAAAAAATACCATGGAACCTAAACCAAATGACATCAGATAAGACCTCCACTGACTTTCTATTAAAAATGTAATAAATAAGGATCACTGAAAAAAATCTTTTTTTTTTCCTGGCACTATTTTTTTTTTTTGTTGTTGTTGTTATTGTCTCTAGTGCTTCACAAGTGTATCTGTACTGGTCTTGTTTTCCCATTTGTAATAAATAAATGCAGATCTTCTTGTATTCAGTGTCTGACAGGTTCAAATTAATGACTAGACTCCTTCTATATATATATATATACACATATATATTTAATTTATAGATTTAATTACAGCCTTGTGGGACAGCCTTACTGGCCTGTTTAGGGACTAGGGCACAGTATTAGCAAGTCAGTGATCCTGAAATCATGACCAGCAGTTCTGGGAGCATGATAAAAGCTGGTAGCTGATGAATTGTGTAGGAAATGAGCTAAAAGCAATGTAAATGTTCCTGTGATCAGTAGTTTGGATTTGGGGCAGTATTCAGCTTCCCAGATGTTCGGAGCTGGGCTCTGGGATGGCAATAGCAGAGATGGAATTGGTTTGTGGTGCAGAGTGCAACTCTGTTCAAGCAGTTCAGCTACACAAACACATGTTATTCTTGTCTGGTGGAGAGGTCTCTGCCACTTCAGCTGCTGCTTCTTCAAGTGGGAAGAGAGGAATTGCTAAAAAGGAGAGAAAATCAAGTCTGTTATTCATTCTAAAATCTCTCCTGGTTGCTGGAGACTTCCAAAAATACAGTTTGTCTGCAATGTCTGTAGGATGTCTCCAAAGAAGGATGAGCATGGATTGCTTTACTATTGGGTTTTCTTCACCATCTTGGATATTTTCCTGTGCAGATGAAATTATCCCTCACTGGCAATTTTTGTGGATTTAGTGATAGAGAGACTGGGAATCAGACCATGAATTGTGAACAGCACAAATTTAATTGGTGGTTTGTCCTGGATTTTAATGTGTCTAGATCTGGTATCACCTTGCTAGGGGCTCAGTTAAGCTTTACATCACTGCATAGAACTATAAAAATAATAAAATATATCTTGATTCATGGCACAGCCTGTTGGAGAGAGGTAGGGGAATTGTGGCTGCTCTCAACAGCAATCCTCTTCTCATTTCATTTCCTACGATGCCTACAAACAGAAAACGGTCACAGTTCCAGTCCAGGCAGCACATTAGAAATAAAGCATAGAATGGATAATTTTGGCCTTGAAAGCACTATGGAATTATTTTATTTCTGAGGACATTTCACAGACTGCTTCCATCCAGGAGTATTTTAGCCTTTGCAGCCGTTCAGTGTCCACATCTACCTGTGTGCCTCAAGCCAGGCTGTCTCAGGGCAACTTTGAATGACAGAGAAAATATATGTTACAGGCTGGGAAAGGGAGAGTGTTTTTGATGGGAGAGGAATCCCCTTCGGGCCTGACGTTTGTCTGTGGCCTTAGGTGAGGTTTGCTTAGCAGTGTCTGCCCGGTCTCCAGTGGACAATAGTCTGTGCCATAAAAAGCTTCCATGCATAATATGCTGTATTTGTTGGCCTCTGCCTTGAAGAAACCCAGATGAAACCTCTTTATATCCATCTAGGGATGATCTCCAGTAGGGAAGATAGTTCTCTTTGGCTATGGGATATCTATGCCATTTCATTTTATTCCACCTTTCAGTCTTATGGATCTTTTTCTCCTGCCTTTTTTTCCCCTTCCTCTCACAATATCTTTACATTTAACTTAAATTAGGGGAGTTTTAAGTATCTATAACTTCCTTGAAAACCAATAGGACTGAAAATGATCAGCATTCATCATACACTTTGATTAAATTTAATCAAAAAATGTTCAAAACAGTACGTACAAATGTATATTCACTGTCTATATAATTCTCTTTCACACTCTAAGTTCTCTGCTCATAGGCAGGTTATAAAAAGTTAAGAGTCAACTGTAAAAATCAGATCTCAGAGAAAACATGCTGGGAAGAGAAAAAAGAGACAACAAACCTACCAAAAATAAATAAATAAATAATAATAAAAAAATTAATCCACTAACACATTCCTGCTGTCTGCCTGGCAGTACTAATCTTTTCCCTTAAGATGCAGCGTGTCATAAGCTTACACCAGGGTATTTCCCCACTGCCAGGCTCAATTTGGGGTGCACAAATGTGCACACACACACACACACACACACACACACACACACGTGCACCCACACGTGCATCCCCTGGCAGATGAGAGTCAGCAAGCGAGAGAAAGTGTGTGTCACACCCTCTAAATTCAGGTGGCCTCAAGCAGTGCCATATAATCCCAGCCTCAATTAAACTTTCCAAGGTCAGTGGTGTTCTACCAGGTCAGACATAAATAAGTCAGGTGAGAGTCCTAGGGCACTGAAAAGCCATATTTATTCTTTATCCACAGTTCATAGCTATCAAATGAAGCCTAACAGAGAGAGAGAGTGTGTGTGTATATGAGAGTCTGGCTCTCAGAGCTGCTTCTGTTGTAAGTAATTTTTTTTTTTTTAAAGAAAAAAACAGGGTTCTGGCTCAGCCCTACCTCAGAATTACCTAAAACTTCACTGTGACTGTGGAAGTTTTAGAAAGACAGAGATTTTAATTCAGCAAAGATTCTGTTGAATGATTAATTTATTGAAGTGAAAGTACCTCTAATCATGCTGAAGATCCTTTTTTTTTTTTAAGAGGAAAATATTCTCTTAAAATTTGAGAACAGATGCCACCATAAACCTCTCTTGAATTGAGATATACAGATTTCATGTCCCAATTCAGCCAGTAATTAAACTGGGCCAATATTGAACAGTCTATTGGGTTTGTAAACAGAATATTTAATTTCGTCTTGTTTTGGGAGAGCAGAGGATAGGGAGAGAATATCTTTGTTCAAAAGTGTTAAAGACCCTGCAGTTACTCTGGCTTCTTGGGGGTGTCAGACCCATTGAGAAGAGTTATCACATTCTGAGAAAGTAATTAAGGACAGTTGAGGTCTACTGATTTCTGTACTGTCTCAAGAATTAAGTGAATTTTTTAGGCCTTTATGTCTAATAACCAAATTAATATTTTAATAAACCAACATACCACAATTCTGCCCTGCTGTACTGCTTAGTATTTTAAAGGTAGAGTTTTGACTCAAGACCTTTCTCACATTATTGTTCAGGAGGCAAAAAAAAAAACCCCTGAACTATTAAAAACAAAAAGAAAATCATTCTGCAAACTCTCACTTGTCTACCTCCAAAAAAAAGGAAAACCTCCCAAAAGTGCAAGTACTGTTGTATTTTAAGACTCATGAGGAGAAAGTGTAAGTGTTTTTTTTAAGAGAGTACAGAGGTCTGGACCTGGTTTTGTTCTGTTGACCTAACTTGATTTACACCAGTTTACACAGTTGAGAAACTGATACATTAATGCTGCTGGAAAAGTCATCTCACACCTTTGGTTTGTTTTTCCTTATTTAATCTTTTTTCATTATTAAGATATGGTGATCTATTAAGCATGATAAGGTATATATATCTTTTTTAATGGCTTTCACTCTTCTGTTGAGAAATAATTTTGAGAGTGCAATTAAATAATAACAAAAATAAATTTCCAGATATCTTTGTGAATAGTAATGCTAGCTTTTATTTAGTATATATAAGGAGATCACATCATTAATTATTGCAAATTTTCAGACAGTGGATACTTATACACATGGTTTTGAATCACTGAATATATACAAGAGTAACTTTTAATCTGTGAAATATTCAAACACATGTATAATCACACATTTATCTTCTTAAAATAACTTGCACTCTTGCAATCAGGGAATGGAAAAAATAGTAGGTGATTAGCATGTCCAGACACATAATGATGAGTGTTGATTGGCTAAAGTGAGCACTTTCCAAACAAAGAAAAATATTTGTCAAAACTGTTATACAATTTGGGATATATTTCCTATATTCATTGTCAGGCAGCTGTATTAGTGATTCTGATTCTGAGAATTTGAAGATAAAGTTAAAAAAGCAGAGGCATTAGGAAGAATTTATGGTGGACAAAGTGCCATAGAAATGTGTTTATAGAAATATAAGTTTTATTTTATAGGCATTAATATTAGAAATCATTTTAGTGCTTGGTGTCCATTAGCATATGTATTGAATTCTCTGCTTCTGTGCTTCTGGTTTTAACATCTGTAAGTATAAGGGAAAATCCTGACAAATATTTCTGAAGGTTTTATGTTCTCTTCATCCCACCACTGGATTGCAATCTGTGCTGTGCCCGCTGCAGTAACAGAGAATTGGGATCAGATAACTTCACAGATCAGATGTGAAGAAAGGGTGTTACAGCAACATACCCACTGCCCCTTAGGTTTTAACCATCCTGTGTTTCAGTGACAGGACAAGAGGGAGGGTGGAAAAATAAATTTTATCTTTTTTCTGTATCAACTTCTATCACTTTCCCCAGCCAGCCCTCACTGCGTCTCCTAGTAGTGAATATGTTACACGACCCATCCATGAAGGAAGGAATTAAAGCAAACCTCAAGCAATTTCACCAATAGCTGGACTAAGAGGTGATTAAATGAAGCTGATCCAAGAACACATTTTACCTGCGAGGAAAGGATAAAATGTCCCTTTAAGGCTAAGTTGATATAAATGTATATAGAAATTTTAAATACAACTCCCACCTCACCCAAGCACTCAATCTTAAATACTGGCACGTAGGAAGGCCATGGAAAGCCCTTCAGCTGGAGGGTCTTGTTTAAAACTTAAAATTCTGAAAAGATTTAACAGATTTTTGATAATTTGCAGTCATCTCCACCATGCTAGACATACCAATTAAGGGTTATGAGCCAAGTGCTTTTTCCAGGTCCAAGTTAGATTAGTTACAACATCCAGAGTTATTAATTGGAAAGAAAAGAGGAGGACATTAAAGAGGGCATTCTATAGCTCAACATTTTGTATTGCATCTGCGTGTTCTGTTCTCCATTTATTCAGAATAAGTACTTGAAGTCAGTGGCTGAAAAGAAAGCAAATGATCATAAAGTTTTCTTCTGAGGAGATTCTCAGCCTGAGGAAGCAGCACTGTAGCAGGAAAATTGAACAACTCTTGATCTCTCATGGAAGTGGATAAAGCCACTTCTGAGGGGAAGGGATGAAGTGAGGAAATGTGGTCTGACTGTCACATGAAAAGTGGCAGGAACAGATTTTTGGCCCTCAGAAAAGGGATGTTAGACTTTTATGGCTGAATTCACTGTACTCCTAACCATGTTTCATGTCTTGTTTTCCCCATTTAGCAAAGGTGGATAATGATTTACTGTTGGTACAGCTTGGAGTGAGAAAGAAATTCATAATGAATTGCATTTTCCCACACATTTCAGAGTGCTTCAGTGGGTAAAAAGTCCCACAGATTCCTCCAGGAGGTTAATGTAGGGATTGTTCTA
Source organism: Erpornis zantholeuca (assembly GCA_013400515.1). NCBI lineage: Eukaryota > Metazoa > Chordata > Aves > Passeriformes > Timaliidae > Erpornis > Erpornis zantholeuca. The sequence goes on from VZTN01032404.1 coordinate 8,926, forward strand.
CTGGCCAAAACCTTTGCTCTAGCTCACTCTTTCCTCAGGATGCATCCACCATCATGGTCAGGAGGACATGGCCAGGATGCAGAGCAGGAGTTGTTCTGTGCATCAGCCAGGCTTTGCAGCACAACCTTTTGGCTACTTTGGAATTGGATGTGTGTGGAAAAGAGGATACTGTCCCTAATCTGTTTCAAAAATGTCCTCAGACATGGTGCACAGGGACAAAAAGTAAAAATATTCATTGTTATTCTCGTTTTTCTATAGATTTTTACACATTGAAAGTTCACAAAAAGGGAGAAAGTTATGAACCTGTTAGCTCTCATGTTATAGGATCAATGCAAGCCAATGATGATAAAGTTATATAAATGTTTTGTAGGTCTATAAAGATTCATGACTTTCTGTACAGTAGCAATGTTCTTGATGTTGCTGCATTCTCTAGAGCTGATGTTCTGATTAATGCACGTTTTGCTTGCTGATTTAAGAAATAGCTTATGGCTAAAAATCCTGAGATGATCTCTGACTTATTGCATCTTCTTTTCCATTTTCCACTCCCCCTCCCTCGTCCGACCCTCCCCCCCACTTTTCCTTCCAGCTTCTTATTCCTATATATATGTATAATATAAATGTATGCATTTGGATATCTGTCAGCTTTAGAGATATCCCTGATGCAACACTATTATGAGATGTCTCTCAAGACTGGTATTTGTATAGAAAAATGAGTTTTTGTTAGACCACGTTTGTGAATCTATCATCTGGTGGGGGTACTCTAGTCAGCATGTGTTGTTTGTCAAAACAACAACAAGCAAATGTGGCCACATCATTTACAGACTGGTGGGGGACAGGAGGGAGGTTGCTTCTGCTGTTAAAACAGCATGAAAAGTCAGGGTGATCTGTCACAGCCACGGAACAGAAGTGTCACCTGCAGCTCCAGTTTCCCAGGCAGTGGGGGATGTGTTTGGGAAGGCAGGGGGGTGGGATGGGGTACACCTTGGGCCAAGCAGCTGAATCATCTGCAGGGAGCCTCTCAAAACATGACCCAATTCAGTCCTTTTGTCCAGGTCTGAGCCCCAGAACCAACAGTAGAAATCCTGGGCTGGGTTCTCTCCTTGGCTTTTCGGAGGGTGCAGGAGTACAGGACAGGCTTGTGAACTGTTGTGCAGAAATACAAAATACAGTTTTGTTGTTGACACCCTCTGCTTGGGCAGCAGGGCCAATGGAAACTGCTGTGCTGCTACAGGGCACACAGAGTTTGGTTTTCCTTTCAGTTTCCTCATGGACTGAAATCCAAGCGTTTACGGTGATCTCCATGCTGACTTTAACTCAGAAAGCAATGCAGTATAAAAAATGGTCTTTTCCAAAAAAATTTGTTCACAAAGGACTTTGTTAAGGGCAAACCAAATATATTTCCTCTGCTACAGAGATTATGACACTTATATTTTTGAGGTCTGTTTATCAGAACCAGAGTGTTTGCCAGCCAACCCTCGGGTCCCTTAGCCTGAACTTGCTGGAGGAGTGGTGTGCAAAAGAAAGTGCCCACTTTGTTTTTATCTGCCAAGCTGTAAACCACCTACTTGTGTCCTTTTGTGCCTTTTGTGAAGCCTGTTAATAGCTATTACTGCTAATTGCTGTGTTAGCTTGCTGTGTTCATCTCTGGGCAGGAACCAGGGAGATCAAAGAGCAGGATACTCCATAAAATCTTGCAGTGTTCATCCTGCAGCTCTAATTCACCTGCACATGGCCGAGGTACTGCACAGGGCTGGCACAAAACATCCAAAAACAAAGAGAAAGATGAGGTTTATTTCACACAAACATTTCAACTGCTTCAGATGTAGGTTCAAAATGAAGGGTTCTGCACTGCTTTGAAGCAGGACAGTGCCTTTGGAGGCTGTCCTGAGACCTCTGTTATCTAAAGCAGACTATGAGAGATGCTAAGGTTTTATTTTTCTTAAAAAAAACCAGTTTCACAGGAATATATGATTCGACAAAACCTTAGAAGTCATGAAGTTTCAGTCCTTCAGCAGATTAAAACCCCCAAAATGTCAAGTCCCTCAAGATTATAACAAATATTTATCAGATGTTTATTAGAAGTGATATAAAAATCCTAAAAATATTGTTCCATCAGAGTTGAAGGATCAAGAGGCTTCTCAGCATCCAACACATCTAAAAGTACAAGTGCCTTGGAGGTGAAAAAACTCACCCATCCCTATGAAGGGCTTCCAACCTGATGTTACATTGGAAACTCCCTTCTCTCACTTTCCCTCAACTTAGAAGTGGAGGCCCTGGGATTATTATGGAAATTTCAAAGTGTTGTAGATATTCCCAAACACAAAAGGCCTCCCTGAGGCCTCTGTTCAGACTTAATGTTGGATTCTGACATGAGACACACCAAAGTTATTAAGATATTAAGTTGCATTGTCCATGTACACTCTTTGAGGGAGAAACAATTGTCCCACCAATAATTTGGGTAGGTTCTAACAAATCTCTTTTCTGCAGAATAGAGAATATAATTTTTTCTTTTTTGATCCTTAGATGGTTTTAGATTGAGAATATCAGCCATGGCACCAGCTTTGACACAGCTTTGGACTTCAATAGGCCTTAAAGGGTTACAACTGTTTTGTTATATTTTGTAAGAAAGACTTAATTTAATGTTATTGTGCAAAATACATTAAGAATGCAAATTTGTTGCCTCATGGTGGTCTCCCTTGCTGAATAGTATTCACCAGATCTCTGGCATGTTATTATGGATTTCCTGCTCCTGTTAGCTGTAGATTTTTGTCTCTGCACTGATGGATTGTTGATATAAAATTACCAGCTGATGTTTATCCACAGACATAGGAATAACAGTTTTATTAACTATTCCTATATATATTTTGTGTCATTATGACTGTAAGGGCTTGTCTGAATAATAAAGATTCCCTTGAGTGGGACTCACTAGGGTAAATGGCTGTTTAATAAAGACAGATAATGTAGATGGATCATTTTGACTACTTAGAGGAGCAATTGTGCTAAAACTCCTAACTTACACAAAGTCCTTCTGAACACATTAAGGGTCAAATCCTGTCCCTTGAGATCACTGTAACATTGCTGCTGAGTAGAAAAAGACTGAGGTGTCACTTTAGGAGCAGGGACAAAATCTTTGTAATGGAGCTTGATTCATTTCTGTGGGTGAAACCCTCAACTGCTACCATTATTTAAACACTAAGACTGTAAGTAGTACAAAAACATGCCTACACAAATGTCTATATTCTGTCTTCATATGTTGAAATATGTGTTTAAAATAGATTTCTGCTAAATTATACGGCTTAGTTTTCTCTCTTCTCCATGATGTGGCACTTCATGGTACACTGAAAGAATAAGAATATGAGTTTATTAAGTTTACTCAGAAAACTATTCAGTCATCTGTATGAGCTCTTGGAGCTATGTCAACATTTTCTTGAAAGATATCTGAGATTATTTGATGTTTACTTTTTTAAGTACAGTATTTGTGAGTAAAAGTGCAGAAGAACATTTTATTACATTTTAAATGTAATTCCTGATCCCAGGGTGCTGTCTATATAAATCTGAACAAACCTACGAAATCACTATCTATATTAGATCAGCAAATCCTCTCAGTCCCAGAACTGGTCAATGTGTTAAGAATAAGAGGCAAAAGTGAAATTCCTTGGTAATAAAACTTCTGAGCCTTGACAACTGTGAAGTAATGCTATTTCTTGCAGCATTGCCTAGACCTTTCAAAGTGCACTACTCTTTATTATATGCCTTTCCTCTGCCCCTAAACCTTCACTTCTAAAGTGCACATCTACAGGTAACTAGTATATAATGTACTTTTCAATCAACCTCCTAATTCACTCAATGTAGCATGAGTTTTAGATAAACCAGGAAGATGTGAAATACAGAATAAAAGGTTTAGGTTGTGTGATGCCACTCACCTGTTTTAAATCTTTTACTTTATTTCCGTGAAAAAAATACAGAAAGAGTTCTCTTTCAGGATAATTCAGTGTGGCCCAGCTCTTCTCCCAGGCAGCAATGACAACATCTCCCAGCATTTCTGCAAGGTCCTGCTCCTGATTTTTCTGGGAGATTTAACCTTCTTCCAGCTTGTTCTCTGCCAGGCCTTGATGTAGGTAACAAAATGATGTTTCCCTTGGACCCACCAGCTCTGTGGGGGCAATTCTGTGCTTCAAGTCCCAGTACCTGTGCTGGCATTGCTCTGTCCTCACTCTGACATGTTTTGGTGTTTCTATGGAGTGGAAGTGAGCAGCACTAGAAGGACTGAGATGATTTTGATTTTGTGCATCCTCTTTGGTTTCATGGAGTAACAATTTCCTAGAGGTAAAACACAGAGTGAATCAGATTTCATCTGTAGAGTGGAACTAGGAGATTCACAAGGTGCAGGTCTCCTAATTACCAGATTTTCCATAACTTATGCAAAATTATATGTAGATCCCCCGAAGTCAAGAACTTAAACACAACATTAAAATTTGTATTGTGGTTTGAAAGCAGATCCAAGGTTTTGCAGAGTAATTGGCTGCTGCTCTAATTGTTTATGCTTGCACATGCAGGCTGTGGTGGGCTTGCCCCTGCTGGCAGTGTGGGGAGGTTTAATTTTACTCTGATCAAGGCAAAATACCTTGCTGAGAGGCTGAGGTTCAACATCGTGCTAATGAACTATGTGGCTCTTGGACAAGTGATGCTTTCCATCTGACAAGTCTAGAGCATGGGCTTGAGTAGGACTTCAGTTGTGTGCAGAAATCTCTGGATGTGGCCACAAGTTTTTGAGGGGCCTAATACAGGAGATAAATATATGACAAAAATGTAGGCCCATCTCAAAAATACATGGTCCAGAATTAACAATCACGGAGTTCATGGACTTACTTAAAAGTAAGGGACAGCTAGTGATTATGTACATGGATTTGGGTTTTGTTTTTATTTTTTTTTTCTGGCCTTGAATCAGGCTAATCTTTACTACACAAGGTAGGGCATGGCAAATATGGAAACATCTGTGTTATGCAAATTCCTCTGAAATGGTTGAATGACAGGTAACTGACTGTGTTTTGGAGCTGTTCCAGGTAGAATGAATCAACAGTTTCCAGCAAGTCAGTCCGGCAAAAATCTGCAGGATTCCTTTTGATGCATACACAGCTGTGAGCTTCTGTGTTGACTGCTTTCAGCTGAAACCAGAAATAGTTCCAAAAATAATAATAAAAAAAAATGTTTAGACCTTGCTGAGACATCTGAAGGATAGACTGAATTCATCCTGAGATTTTTGCTCCAAATTTCCAGCAAGCTCGCCTGTGATAAATTTTACTCCCCCTCTCTTGTGTTACTCACTTGAACATCCCTAGGGAGACATGTGAGTGTGTTCTGGAGCATTTTGATCCTCTCCATGGAGAGGGGCAGGGAGGGAGCTCCCTCTGTGAAGCCAGGGCAGCAAAGGTCTCTTGCTCTGTGGGTGGGGATGTGAGAGAAGTGAGGGAGAAGATTCCAGCCCTTAGACATCAGGAATTTCCCACTCTGCTCTGTGCAAATGAGGTGAGGATGAAGCTGTGTGAGAGTCCTTGACACTGGGTGCTGCAGGACCCTACAACACCAGTCTAACCCTTAAAACCCCAGCTCTGCAGTGCTGTGGACAGCAGATGGGGAGGTCTTAGGAAGAGATCCTGCCAAATAGTTTTCCTATTTCAAGAAGTAGCAGTGCTTCCCTTCTGGATGGACTTGCTGCTGGCTGGCACTGGAGCTCGTGGGATTAACATTTCATACCCATAACATTGAAAGAAATAGGAAACATGACTCTGGAGAAGTAAAGTTTTACAAAGAGTAGCGTGATGATCTTCCTTTTAAATGTAGTCTTGGCCCAATCAGGAATCCTTATAATTTAATTTGCACTGGTCAGAGATATGTGATCCTTTCCTGCAAAATATTTAACATTTCTTAGACCTGATTAATTGTAAACATGCTGAAATGCTCTCTGCTACTGCTGCTACCTCTGATTCACTGGTGACCTGCAGAAAGAGGCAACACATGCTTATTGTTAAAAAAAAAAGAACAGAAGGATCATCTATTGCTCAGATGAAAGACGGAGACAAAATAACCAATCTGTAATGCAGATTTATTAATAGTCATTCACTGGTTTTCACTGAAATACTCTTCACGTAACCTTGACTTTATTAAGTAGTCCTTAAGGTGCATTTTGAAGACAGATAATGAGTTTGGGGAATAGTCTTATCTACATCAAGCTAATCTTTAACAGCTTGGAAGGGAACTCGCAGAAACTTTTCCACTTTAAGTGACATAGCCATGTTCAAATCAAGCCTTTTAAAATGTCATTTTAATAGAAGAGTTTACAGGCATTTTTAATCGCTATGCTTCATAGAGGAATATTATTTAAATGAAGAAGATAGAAAAAGTTATTGAGTTTTTAATAGTATTAATGGGACTGGAGGCAAGTGAATGGTGTTGGGGCAGCAGGAATGCTGCTGTGGTGGAGTAGCACTTAGTGTCTTGATTAATAAAGACAAGGCAGCTCTTCCTTGAAAAAGAAGCTTCTTTCACAGCAGCTGTCACTTTAAAAGGCAGGGCCAGGACCAAGGCAGGGGTTTTGAGTGATATTTGGATGCCAAACCTGCACATGTCCTCTTGTCCAGTTTCCACATGCAGAAGCTCTCAGGAGCCTCCTGACCCTTGGCTGGCACCGTCTGGTTGTCTGTGCGAGTGAGAGAGGGATGAGAAAGAGAAACTAAAAGGAAGGTGAGCATAGAGGCGCTATTTTAACAAGAACTCAAGATTTACAGCGTCTGTACTTTCCTTTTCCTGCATTGTGTGAAGGCCCCGGAGGTGGCTGTCCCCCAAAGGCACACACCAGCCTTTTCCTCCAGCTCGTGTATGAAGTTGCTCACACCTCCGGCTGAATGTTAATCCACTTGCACAGGCAGATGAGTTACACGAATCCTCTTCTGCTGATTCCAGTTGGCTTAGCTCATTTTGTTTAGCTTGCTTTATTGTTTGGGCATTAAATGTCCCAGCTCTCCCAAGTGAGCACACATTTGGTTTCTGACTAATGCGCGGCCTCCGTCAGAGAGACAGCGTTTGTCGTTTAGAATCCAGCATGGCTTGGAGTCAGGTTGTGACTCAGATACCACAAACTGTACACAGAATAGACCACAAATTCCTCCAGTAAGACTGAACAAGGCTTTCTGAGAAGCCACTTCCTCCTCTGGTTATATCCTAACCCTGACTGACAGGTAGCAAATAACCATGGGGTTTTGAGTTTTTTCTCCTACTTTTTGTTACAATTTTGTCTGCTGCATTCATGGCTGTTTAAAATCCGGTCTTTTTCTGTGTGAACAGAGCAGCACTTTTGGTTAGATGTGGCTGTAGAAACCTCAGTTGGTTACATTTTTCTGGAAATGTTGGCACCCATTGACTGAGCTCCGAGGCTGGGAATTTGGAGAGGACGCTGAACATGAGGGCAAACTCAGCCTGACCCATCCAGGTTCCCCTGGGCCGCAGCTGCAGCTCTCTTGTGCTTTGTCCACAAACCCATAAATCGGCTGTGCTTGCTCGAAAGGTTCCTGAACTTTGGCAAAACCTTTAGATGAACCTGCTGGGGGCTGGAGAAGGAGGGGGAAGGCAAGGGACGGGACCAGGGCTGCTAGTGTGGGGAGGTTTGTGAGGAAACCTGAAACCAGGTGAGATTCCCAAACTGCTTCCTCGGGCTGCAGACATGCAGGCACTTCTCATGTGAAAACAGAACTGGAGCTAACAAATCTGCTAACAAGCCTCACATGCTTGCTGACCAGTAGTAAATCCCAGCTCGATTTATTACTGAACAGAGCACTTTGGCCTAAGTCCTCAGTGTCATTTTGCAAGTGGACAGGGAGCAAGTCACATTCTTAAATTCTGGCGAGAAAACTGGTTGCCAGAATCAGATGGGCTGCAGCCCTTTGATTTAACTTCTCTTTTGCTTTCTCATTTGTTTTTTTTTTTTAATTTCATTTAATGAAACAAGAGAATTCATCTGCCAACACGCTATTCTGCGCTCTTTTGTCAATAGAAAAGTTGTTTTGCTAATGGTTATCTGTCTGCAAGTCCTTGACCTGCTTGTAAACACATTTCTGCAGGAAAACCCCAGGCCGTGGCCTCGAGCATTTACGTCAACAAGAAGAGATAAAGTGACCAAAACTTAACCTGATCTGGCCTGGAGTGCCCTCTACTGCCCCTTGACCAAATACTTCCCTAATCTGTGTCCTTCTGAAAGGAACAGATTGTTGTGAAGAGAAGTATTACCTGGAATGAAATCAATTTTGGGAGCCTGACTCCTTCCTCCTTTTCCCCAGCTCATAGTCAAAGCCTGTTGAATTGCTGGAGGTTAAGGAATAAAGTCTGAGTTGGTTTTGGTGTCAGGGCAGGAATTTTTTCCCTGGGATCACCGCCTTTGTCCCCACCCCAGCCACCCAGCCATGTTCTGCCACGCCACGTTAAACATGTCACCTTTTGAGCCGTGCAACAAACGCAGCGAAACTGAACTCGCCCATCCAGTTGCTTTTAAAAGCCATTTGCTGATCCCCAGGGATTTGTTCTGGATTCACACGCTGCAAAGCAAGGCTGTGATACAGCCAGGATTCGGAGAGTGGCTAAAATCTGGGAGAGAGGTCCCAAGTTCTGGTGGGGTGCTGTGGGCAGGCAGTGGTGGAGCTGCAGTGGTAGCGTGGCATGGCCATCTCAGTTTGGCTGCTGCATCTGCTCCTGGAGGCTGGGGTGAAAGCTGGCTGCAGCCAGAGACAGCTCTAGGGCAGAACTGATGCCAAATTTTCCTGTGAAGGAAGGAGTGTATCTATATGCTTTTTTTGGTAAGAGCTGAGCTAGAAAAGTTGAGGTGCTTCCCAGAGGAGATATGTACACTGTGGAAAGCTTGTACTGAGAATGTAAATGAGAAAATTATTATTGTGTTTCATTCATAACAAAATACTTTTTTTTTTTTTAAATGACGAAAACGCGTGCTTGATTTTGGATGCTTCATAACAAACCAAAACCAACTGACCTGCAAATGGATAATGAGATTCTGCCACTGCTGATTCACAACTTCTTTGTGCTCATTCTCCAGTTGTTCAGGATGAACTGGGCTGCCAGTCAGTCTTTACTTATCCAGTCCTGATATCTGCAGCTCATCACTGTGTGTGAAACTGTACATGACAGACCAAAAACTCTCTCAGTGTGTAAATCTGAGGCAGAAGAGGAAATACAAAGCTCCAGGAAAAGGCTCAGATGAAATTATATTGTTGTGTATCGGTGCTGAGGGACTCTTGGGTGCTGACAGGTTTGCAGGGCTTACCAGTCACAGTGGATGAAGTTGTTCTCCACTAGACAACGTTCAGGCCACGAAGCTGAAATCTGCTCTAAGGCATCTCCCACTTCTCTTGAAGGCAGCTTTTTGCCTTTATCTGCCCCATTTGCTGGTAGGTGCAGTCTGAGGTGGGTTTCCTGCAGGTATCTCACAGACCTCTACCAAGTGTTGGGAGGAGAACATGAAATCCTTTGGGTTTAATTCCAGCTGGGTCATTTCCTTAGGGTACAGCTGTTTTATAGTCTTTTATGCATTGAACCTTGTTTAACCAATGCAAGGCAGTTATAGTTCCAGCTTTTCATAGAGGGATTAATTCACGAGCTTTAATCTAAACTGGACAGAAACTTTCAATGTTGGCTTACAGAAAGTATCAATTCAGCTATTCTGACAGAAAATCAAACTTTGGGAACAGAGTTTATTTTTCTATAGAAATGTTCTATTTAAGGAAAAGTGATTTTATTTTTCCAGTAGGAAATATTTCTAAGAGAAAATATTTTATCTCCTAAATTGAAAATGTAAATTTTAAGCTTGCTTAATAACTCCAAATTATTGCTCCTTTTTTAAAATTTTAATACAATATTTCTTTATTTCTCTGCTTCCAAAATTCAACAGGACTTTGGATATGAATGCAGATTTGACAGACACCTTTTCAGATTGAAAAGATTGTTCTTACAGTGAAGAAAACTTGTCTTCCTCACAAAGTACAAAGCTCTGTAATCAAAGAAAGGTGATGTGCTGGCTGAATCTATTCAGTATTCTCAGTTACTTTCCAAACCAAACTTCTTGAATGCATGTTAGTTATTCAGATTAAGTCATACTCCCAAAATCCCTCCAGCTTCTGCACTGGAGATGATATTTATACAGCACTAATAGAGAAAACTTAGTGTGTTTCAAAAAATAATTCCCAAGTAAACCAAAGCTGGGTTCAGCAGATGTATCAGGGGAAGTTTCAGGGAAGTCTGAGTGTCTTCTGTTGCTGCAAAAGGCCAACTTCAATTTAATTCTCAGCCCCTCAGCATTGCAAGGGAGGAAGCTTTAAAAGCATTAAGTGACCCATATCAATGTTTGTGCTCCTAATCAAAATATGCATACTCTTTTTGTAACAAAAATTTGCCAGAATTAACTGACACTGACGTTTTAAATTGACTTTTGGTAATGGAGCATTTTATCTATTTTAAATTTGTGAAAATTTTCCTGACTCGAAGCTCTCATTTCAGTCTAGAGCTATGGAACTTCTAGAAATTTCAAAGCATTTGTTGGGTGGGACACATCAGGCTCCAGTGACTCTAGTGAATATGAAAATGAAGTGAGTTCTTGCTATGGCTTACAACGAGAATAAATATTAGTAACAGCAGTGCCCAGATTCTTCAGTCAAGATCAGCATATCTTATAGCCTAAAATGTGCTTCATATTTAGAATCAGATGGGAGAAAATACACACTTTTCTCTGCATGTCTCTGCCTTTTTTTATGCTAATCAGTCCATCATTTATCCATAAACTTTCTAACATGGTGATTTGGTGCCCTAATAGAAATAGTAACCCTGTAAGCTTGAAACTGTACCTGGGCCTTTTTCATACAGGCTCATGCACTTACATATATCTGTGTGTCAATATATACTGGCTGACATAACAAATATTTTTGTGTTTAGAAATAAGAGGATTTTCCTTGGGGACTGTAAGTAGATTCAGAGGATATTCTCAGGTATCTGACTGTATTTCACTGTGATATTCATATTGTCAATAGTGGGACCTTTCTGTGGAAAATGGGGCTTTTCCTGTAAACATAATAATATTTCTGGATGGTGAAATATACAGCAAATGTTAAACAAGAAAAGAACTAAATTACAGACTATTCCCTGGTCAGCAAAACTCACCCATTATTTTTCAGTTTGCTGAATCTGTAGTTTTTGCATTTTTTTAAAACTGTGACTTTTCAGATTCATGAGGGTAGCATAGGTAATCTTCATATTTATAAGGACACACTGTCAACTTGCTTTTCATAATTTATAAACTCTTTTTTTTATTATTATTCCTTTTCCCTGTTGGAAGCCTGAAACTGGCATGTTTCCTTAATAGAGCTGGGAAGAAACTCTGCATTTTTGCTCAGGGAGATGAGTTCTCAAAAATAAGCTATCTGTGCTTCATGCAAAAGAGAAGTATCTGAGTTGGCTGAGAAGGGCTAGAATTAGTGCTGTAGGGTCTTTGCAAGTGTGTGCATGCTTTACATTTTCAAGTTGCAACTTGCATTTTGGCTTGGTGAGGGGTTTGTCAATACATTACAGCTTTGTGTGTCTTTGTTGATGTGAGCTGGGTGAATGTTCATTGCCTTGTTAGGTTGGACCCTTGCCTTTAACCATTTCAACTGACCTCCTCTCCCCACTGCTTTCTTCACAGCATCTCTCACATTCCCATCTCCTGCTGTGTGCTCCTGGCATGGTGAGAACAGATATTCTTTTATTCTGTCCCTGCATTGATGGACTGGCAAGGACATGCATCCCTTATTCCAAGGTGAAATGAAAGTGGTTTGATAGCCATTTCCTCTTCCCCTTTGGAATTACACTGCATTACTTTTCCATGGTGTTTCTAAAAGTAAATATCTCAGGCATTTAGGTTAACCTTGCTCCTGGCTGTTGTAAGTGGGCAGAAACATTTCTGTGTTCTCAGAACTGATCCCCGAATTTGCAAGAGGCCAAGTTTGCTTTCAGAAATAAATCATGGTGTTGATGCTGGTTTATAAAACACTATGAAACTTAGTGACTGGGTACTTTATATACCATCTCTGGGCACACTAGTCACTACTATGGCAGATAAAATCTGTTTGGAATTACTTTTAATGGCTGTTTGAATTTAAAAAGCTGGTAAGGATTGATTCAAATTGAAGGTCATAAACTCCTTTACCCATTTCCCCTTATTGGCTCAACAAGGGTCCTATTTCATGATCTGTTGGCCATGATGCAACTCATTTGTTTAGTTGAGAAGGTGCTGATATGAACAATTAAGCTAAAATGGCATTGGGGAAGAACCTGTTAATATCTGGTAATGTATCGCTGATTCTCTCCATCCATCTGCCAGTCTCTCCCCCATAAGTTTCCAACTTGCTGGTTAGTTTCAGCAAAATTGGTCACAGAAGTGGAGATATTTATTACCATTATGATGCTAAATGTTTTCAGAGAACTTACAGCTGGTGGAGGGGAGAGTTCTCGTGCTGGAAGCAAGGACAGCTCAGGCAGTGCAGATGTACAGACTGGACTGGTTAGAGGTGGATTATTGTGTCATGGTGATTTAGACAAAGCATAGGATGTGCTTGAAGGAACTTGGAATCATTAGTGCCACTGCTCACAGAACATCTTTTTATTTCTCTCTTGCAAAACTTTTACCACTGAAGAGGGCCTGGACCACTTATGGGCCACTTAAGTCCTTTTACAGGGGTTGGATTTCCTTCAGTAATATCCCAAGGAAGTAATATAGTTGTGAAGTCTAATACTGTTGATATTCCTTTAGGGTGACCTGTCCTGGGAGTGTCTGTGAAACCTGTCTGTGAAACACTTCAGAAAAAAAGGTCTGTGTGAAAGGTAATCTAATTTTTTTTTTTTTTTTTTTGCTTGTTATCCTTAGACTCCATCCTGAACTCTCCTGCAGGATTACAGCAGATCCTGACCCTGTTGACCTGGTATCAACCCTTTTCTGTAAGCTGGGCACAGCAGAGGAGGAGGACAGATACCGCGAGTGGCTTAGGGGCTTAGATGCAGTAGGCTCTGAGCATCAGCACCAGTTGAAAGGATCAAAGAGGGTCTGTGACTCTCTAACCATGCTAATAAATGGAAGAAGTGGTATTTGGTCTTCATTATGGACTTTAAGAAAGAAAAAAAGAGAAGTCAAGTGTTTTGTCCTGTGGTAAAGCACTGAGCAAGAGCTGGTGAAAGCAAAAGAGCCATCTCCATTAGGTTTTCAGCAGCGTTTCAAGAGGAGGGAGCCACTTATGAAGTCACGCTTAGGCAGCACTTTCTTAAAAGTTAAATGTCTGATAAATGCTGATACTGCCTGCTCTGAATTCCTAATATGCTTCTAGACACAACAGGGCCTTGCAAAGTTTTCCAGTGCTCATGGAATGGAAGAACCTTTTAGTAAAGGACTCTCTGGGTTTCTCCTGTACCATCTGCTTTGGATGTGGGCTTGAGCCCAGCAGAGATAATTCTGTCTCTCAGAACCTCAGGCATCACCCCATGCCTTCCATTTCAATATCTCTGCGTTGCTACAGAGGTAAATAGGAGGCCAATGACCAGGACTCACATTGGCAGCAACCTGGGACCAGAACACTGATGGGTAGAGGGAGAAATGAGCATTTTAGGGACATTTCTTCATTAGATGCTTTCTTAGCTCTCAAAAAGGGAAATGTAAAACTCTCTTCTGAATCCTGAACAATCCTTCCTAATCTCTGACTCTTGCTTTAACTCATTTGGATACTGCTTAAATTTGAAGGAAAATCACTGGTTATGGGAGGCTTTGCTGTGGGGCCGTGTTCTGGCAGTGAGTTCACCTCCTTATTGCCCACTTGTATTTGAACATGTGTGCATGGTATCTATACCTCTACCTACCTGCATGATATGTGCAAATATATGTGTCCAGGCCATAAAGACTGCAGTGAGGTCATTCCAGTTCTTATTTATTTAACCATGCCTTATTTATTTAACTGCCATACTGGCAGTGTGCATGAATTTGGAATCTGTGTAAATATATATTTATGTCCACCTTAGGATGATCAGGTTTTAACTAAACAAGCAAAAAAAAAATCATGGGAAACATATACTTTCTGTAAAAATACCTGGCTTTCCTTGAAAACTGAGATTATTTTTTAAATTTGCTTTATGTGTTTTCCTGTGAATCTTGCTAAGAGAAGGTGCAAGGTGTTGGAGAGAGGAAAATCTGATAATTGACTTTAATTTAGAAATATTTTCTTTCTCTTAAGTTTCCAGTGAATGTCACTTCATACATGCAAGTGTCTGTCATGGCTCTGACTTTGTGAGTGCTGCTTGACGTGCTTATGCTCTGGTGGGCATATGTTTATTTTAAACTACAATGGTGGTGTGGACCAAAACTGCTAATAGCATGATTTTTATCGTGGTTTCGCTACAGAACACAAAAGCATGTATGATCATCGGGCATCCAAACAGTGAAATGTGTAAAGCTATTTTTCCATAATTGGTCCCGGGGCAAGGGTTGATCTCATGTATAAAAGCCTCCAGATATGCTCTTGGCTTCTAATTAGGGAACCAGGAAAGAACTAAACTTTGGAAACCGTGATGAGTCCATTCCTTTAAAAAAAAAGGAAATAATCACTTTGACCTTGAACTCCAAAAGGCCCTGAAATCAACTGATTTTGCTCTTTAAGCTCCTTAACAAGCATGGGGATTAGAGACGAGCTGTGTAGAACGGTTCATATTAGATATAAACGATAATGGACAATAGAAATTCATCTGTGAGCTCAGCAAATTCCATTTCCCCAAGATAGGGTGATACCATGTTACAGTGTTATATACACCACTGATAACAATATGACTTCATCAGTTGGGAAGAGACAGAAGAAAACTCAGTAGCAGCAGGGAGATGCAACTTTCAGAGATGTCCAATCCTTTCCTAATCCAAGTCTGTTTAAATAACCACAACCAGGTGTACAAAAGGTCAAATATAATCACTTTTCTACCCTGTGTGGTGAATAAATCATCTGTTTAGCTGTTTATTTCAAGTATGATGAAATTGCCCTCCCTGACAAAGAAATAAAACCTATGAGAGGAATAAACCTACTGTAGACTGAAACTGCACATTTGAGTGGCTTTGCATCTGTCCACAGCTAAACAAGGAAGGGATGCTGCTGTCACTCCAAAAAACCCCAACTTCTTTGGTGATTTCATTTTGGCAAGTTTTTTTCTTCTTTCTTTTTCTCTCTCTTCCAAGAACAGCTGAAAAAACCCACATCACTGAGAAAAAGAGGATGTCATCTTGAAATGGAAAAGTGCATCACATTTTCAGGAGAAAAGGAAAGAAGTGAGAAAAACACCTGGATGGGGAGAGGAGCTGATATAACTGAAATAATTGGTGGATTTTATTTCATAAATGTAACCCACTCAACACTCATCATCACCTCAAGAATATACTAAATTCCTCTGCAGATCTTTAAAATAATTTCCCTTATTTTCTTTAAAATAATTTTCCCTTATATTCCCTTATGAAAATCATACCTGCTGAAAAAAAAAGTTATTGTGTCTTTTAAAAGGCACCTCTTAATCTTATTGTTGATACAGAAGGGTGAATGATGTGGTTAGACAGGCTACTGCCTGCCATGAAAACTAGTAAGAAATGATGTTGCACAATTCTTTCCCTCGTCTGTTCCTCAAACTTTGTTATTTTATTTCACTTTTCCCCATTTCAGTCTGTGTGGCCTGGCAGACCTAATGGAACCAAGCCTGCAATAATATTGTCTCAGTGAGCTGATAGGTGTGAGGGCACCTGCAGGCAGATAAATTGTGTTTCTGTTTGTATCAGAATTTGCTATGGAGAACTCTAAATTGTCATGATTTCAGGACAATCTGCAATCTTCCCCTGAATGATTTGGAAAGCAGGGAAGCAAAATTAAAAAGAAAATCAGCTCCATGCTTTTTCATTAGTTCTGGCAGCTTCCCCTAGAAACACACCCATACTCAGCAGTATCATTCTTTATTTAGCTCTGAACAGACTGAAGGACCTTAGTGAATTCTTTCTCCCTCCTCCTTTGCAGATAATAGCAATGATGCTGCCACATATTTTGCAAAGTGCTCTTTTCTGGAGCTGAGATTGAGTTACATCCAATGTGATAGACCCCACTGGCAGCCGCGTGTTCTTAGCAGAGACATTCCATTACCATGCCAAGTTATTTTTAATTCTATCTGGTTTTTTTTAATTTTTTTTTTTTTTTAAACAGTGCATAAAAGAAAGCTATTGAGTTGCTCAGTCAATGTTAGTTTATTATTGCTTACCCAAGTGTTTAATAAACCTATCCCAACCCTGGACGTAGCTTTAAATACTTCATTGACTGTAACAAAGCAGATTTTTCCTATCAGACCAAAGTGGCTCTATAAACTATAATTAAGCACTAATTATGAGCTCTACTGGTCAGATAACAGAAGGCAAGGTCCATTGTGCTGCTGGCAGAACCGGCAATTAAAGGAGATTATTGTTGTCAGAAATGGAATAAAACAAACAAAGGAAAAATTTAGGAGGAGGGGAAGACTTGCAATTGACCTGAGTAAACTTTATCTTGTTTGTGGCTTTGGGAGCCTGTGACATCATGAATGTGAAGAACCCAATATATGATGACATAGAACAGATGCAATAAGTTCTTCTGCAAAATCCAGTATTTTGGATAACAGGTTGTGCAGTCAGGTTCTGCTTGGCTCCACTCTCCTGCACTGAAAGCCAATCCCTTACAGTCCAAACCAGAAGTTTTATGTTTAGAACGAAAATATTTTCAAGGAAAATATTGTCACAGTACTTTTTTTAACTTGTTCTTCTAAAGCATTCAAAGCCAGAGAGCTCCACATTGCTCATGGGCTTAAAAAGTAGAAAATGGAATTGAAGCTGAATGAAGACTAGATTGGCTCCCCAGGAAGGGGGGAAAAGACCCTCTACAACAGGTGAAAAGGAAGTGTGGTTTTATAAATTTGTTCCATTTTAATGGGGCTGCCTTCTTTTCGCTTACTCCATTTTTACACTGGCTTAACTTGATTGGCTCCAGTGGAGTTTTCAATTATGCCAGATCCCACTGAAGTGTTATTAGCAGCCTGCTTGGAATTTCTCTTGAAAGTCTGAAAGTGTTTCTGAGTTAACAATATACTCTTCCCCTTTCCCCCTTTGAAATAAAATGTTAACTGTGCAGAAAACCTTGATGTCCTGTTGAAACAGAATGCTCAAACACCAAAATGATTTGACTTTTCACATACAAATTTTAAATTTCCATGGAAAATAGAGTTTCCAGTTACCTCTAGTGATTGGTATGCTAGTCACAGTTCATGTGTTCCTAGACCTGATACAGACATTCAAGGGAGCCAAAAGTCCTTTGTACACACACACACAAGCACATTACAGCTTCCTGGAACACTGTTTAGGCTTTCAGGTGATGGCTGGGAATGTGGCCAATATCAGAAGGTAAAGGGCAAAAGAAAGCCATGAAAATGGAAATGACAATATTTCTTAGGAGCAGGCAGGTGCCTTTGCCCCTGACTCATGGTTGTGCCTAAAACTCAGAGCACTGCTCTCTCCTCTCTGATTGTTTTTTTTGTTTTAATTTTTTTTCTTTTTGAAAGCAATTTGCATCTTTGGAAAAAAAAAAGAAGGATTAATAAATTTCAAATGTTCCCGGTGCTTCTGTGCCAACTGGCACTGGAGGGGGCCTGTAACCTTGCCCAAATGCACTATATATAATTATTAATTAGAAAGCAACCTGGGAAGCAATGATCCTCTCCCCCAGCACAATGCAGAGGAACTTTACTGAATTCACTGTAGGAAAGAAAATTGGTTTTCCTAGGTCACACTTGGGAGCAAACTTTATTTTACTTTGACTAGTGGTTCGCTATCCAGAGTGGAATTATGGGAATTAATTGGAATAACTTGGGTGCTCATTTTATAAATCAGCTGGCAGAACTCCTGCAGTAATTAATGGGTCCGACTGGCAGTTTTCCACAAACACACACCCATTTCCCAGTGATTTCCACTGTGAATGCATGCATTTTGGAGGAGCTCAACTTGCAAAGGGACATATTTAAGAGTTTATAACTGTCCCAATGACAGCAAGTTCTAATTTAAAACTCCTGTGTAATACTTGTTAGGAAGTTTTAATATCAAAAGGGCAGCCAAGGTCTTCCATGAGAAATTTCTAGACAGTGAAAGAAACTAATCCTTTTTAGTGATGTTTGGCTTCTTCTCTGCAGTAGCTGATCTCTGATTTCATATTTTATATCCATGGTTTGTTAATGAAATTTTCTCCTTTAAAGAGTAACCAGGCGGATAGGAAAAAAATAGCTGATACTTTGCAGTAAACGTTTGAAGTGAAATTCAAGTAGCAGCCTGAGGCTCACAGTATGTAAAACCAACTACCAAAGTTTTAGGGGGGTGGTTAATCTATTTTTCCTTCTCAGGGGACCTCTGCTATATTAAATTCTTTGGTTGAAGAGAAGCAGGCAGGTTGGCATTAGAACTGACTTAGCAATTTGCATCATTTGAAAAGGGATTAGTGAGTTTAACGTGCTGTCGGTGTCCCTGTGCCAGTTGGCAATGACAGGGCTCTGTTACATCACCCATCTTCACCACCACATGCCACAGGGCTACCTGAAAGGTGTCATGAGCCCTACTTCAACGAGAACAGGAAATTAGGCAGCAAGAAAATGTCAATGTCCACGCGTGGTGGCATCGCTGCTGTTCATGGTGCACACAGGGATGACAGGTTTGCTCCAAGCTCATCCCTGGATGTGCTGTTCAGGATCTTCTTACCTGGCACTCAGGTTCAGGAAGTTTTAATAGTACTTTGAAATGCCCTCCTATGTGTGAGGCCACATCCCTGGCCTCACAATAGCTCCAGAGGGGAAGGGTGAGCTGGATCTCACTGGAGACTGAGAGCCACAAAGGTGGGTTTCCCCTCTGAATTTTATCCTGATCTAAGTTAGGCTTCTAGTTCAGTCATTAGCAGTTTTTGGGGTCTCTCTCTGTAGACCACAGAGAAGAAAAAGCTGTTTGAATGGACAATTAATTACATCTGTAGGACAAATTTCCTCCAGTTCTGCAGTGACTGTGGAACCAGACTGGAAAAAACAGCTTCTGGTAACTTATAGGGGAGAATTGTGCTGTTAAAGGGGCAACTCCTCTCTGTGGTCTAAAGAAAGAAACAAGAAAATTTGCTTAGCTTGCATGGCTGTGTAGGTGGCCAATTTGAAGTCTGCTAGAAATCATTGCCAGAATAAAACTTCAGATTTTCTTCTGAAGAAACCAAAATCATCCAGTAATAAACATGAGGCATACAGATATTGATAGAATTTGGTTGTCCAAAGGTTTCTTGGAGTGCAGGACAATGCCAATTTTCAGCAAAATATTTGACATTTCCTCAGTTTGGCCTCTGGAAAAAATTTTTAGGAAGCCATATTACATTTTTATGTGTATTTTTATAACACTGAGGATACTACCATGAAATCAGATGATTTTCAATAATGATCAAAATCCAGTCTTCTGTTCTGTGGGACTCATCTTCCATTTCTCTTAGTTATATAAAACGTGTACAGAGGGAAAGAGTCTTGTGCAAAATCCCCCAAATATCTTCTAAACTCCATTCTGAGGGCAAATTAGCCTGGGCTTAGGAGTGCCAAACAATAAATCTGTCTTGCTACTGAGGATGCTCAATTCCTTATATCAAAAACATGCAGGTGCAGCACTGTCACTGCCAGAGTCATGCAGGGGGAAGATCATCAGAAAATCAGGTTCAGGGCCTCCCACCATGTCCAGCAGGATGGGAAACTCAGGAGAGAACAAGCCCTTCTCAGTACCCTGTCAGGAAATAACAATCCAATTTCAGATATGAGACTGGGAGCTTATGTTGTAAATGAAAATTTGATGAGTGCTTGCTTACCCCTCCCCACGCAAGTTTTACATTTCCTATGTGCATCGTCTGCTATTATGTGCTTGTAAAGCTGAGGTCTTTTTGCTTTTAATAAAAGTCCACCTGTTTGCTTTGCTTTTGATGCTTTTGCAATATTTGCAAAATATTTGAAACCTGATAAAACTCGGTGGGTACTTCTGTTGGAATAAATATGGTGGGCAGAATGCAGCTCATATTGCTCACACCAGATTTCTTATATGAACTGGGACTGTGATAATGTGTGCGCAGTAAATGAGGATAGGATGCCAAATAATTGGAGCAGATTTTTTTCCCTACACCTCCCCCAAGTTCCCTGTTTGATTTGACCAGGCTGATGCTGTTGGAGGTGTGTGAGGGAGGCAGCAGATGTAAGGAAAGCACTTTGTGCAAGTTAGTCACGAAAGACCTCTGTCTTCCTGTCTGAAGTAAAAAACTGTGCAAAAGACCTCAGTCTTCTTTTCTGAAGTAAAAAATTGTGCAAAAGACCTCAGTCTTCCTTTCTGAAGTAAAAAATTGTGAAAAGGAAACAATGGGAAACCAATATGTCTCAGTGCCACAGAAGGGAGTGGCCAGAACACCACAGTGATCAAACCATGTATTTATATCTATTTAAACTACAAATACCTATCACTAGAACATACATGTGACGTGTGTGCACATGTCCAGAGAGGGAAGTAACAGCTTCCTTTCCTCTCCATACCTGCCTACTCTCTCTGAACTGAGGGAGAAGAAAAGAAAGATTCAAATTAAACACCCCAAATTACTTGAAAGTATCCTGAGTTATTAGGAAGGCAAAGCAGCAGCCCAGCGGGGAGTGGAAAATGTAATAATGACAAGTTTTGTGCCTAAAGGGAAGGCAGGAATGAAATCAGAAAGATCCAGTGGGGTCAGGTGAGTAAAGAGTCAGCCAAGCACAGGAGTGAGAGATACCCGGAGGCAGTGCAATGTGCTGGCAAGGAGCCACACTGCTGGGGAGAGAGGAGTGTGTGTGAGAGAGAGAGCAGAGGGGAGGGAGAGGCAGAGGGATAACACACCTTTGTGGGCACTTGTGAGGTCCTCTGGCAGCACCAGCCTCTGCCTCCTTAGCAGCAGCAGCAGGGGGAGGCTCCCAGCTGCAGAGCCCCAAGAAGGCAGGAGCCCAAGCTTTTGTGTTTGCCCCTCCACCAGGTCCCCACCCCAGACACCTGGGAGGGAGCAGACCGCAGGATGCAAGCGCTGGAACTCTGAAAATATTCCAAATTTTCAAATTCCAAAGGAATACCAAAACCCTGTGATCCCTGGGAAGCTGGAGTGAGCTTGGCGGGGGAACAGGCTCCGATGCCCACTGTGGGGATGTCGTTTCCATCAGCCCGTGAAAGACAACTTCAAAAACAAGGTTTATATTTGCCACTGGCTGTTTAATAGGGGATTAGTTAAAGGGTATAAACTGGCAGTAGGTTGAGATGGATGTGACCACAGGGACAAAGGCTTAACATGATGTGCTTGAAAATGACATTTGCCTGTTGCCAAGCAGATGTGGCCCACTCGTACCTGTTGCTTTGGGGTCATGGGCAAGGAGCACAGAGGGAGGGGGACCCTGTTGAGCCTGTGGCTGGTCACATTCCCACCACACCCACTGAACTGTGAATCAACTGTGTGGAGATAAGGCTTTTTAGGAGTGCTATTAGCAGAAGACAGATCAGCATTTCTAGGTTTCCAGAGGTGTGTACACAATTCCGAAAGTTTCCTAACTTGGAGACACAGAAACTTGGACTATAAAAACCTGACTGCAGGTTATTCCCTGCTCTCTTCTGATGTTTTCCTCACTCCTCCAGCACCAGCTTTTGAGAACCTCAAGTTTGGAAGGTGTTGCTGTGTCTGTTGCTCCTTAAGTCAGTCTGTCCCTGATGAGCTGGGAGTTGCACAAAGGGAACAAGAGAACTCTTCAGCCCTTTTCCAAAGCTCTGGCTCGTGGGGGAGTGATTGCCCTCACTTTTAGCCAAGTGATTTTTCCTTTTGGCAGGCAGCAGGAATGCCACTCAAGAAGAATGAGCCAGGGCTGCCCAGGCAGTGCAAGTACTTGCTGAAGGCAGCTTTAGCCAGGCAGCTAAGCTGGAGCTGCTTGAAAAAGAGGGCAGGAAAGTAGGGCTGGGAGGGATTCACTGGTTTTAAGTGGTGGCCTTGCTGCCTTGGATGCTGTTGTAGGCACAAGCAAAGCTACTTCTTGGCCTTGATAGCATCTGGTGTCTCTGATCACAGCTAGCTACAGGATCTGCAGGGCAGGTTGATTGAAGGCCTTAGGACATGTCAAGGGGAACAAGCACAGGACAGAGTGCCAGCTCACTGGGCAAGCTGCAGGAAGCCTGCCTTTATCAGGATGCTGCAGGCAGGAAATGATTTGAAGTACACTGCCTTCTCTTGTAAAGTGATTGAGGGAAGGGAGGATAGCAAGGACAGGAGCAGCTGTGGCTGTATTTCAAAGTTGGTTTCCATCTTCTTTCTTGTATTACTGCTCTTTCTTTCCCCACCAAAAAAACCTCACCCGAAAATCAAAATAAAACAAAACCCCAAACAAAAGAATCCCTTTCCCTGCCTCCAAAGCCTCCTATGTGTTTCTGCTTTCTTTCCCTCCTCTTTCCTTTTTTTAAGGATAGGTGCCCTAGACTGGTGGTGTCATAGGTACATGGAGAGAGTTGATTTGAATCCAACCACAGCTCCCTTGCTGATTCCTGCAGGCTGCTTAGGGCTGACTGTGGAGTGAATTGCAGCTGTTTAAGGGATACTGTGAATGTCAGAGTAGGGACCCTAAGATGACTGAGGATCAAAAGAAGGTGGCCAGACCGCTGGTAAGGAAATCCCTGAAGGAAGGTGGTGTGGAGTCTGGCAAAGACAGAAAGACTTCCCTTCCCTGGCATCACCCCCAGCCAGGGGAATGACCCTGTACTCTGTGGCTGCAAAATGCCTCAGGAGACAGGAGGAACCCAAACCCTTGCAGAAGTGGTGGTTATGGCATTTACATTTGCAAAGCTGTGCTCTTGTTGCAGAGGAGCCAGGTGAAAAGCTATCTTGGTTTGGTTCAACAGCAGACATGCACTCCATGCCAGGCTTGATAAACCCTCAGCCTTCTTCATTTCACTCTTCCAGCTTCTCTTCTGCTTGCCTTCCTTCTGTAGTAGTGTGAGATGTTTTTCTTGGCTGTCCTCTTCCCCCTTGGAGATCAAACACAAGCCCTGCTGCTGAGTTCCTCAATTTATGACAAGGACCAGCTTCTTCTAGCCTCAGTTTCCACTAAAAACCAGCTCACAGGAGCTGCATTCAGACCACTTGTTTTGTCTTTTGGCACCAGCTATTTTATGAATGAGAAACAAAGCAAAGGGCAAACAATCAGAAAACTGGTTTCACTGTTCTCTACCTGGTGAGAAGTCTTTACAGCCCTTAGGTCTGTTATAAAAACTTACAAACTCTACAGCTGTAAGTGTTGTGTAAAAAGCTGTTATTGCCCTTAAAACTAGTCATTGGTGTTGAAAGATAAATATTATTCCATATCTTATTGAATAAAATATATTATATCACAGGTGATGGAGACAGATTGTCTCAATAAATTCTGATACTGTATTCGGTGGAAAAGTGGCAATAAAAATGCTGATGACTTGACACGGGGAGAATATTGAATGTCATTAACATGTTATTTCCTCTGTTCTGATATCACTGTCATGTTCTTCCCACTGCTCTAATCTCTATCAGTTGTGGGCTTTTTTTTTTTTTTTTTGCTTTGCTTGTTTGAATGAGAAAAATGACTTTTTTTCAGCCCTTTAAATTAACCACTACTTGAGAAATGCTTAGAGATAGGAGGTGACATCCTCAAATATAGAAATTAAAACATGGTTTGATATTTAATCATATGCTAAGTATGGGCTGAAGAGGAATCCTTAAGACTGTCACTATCTTCTGATAGTTGATTATGACAGTTGTGGCCATCTGCATAGTGATAAGAGCAGTATCTTGCTTTTATAAAATGCTTAGAAAGCACTTAATGAAGGTAGTTGCTGCTGTTCTTTTGCAGATGGGGAAACTGAGGGATGGGTATGTTGAGTGAGTCACATTAAGTCATTTCCTAGTCCAGTGGCAGAGCCAGGTTCCTGTGATGTGTCTAAGCTTTACCCTACATTTGCTGTGAAACTTGATTAGCTGCACACTGAAGCTGCTTTTCCGTGCTAAACTGTACCTGCTGGAGCCACAGCCCAGCAAGTTTCCAGTTGTTCTTACCAGAGATACTTCTGGTTTTATTTCCTGCTCCTGTGTAGATATGGATTGTCTCTCTCACTGTGTCTATCCTGCTATGAGGGCTGCAGAGCTGAGCATGTATTTGTGTCTAATTATGAAAGGAGCCATCTAGGAAAAATAACAGTAATCCCTGTCTTCATCCCCTTTTCCCAAACCAGAATAAACCCAGTGCTTTTCAGAAAGCCTGAATCTGCCCAGGCATTCCCATTCTGTCACTCTGTGCCAGAAAGCCTGTTGTGATAGCCCTACGGGCAACTCAGATCAGCTTGTACCAAAGAGCATTTGGATCACGTGGGTTGCTTGGCATCCTCATGAGAGAATATGCTGCTGGTCTTGAATGATAGCAATTAAAGGTGCAAAGAAGTCATCTGTCTGTTTGCTAGGGCCAGTATCTAGTCTGGTCTCCTACTGTAATCGTGTGCTTTATCCACAACTAATTCTAAATGACTCCAGGAATAGCCACCACTTCCATTACAGGACCATTTCATGCACTGTTATAGTTTATTGTCAAATGGTTTTCAGCAATTAAATTCTAAATTGATTTCACAGTTGCCCATGCTGTTTCTGCTATTTATTTTGGTCCTCACCTGTCTGAGGAAACGGGGTGCCTCCATCTCTTCATAAGTAGATGCTGCTGTAGAGCTGAACAGAATATTTTAAGTGCCTGCAAAAATAGACTTTTACATAGAAATAGTGTGCAAGGCAGATATAACAGCATTTAATTCTCACAAAGCCTCAGCAATAGTACTGATGGATTTTTAAAAAGGAATAATATTGTAGATCTTTTGCTAACTGTCACAGCTCCTACATTTTTCTATTTGTTCTGGTGTCCTGTAGGAAGGTGTGTTATTTTTCAACATAGAACAGAAGATGGAATTAGCTACCTGGCATGGCTGCATTATTGCTCTGCTATTCACTTCCTGACTTCAGCTCAAGTGCCTACAGGTCCTGTCCTGCTAAGTTAATAGGATCCTTTCTGATAAGGCAGATATGGGGCCAATAAACCATAACAACTTTATGCCTCGATTTACCCAGGTGTAAAATGGGAATAAAATTCCTCATGTTTTGTAAGACACTATTGAAAAAGCAAAAGGAGCTGGCTGTAGAGTTAAAGCTACAGAGTAAAATACTATTAGTACTTTAACCCTCATGTCTCACCTCTTTTGAACAGGCACTTTATGAGTACAAATCAGAAGTTCACCTGCACTCAGCATCTACTCTCTTGCCTAGTGTACATGCTGGGGTATTTGAAAACCTTCTTTTTCTTCCATTTTTAGTTCTTTCTTTTAACATACGCCGTGATTTTTGAGAAATCATTTAGGTTTTAGCGAGAGCATATGCACTTTTTCCTGTAGAAAATGTTCTCCAGGCCAAGATCGCCTTCAGGGCAGTTACTTTAGTGACAGGGAAAAAAAAGAGATATTGGCACCAACTTGGCACAACGTCATTATTATCATGCAAGCAGTTCCCCTTTATTATCAACATATAAAGGGAACAATTAAATTTTGCAAGGCAGGACTTCCAATCTCCAGGATCAGATTCTTCACGGCAAGGAGGGGGTGTAAAAGTTTCTCTCTTGCTCTGTCTCTTCATGGCGCATGGTCCCAGCTGTATGACTGTGTTCATGAATATGCATGAAATCAGATATGACATTCCCCTGCTCCCATTAATAATCTTGTCATCTGACTTGTGCAGCATTAAGCTTCAGCCCGTGGCTCCTCGTAGCGAAAGCAGCCTGGAGGAAAGGGAGGGAGGGGAGGAGAAAAAAAAAAAAAAAGGGCATGCCTTTTTTTATTGGGATTAAGGGCTTGAAAATTTTGGCAGGGGGTTGCCAGGAGAGTAAGGGGAGGGAGAGAAAGAGAGAGAGACGCACACAAGGACAGAGAGACGAGAAATCCTCTATGAATGCGTTGGCTTGTTAGAAGCCCAAAGCGGTGGGTGTAATGGTATGCGAGCTGACCTTGAATATAGCCACTGTGGGTTGCCCCAGCTTTTTTGTAAAAGAAGCATTTGCAGCAGAGGTTTGGATTTCAGGCTTTGCGGTCATCAATCATCTCAGCCTATTCTCCTCTTTGACAGCTCTGTACAAGGCCTGACATTTGACACCCAAGACCCCAGGACTTACACAGAGGCACAAGCTGAGGCCCTGGGGAGGAGATAGGGAGCAGGGGGAGAAAAAAAAATCACAACAGGAGAAATGTTTTTCTTTTTGTTTTTAATTTTATTTTTAAAGATGCTACAAAGCAAATTATAACAGTAATAGGGATTGATTTAACAGAAGAACGTTGCATTGAGTTCTGTTCCCTGCATTGTGCAGCTCAAGGCTGATCCAAAGAGGTGGGAGAGAAAAGGCAGGCTGAGAGGAAGCAGGATGAGGCTCTTACCCTTTTTCTACACACCCTGGTGTTACCAACCTACCAAATTTTTATTCCATTTTATTGAAGTTAACCTGGGCTTGTTATGTCCCAGTTTGATCCAATCAGACCAATGAGTTCCCTGAGAAACATGGACCTGTTGGAAGCCAGGATGGACCTAAGCCAGGTGGCCTAGACCAAATTTCAGCAAAGCTAGTTGTGAAATTGAGTATTTGGGTTGCAATTCTAAGGGTACTAGGAGTCCAACGAGTGTGAAAAAAAAAGCTGATATGACCTGTTAAAGTAGATAAATATTTTGGGATAAAACCCTTTGTCCAACTCAGTGCATACTTGAGCTGGCATGCTTTGACAGTTACAGTCTTGCTAAGATAGTTTTTTATGTCTTTTATAATACACACATAACAGCAGTCATTCTTAATCTAATTTCCTTTGTGAGCCCACCCTTTGTTCTTACATCTTTCCCAATCCACACAATCTCCTGTCCCTCACGCCCACTTATAGTTAGAAGCATGAAAGACAAGTTTGATATAACTAACCTTTATGTACTGTTAAACTAGATATGAAACCAATTTCTTCTGAAAGCCATCCATCGTTCCCTGCTACCTCCTTAGTCATAAAAAGGAAGGGAATTGGGGATTTGTAGAAGGATTCTACAAATGCAGATGACTTTTGGCACACGGGAATTTGACACAAGGAGCAGGAGCAATCTAATATGTGAGCGTAAGTGGACAGGAAAGAACGCAGGAAAGTATTTCTCCTCAATGTTTAACTCTGCAGTGGCACAAGGCATATTTAAATTGATCTAGAAACAGGTGACAAGGACTCTCTGCTTTATGCTAACTTTGGATTCAGCCCAGAAGTATGTATCCAGCCTGTGAATTTTGCTGACACAGGAAGTCAGGTTAAATACTCTGGATGATTTTCCAGGAATATCAGGCTGTTCCTCAAGGACACTTTGGGTCATGGAATGGTTTATTTGAAGAAGTAGCTCTCTGTATTTTTCTCTATTTGGAAAAGCATTAATTCTTCAGGAATTCACCATTTTGATCTCTTGTGCACATTTTTATCTTTCACTTGGAGTGCTTTCTGTTTGCCAGCCCTGATCCAACCCCCACAGAGGGGGTCACACAGAGATAAATGAGTTCTTTGAGTGCATCATTTCTGAAACAAACCTTCAGAGAATCACTTCCAGAGTAGTTAGCAAACTTTTGCTTTCCATAAACAAAACTGCTTGCTCCAATGAACCTTCCTGGAAAAGGGTCACAAATGATGTCAAAGTGAATTAGCGGCTTTTTATGTGAATGAGCGTTCGCAAACAGTGTTTGGCTGTCCTGCTTCAAACTCGTAATTACAGCTGCAGCTCTGCATAGGCAAAACCCAAGCTCACTCTATAGGACACACATTTACTGCCTGCAGGGGTTAGGATGAATATTTTTCCCCAGCTAAGTGCTCTGTGGATTTTGAGAGTCGCCTTACTCTGAAGTACCAGGGTTTAGCCGCTGCTGGGGGCAATGATACCAAACTTGATGGACCAAAGGGCTGATTCAATATGGCAATTCCTCTGCTTCTTGTGCTTTTCAAACTGGCTTCAGTGTGCACATGCCCAAGCGATGATTTATCGCCTGCTCTGGGAGAGCTCTGCGTGGAAATGGGCAGGATCAAGCACACTGTCTGTGTTTGTGCGTGGATGTGCCTGTGTGTCTGGAGAGAGACAGATATCAAACAGCTGATTACTGCTGTTTTCTTTCTCTACTCCGGATTTAAGCCAGTGTGGGACTCTTCTCCTTTACACTCATTCCAACATTTCATTCCATATTACTCAAATTTCCAGGCTTTGAGTTTTCCACTTGGTGTTCAGAGTAAGGGAAAGAGTTAGAGGATAAGTATTTGTGTTTTAAATTGTTATTTCCCTCACTAATTTTCAGGTCCAAGGAAAACTCCATTAACAATTTTCAGACTCCAGACCTGACACTCGAGTCTCTTCTTTTTTCTTGTTCTGCACTCAAAATGAGAAATTTTCAATATTAGAAAGGAAAAGTCTTACTTTATTGGGAAATCCTCTGATCCATAAAATAAGAGGATGGTGTTTTATTTTATTTCTTTCTCTTCTGTAAGTTTTTGAATAAGATTTAGCTTAGCTTAGCTGAAAAGACTTGAAAACAGAAGTTTGGAAATGTCATCCTTGGTGCAAATGATTTTTATAAAGCAATAAGTGAGGTACCACTACAACCTGTTGCTATCAATCTATTTTTGTGGCAAAGCTTCAAACTCCTGTGTTAGAGTTAACTCTCTGTTAGAGAGCTAAAAGCAGAAGCACGTGCTGCCAGTGGTAGCACATCCTTTGTCTATGTCAGGATTGTTCTCCAGGTCCTTCCATCCCCCATTCAATTACAAATAGGCAAAATCTTGAGTATGCTTCTCATTTGAATCCAGTATCTGATTCCTGTATTTTCTGTATGGTTATTAGGCTGCTATATTTGTTTATGTAGCCCTTACCTGAGCTCTTTTTAAAATTTGGAGTTCTATTAATAAATTCAATGTGTAAGGTCCCTATCAAATACCTGAATATCAATTGGAAAGTCACAAAGAAGAAGAGGCTGTCCTTGTCCATGAAACTATTTTGTGTTTTTATATCCAGGTCATTGGGACCCTGACAGATTTCTTTGAGTTTTTACATTTGTTTGGAAATCAGAACTCCAGCTATAGGTGTACAGGACATGAAAAAGAATGGAAGAGAAGCAGTCCATGGACTTTAACTTGCATCAGATGCACCACACAAAAACAACAGGTGAAAATAATGTATGCAGTGCAAATAAATTAAGGGAAAGTGAAAAAGACTATTATGGACTGCAGTGGGCCTGGTTCTAAAGAGACTAATTAAAAAATCTTAATAATGAGTAGTAAGAATTGTTTAGTGTTTAAATTCCTTAATTGAGACACGAAAGCTCAGGCAAAACATAAATCAATGTGTAAGTTTTTCCTTCAACAGAATACAATGAGAACCAATATGTTGTCGTGCAGTACATCATAAATATCTAGAGATAAACACTGGAGACCAAAAGAAGAAAAGATGGATCATTTTTATTTTACCTCTTCTTTTGCTGCCTTTTTTACAATTTCAGTTATATTTTGCTGTATAAAAATGATTATTATTCTCCTCATACGACCGCTATTGACGTGAAATTATGGTGTAAGTGAAGAGTAAGGGATCCATTTCAGCAGGCAGGCAGCCTTGTTTGAGGTGCTATAGAGACTGGTGAATGAAGAGTCCTCGCACTGGTGATGAGCACGGAAACAAGTATTTGTGAAACCAGATTGACAATTCATCTGCAAACAGACTGATGTGACTTTTCCCTCTCCTGCCCCCACGAGCTGGAGCTGCAGCTGTGTTCAGCTTCATTCAAAACACTGCATGCTCTTCCCCTCGCGCATGGGTGGGCAGTTCAGGATGCTAAATAGGACATTTTGACTGCTCATATCTGTACCTTGGGGCCTACCAGATCTGAGGGCAGTGGAGTGCCTGCTCATTTAACTTGCACAGCTGCAAAGCTTCCAGCACAAATGCTCCTCGAACGCTGGATGTGCCGGCACATCGCTCGGCTGAAGAGGGAAAATAGAGACAACAAACTCCAGAGCCTTAGTAGAGAGAGCACCCTCCCCAAGCCTGTGAGATTAAAGCAATAGATTTTCAAGTAGCCCTTCAGAGTGACTAATTTATATGGATATCAAGGATTCAGTTGGAAAATTAAAAAAAGTAACTAGGGGAAAATATGGTGCTCTCTAAGTCCCAGTGGTATGCCACATTCATTTTACTAGAGAGTTTATTCTTTAGTACTTTCATGGATTGACATGAGGGAGGAATTCACATGTCAGGACAGATAAAATCTCCCTCCTGCCAAAGGAGTCTATTCAGACATGCATGTTAGTAGGTTGATAACTTATTCTGTATTGCAGAGGACTCAAAGATAGACATTTCTCCTTTTATCTCCATCTCTGCGCTCCCTGCATACTAAAGATATGGGGAAACAGCAAGATACATCTTAACTAGCCCTCTCAGAGAGCACTGACTTCTCCTAGCCTGTGCCAAGAGATGCAAACTTAAAGGAATAAGGTGTCACACGGACTAATAGTGAACACATTAGCAATGTTTATGCGCATAATTTGAGCTCTGTGTGAATATTGTTTAAAAAAATACAAACCCTGGACTCTGTGGTTAATTTTTTTAGCCAAGAAAAATGCACAGTATTGCAGTGCTCTTGTTTCATGTTGCTCTGCTAGAGGCCTGGGAAATACTTTGAGAAAAATGGGGGACCGAGACAAGTAAAATGTGTTGAAGAATCCATCTTTGACACGCTTTCCAAACACTAATGAACCCTTCGTGTTTTTCTGGGAGTTAGGCCCATTCTCCTTCTAAAGGCTGGGGAATTCAAACAACTTTACCCCTTGACCAGACCAGTAGAAGTATGTCTGCTCTTCAAAATGGAATTAAAATTCAGGAATGTTTAGTCTTATGCTTAAGCTGATCATCTCCATTTCATATACTTTTGATTTTTCTGGGGCTATCAAATGGTATAATTTTAGGAAAACTTGTTATTTAAGAGTATTAAATTTTGTGAGTGTCATTCCTAAGGAGCCACATTTAAAAAATAGGGGATAAAGATCCTCCAGAGTGCAGCTCAGTGCATCTCTGAACTGAGCCACTTGGTAGAAGGACTTTTCCCTTTCTCCTTCTTCTTCCAGTGACAGTGCTGGGAGAGCAGCCTCCTTCACTAGGCACTGTGGGGCTTCCTTCCAACTCAGCTCCCAAAAGCAGATCCTTATTTCTTTTAGCAGCTCAGATATGTAGATTGAGATTAAAGTGGTTTAGAAAGTGTTTTATATAGATTTGTGTACATACCTAAAATATTTGCCTGGATGTATCTTATCTAAACTTCTGCACGGATCTGAATTTCCCAGGCTTGGGCCACGCTTTGTGTAAATCGGTGTTGTCTCGCTGCCTTTGACTAAGCTTATTTACGTCAGGTCTGGAATTAGGCCCCTGTATTCCAGCCAGCACTTAGCTGCAAGAGTCAAAATAACACGGATACATACTGTTTTCCTGTTATCTCTAGCCTCTCTATAAACAGAAACTATTAGAAATATTGTGAGAAAGCTATCTTTGAGAGGTTTGCTCCCTACTCGAGAGTTTTTAGATGGATATCTGACAAGAATGTGCAGTTAAACCAATCCTCAAACTTCAGCATACTTTTCTTTCCCTTAGCAGTAATTCATTTTGATTTGCATACCCCAGCTTTGAGCTCTTGTAGTTTCAGAGGTCTCTAACAACACATTTTTCATGTTTCCCTTTTCCTCATCGTTTTCATATATTTCCAAGATACCTGAATGGGGAAATATAACATAAGAAAAATAAAAACACATTAAAATCCCCCCCCGCCTCAATTATTTTCCTCTGGGAAATGCTGTCTATAATGTGGTCCTTTTTAGAGAATATTTTTGTTCTACCTAAGGTCTGATGCAACAGGCTTCATTTTGGAAATAATAAGATTTTTCCAGACAAGACTTAGTGAAGCAATGACTCAGAGGCACAGACAGACAAGTGGACTGTTTGTTTCATCTTAATTATTTATGTGGTGTTATCCTAACAATAATATATTATGACATATCTTCCAATGAATTCTCTATTTGTGTGTCATTTAATGTGAGAGTGAGACTGTGAGAGATTATATCTCAGCATGGATAATTATACAGAAAAAGTTAAGAAACAGTAATATAGCTGACCAATTTAAATTCAGTCACACATAATATAAGTTCTGTAGTTGTTTCTTTATTAAAGCTTTCTTTTCCTGTTGCTATTGACCAACAAATTCTTTGATGTTTTAAGAATATTTTACACAAAGAGATTTTAACAAGGTGAGCTCAGAACTGTGATTTCAGCTTTGAATTTTTCTTTTCTATTGATCTTCCTGTGATTTACAACCATTTCCCCATCAGAAAGTTCTTTCCTGCTTTATGTCAACCAAATTTGGGGCACAGGTTCCTCCTTTCAGAGAGCACCTGCTTTGTGTCCCTTGTGAACAGAGATTAGTCTCTGGCTTTGGGAATTTGTTGCCCACTGGCTTTCTTCCCCATGAAACCAACCAAAAAAGTCCTGCATGTTTCTAGGTAGAATTGCTTGGAGATTTGCAAAATAACTCTGATCTTGGACCTGAGCCTGCCATTAAAGTGCTTGACTTGCCTTGACCACTGTAATTTTAGAAAGCTGACCCTTCTCCCTTGCAATTTACACAGCGTTTTTAGCCTAATGCAGAATTTCCCTCTTCTGCAGCTGGGAAGAGAATATCCATCACTTCCAGATGTGGACATATGATCCAGGAGGCAATTGAAGGGATTTTGGAATCATATGGTTTGGCTTACGGATTTGGATTGGTCAAGAGATATTTGCCTGAAATCCTCGAGAGAGCATGGCACCTTTCTGACTCAGGAGGCATTTTAAAATAAAACCCAAAGTTAAATGCATTTTATAGAGCAGCTTAAAACTTCTAAAATATAAATCTCAAATATTTATATGTGGGCTGCAATGGAACAGAAGTTATGACCTCATATGTGAATGTCTAGGATTTGTTTTTTCCTTCCACCAGCCCACCTGGAATGACTTTACCTTTTAGCCTTACCTCAGGCTGCACCCAGGTTAGGTCCCAGTGACTTATGGCTCCATCAATCTGCACAGATATGTGCTGTACTCCTTCAAGGGAAGTAGTTAGTCTTCTATATGACTGCATCCCCACCTCTCCCAAAGTTCAAAGAACCCAGGACAATTGCTTATTTGAACAGGCTACCAGTTAGGATTGAAGATGCTCTCCCTGCTTCCCCATGTGAATCAGAACTTTCTGGTGAACTTTAACAGACAGAAACTTTCAGCGTAATCCACCCCTTCTTGAACTAGAAAAACATGCAGTGATGGTGATGAAATATCAGGTGAGATTGCTCAGTGTGTTTTAAGGAGCTTTGAACTGGAAATGGACCAATTTAGAGCTCTTTTCTGAAGTCAGAGTAGCACATTTTTTACGATCCATTTCCCATGAACTAACAACTGTTCCCTATCCAGCAGACAGTTTACTTGTAGCTATTTTGACTTGCATTATTCCACTTAATGAAGATAAACATAAGTCAGACACAGGAAAGCCACAGAATGAGTATGAACGGGAAGTGTTCCAAGTATTCAGCATTTACTAGGCAAAATTGGCCAGTAATTCCTTTTGCTTTTCACTGAGGATAAAAATCCCTGAAAGATAATCATCATCATTGTTTGGACTAATATAGCATTTTTATCCATTGGTCTGAGAACACTTCCCAAAAATTAGCTGGACTGAGAACAGCCTTGAGATTAGATTCATATTATTTAAAATACTCATTTTATGGACAGACAAACTCATGGGTCACCTAGAGGTACCACGACTTCTCTTGAGTCACAGTCAGAAGAGTACAGAAGATTTCTGACTGCCATTTCTATGATTTCAGTGACATTGCAAAGGATGCTTAATGTTGCTTATTCAAGTTGCCTAAATTATTCATATTACAGTCACTATAGGGATGAATATTTTGTCTGCGTACATGCAGATTTAAAAAAAAAAAATCTTTTTTTTAGTGATTGTATGATTGTTGCTTTTTCTATATGCTACTGTCTTCAGTCATCAGATCACTTCTTAGGGGAATTTTGTTTCTTTATTGGTAGGTCCATGGATAAAAAAAAGTTTTCTAGTTTTCTCCTGCTCATATTCTACTAACAACAGTAAGCAGGCAGTGATGTGCATGCTGAAATCATATGCCCAGGCAGGCTAAATAGATCATGCCCTTCCTTGGGACCTGAATCTATACCCTACAAACAGCACCATATGGTTAATTTTTAAGCCAACTGATCAAGTGTTTAATAAAGCAGAGGCTGAGGGGATGAGGAGGAGAAATGCCTCCATAAAATCCATTGTTCTGGTGGGCTGCATCTCTTAACCCTTTGTAGCGTGGCAGGAAGAAATCCATGGGATGGAGCTTCGACTCCTGAGGCAGGAGTGGGAGAGAAAGGTGTGCATCAACTTGTGGGCCAAATGCACCAAAAATGTTATTTATGGGTGGCACTGGGATAGTTACTGATTTATAGATGCAGTGAGAAAAACACTGATCTGGGGACTAGGATCTCCAGGCTTTAGTCCTGATCCTGTCGTACGTGGCTCTCTGACCTTGAGCACTTAACTTTCCCCTTCTATTTTATCCACACATCTTCATGCCAAGGTGCCTGTGGAGCATAACTGCATTGCTCAGGGCATCTCCTTCTGAAAATGCATTTACAGATTCTGCCTCCAAAATTTATACAAACCTTGACCCGAATTGGGACAATTGGGTTCTTTGAATTACAGCAGCTCAGTGTTGACATAGAACTGGAATGACTTAGTGGCGCAGGTCTCAGTGTTTTAATTAGATAGTAGCTCGCAACTATCTCTTGATTTTTTCACATTAAGTTAGACTCGAAGCAGATGATCAAAATTTATTTATGCATGCATTCAAAGAAGGCAGCATTGTAACTGAGAAAGCTTAAAGTCTTGTGTTTAAAAAAAAAAAAACAAACCAAACAGCAACGCTATTTGGGAAATGAAGTCATCTGCATAAAAAAATTACCCACACAACAACAAAACACTCTTCCAGCTCCTGTGTTTTTAGATTATAGCATGCCATCTTTAGTATTTATTTCCCTAAGAGCTTGCCTTTTTTTTTAACAGATGTATACTCCCTTCATTGGTGTTTATTTAAAACCCTGCCAATATATCTGAAATCAGCACATACTGAATGTTGATGCACCACCTTACCTAATTGACTTAGCTGGAAAATAAACAGTGAAAGGCTATTTCAGCAGCAAACTGGTTGATACAGCTACTCATTCCCTACCTTTATCTATGTACCACACAAGCAGACGAGCACCTGATACTGCAGACACAAGGTTGTTCCATGCTTTCTGACGTCTTTAGGATTTTAGGGACAAAAATTGGTATTGGTGTCACTCTCACCCCTTGAATCAAAAAATGACGTTTTTATCTCTGCTGCCCTAAAAGCCTTCATAACATCCAGAAGATGCCATCAGAACCATGAGAACTTATTAGAAGTTGTTTTAAAAACAATAGGCTCCTGCATATTCACAGTAAATAAGGATTATAAGGCTATTCACGCAATGTGAATAATTTGCTGCTAATAATATTGACACTCAATCTGTCTGCAAAATGTCTCTGTTAACAGGAAACAATCACACTGGGAGTGTTAGGAAGATTTTGCAGTGCAGTGGTAGAATGAAGTAATTAAAATCTGACTGGAAAATGTATTAGAGGTTTGAAAATTTTATTTTTCTGGCTTTTTGCTATGAAATATTAGAAAATAAATAATTATAATGTATGATTTGTAGAGAAAAATAGCTTTCTGCTAATTTTAAACAAGCTTATAAGTTGGTTTAAAAAAGAAACACAACTTGGAATATATTGGTTTAAAAAAGTCAGAGACATAAAACAGTCCAACAGGGAAAAAAAATAAAAGGAAATTTTTGATCATGGTGGTACTGATCACTGAACTGGGACATGACAAAATTGGATGAAGTGTTTTAGGAAGAATTGAAAAAGAAAGGCTTTAGCAGAAAGGTATAAAGGACTCCTACTGAAAGTGATATTTCAGTTTCACATAGGATATGCTCCTTTCACACAAATTTTACTTTGTACATTATCTTTTGTTCAGCTTTTCACCAAATAAAATGATTATTCCTGGGAAAATATTTAGCAGATGAAAATGACCATTTTCAGTGGAGTTGGGTTAGGAACTGATACATCTCTTTGAAGGAATACTTCAGGGGTTTTGCATTAAAGATTTTCTATCACATATTTCAGAAATTAATATTTATTTTTGTTAATTTAATAAAAAGGTTGCTCCTCTGAAGCTTTTTTTAAGCCCTTATCCATCATATCAGGGTATTAAATGGCTACAGATTTTTTCCACTGATATAAAAATGTCTTAGTGTATTTATGCTATATATGTCCTTTATTAGAATTGGATTTTTATACCATATCATTAAAAAAGAATATAAAAATAATAAAATGACAAAAGATTGATTTTCCATATGTCTTTGGTCTGGAGGAATTTTTAACTTTAAAACAGTAAATCAAAAATAGAACATGGTAGTGAAGAGCCTTTGACTTGATATGAAAAAAGTTGGGTTTTTTAGAACTTTCATTTTATTTAAAGGGAAAAAGTTTTCTGTGTGTTACTGAATGAGACCCAGATTTTTTTTTTCCAATATTTTTCTTTTGCTTTTATTATTATTATTCTTTGATAACATTTTTCATTATCAAAATAATCATTAGGTGTACAGACAATTTAGTTTTGGGGTTTTTTTTAAAAAAAGGGTTCTCCAGTTCAGCATATTCTGTAATTGCTTACTACCCACTTACTGACACCATTCCTCTTATTACAGTGAATTAGGAGATTTTTAATGGCTGTTCATGGTAGATACTAAGAGAACATGCTTTGTCAGACAAAATAATGTCCATGTCCTAGAGTGTCATTTCTAAGTCTTTACTGATAATTGGATTTACTGTGTGCATTACGTACATGATAAATAAAATAACAGAATCAGAGGAAAAGGAAGGATTTTTACTCTCAATATCAGTTTCCTAGAGCTTAGAATTGAGACAGAAAAGAGACCAGAAAACCTTTCTAATTCTAAGCTAAAAAGCAGGAAGCTCTTGGGTTAAGCTAAGAGGAACAGAAAGCTTTCCTGAACAGAGTGACACTCCTGAAAAGTTTAAATTTATGTTGATCATCATGCAATGAGCTGAAAAGGCTCAGAGCTGGTAGCTTCAGAGCCACCTCCTCTGAGCTGAGTGTCTGCTCTGAAGATAGACCTGTGTTTGAAACTTGCTTCGAACACATGGGCATGTTGCTGCCAGATAGGAGAAAATTGGATCCCATCAGGAAATGACCAGTGCAAGAGAAGGTTATGAGTTTATTAACCTGATGAATAAAAAAGTAAATATTTGGTGTAAAACCTGTCAGAGATTACACTTGTAAAACTTCTAATTCAGCTATTTCCTCTTGGAGCTGTCAAAATATGTCTTGGATAAGTTAATACAACATTACACACTGCAGAAGCTTTTGCTCTAACCTGAAGTTCAATCATTTCTTAGAGCAATTTTTTTCCTTCCTCACCAACTTATCTTATCAACAGCCTACCTTTGTGTCTGCAGGCTGCCTTCTCAACTCTTTATTTCCATTGCTCTAACCTTTGCACTGTGTTTTCAAAATGTTTTCAAAATGCTTAAAATCAATTCTTGAAACAATAGCAACTTGATGGGTAATTACCAATGGACCTCAGGAATGAATTTTTCTCATGGACTGGAGTCTCACTGGTGTCTCTGCAGCCTGTCTCCTCTTTTTAATAGCATTTCTGGAGAAGGCTAGAGAGGGAATCACGGCCCTGATACAAATTTAAACTGGAGAAGGCAATAGGTGGAAAAGGAGCAGTCACCTCCCACCTTTGCTACCCTCATGTGAGTCAAATGACAACATTTTGTTATGAAAATTGAAGATACTGGACAACCTTTGCCTGCAAAATTTCCAGCATTGCGAAAAAATAAAAAGCAGCTGGAGAAGATTCTTTTTTATTTAAAACCAAGCAGACCATATTAAAGTCTCTCCCTTTCTCTCACTAACTCTTTGCCCTCTAGACGAAGAAGGATTTATCTCATGCATTTCAAAAAAAAGTCACCTCTCTGTAACCTACAGTTCATTCAATCAAGGCTTAGCGTAAATAATCAGTATGGAAAACACCAATCGGCTTTGAAGAGCCCCTGGATTTAGGAGGAACTCTCTGCTCATGTCTGTGCAGCTCCTCTGGGAAGCAGAGGAAGGAGAATGTGTCTTGATTTACTCTGCCCTATTTCCTGCCTCTGCCAGCCTCTCTGCTTTGTCCACTTCGCTCCCGTCAGATGCTGGGAGACAAGCATATGGTGTTTACTTCTCTGACTGACATCTCTCTGGTTTTCCTCGCTCCTCGAGAGAATCCTCTCTTGCCAAGTCAATTTGCAAGGGCTTGGATGTAGCCATGGCCCTCTGGTCGGGATCCAAGCTATTCCTCATTTTCCCTTGGCAAATGTTAGTAGAGGACAACCTCCCTCCTCCTTACAAAATTAGTGTCTCATGGAGGGAAACTCAAATCCAGAGAACAGCCTGACCCTGGGTGTCCTTTGGTGCCTCATTGGTGTGGGGCTGTGCAGAGATGTCACCCCGAGGCCGTGGCAGCTCCTCGTGCTGATCCTGGGGGCTGGAGGGGAGCACGGCAGTCGAGGTCCCAGGTGAGGCACTGCCAGGAAATCCTTGCCAAGGGGCTGTGGGCAGCCACTGGCACTGCTGCTGCAGCTGATGAAGACTGAAATGAAGAAGATGTGCCAAGCTAAGGATTTGCATTTGCTGTCGGTTGTGAAGCTTAAATGGAGTTTGGCTTGGGAGTGGCTTTAATATCCCAGGGAGTCCTGCTCCCCCACTTGGGGACATAAGCTGGACGTGTTTTGGGATGAAAATGGAAAAAAACAAACACAGAACTCCAGTCTCTTTTAAGATCAACTTGTGCTTTATTGCATTTCTTTTTCTCCTTCTATCTCCTCCCTCCCTCTTTTCCTCCCTCCCTCTCTCCAACACTTTGATCTGGTGATAAGGGCATCTTTTTCACTCTTATCAGGTCCCCAGTTCTTGGCTGTTCTTTTGAAGTGTGACTTCCTGCACCCAGTGTTCAAGAAAGGATACTGGGCACTGCAGGTTTCCTGTTGCTTTTCCTCTGTATCAACAAGTTTGCTTCACTTTCCTTCCTGTTTTTCTGTTTCATTTGTTTGTGCTTGCCTTCAATGATCAAACCTGCCTCTCTGCCTCTGACAGGTTCTCCCTCACTTGTAGATCATTATCACTCATCTATTTTTCTTCTCCAACCTCTCAGTGTGACCATTCCCTTTTCTCTACTGTGCCTCATCCTTTCTATCATTTCTTCCTTCCTTCCTTCACTCATCTGTTGAGATTCTTTCACAACTGATTAGTTTTGACACATATTTTCTGTTTTTTCTAAGATGTTCCTTAGACTTGTTTTAGACCCTTGACTGAACTGGAGAAAAGCCTGAAAATGAAGCAGAAATCCTTTGGGATTTTGTCCAAAGAATACTGGAGTTAGAAGCAACACTAATTGACTCAATGGGATTTAGGGTGAACTCCCTGTTCTTTCTGTCAGCAAATCTCCTGAACATTTGCTAGTCTTTCCAGATCTCTGCTGATGGTAGTTTGCAATCTTTGACATGTTATTAGTTTGAAGGAAAATCTTCACAGAAAGTTTTTTTCTTATTTTTACTAAGAAAAGGAAGGCTCTGAAGAGATACTTAGCCTTCACAGTGAGTAAATGTAATTCCATATTTCACTACGGGCTCTAAATCTGTGTTGGGATTTTCCAGATCTATGATGTATGAAATAATTCAGATGGTAAAACATTATTCAGGGGCTTCCCAATTAGTCCCACAATACCTGTTTGGGGGACTGAATAGTGCTGAGGCTGTTCTCTCTGCTTTTAAGCAGGTTTTTTGCTTTCCAATGGGGAGGTGAGGGTTCAGTTAAGAAACCCCACAGCCACGAGTTTAGGCTTTCTCATGCACCAGCACTATGTGAGTGCATCCAGGCACAGGAGGAGTGAGGGAAACTTAATTTCAGCCACAATGCTGATCTTTGGCAAACGAGTGGTTTTACGGTGCTTCACGCAGCTCTGTTATTTATTTATTTATTCTTACAGATCCAGCACAGTGCCTTAATGGGTGAGCTGGGCTATTGCATTAACTCCTCCATCCAGCTGGGCACAGATTTGCATCCTGCTGCCGCTGGGCAGGGTAGGATCTGAGTTTGCTTGCTGGGTGTGGTGTAGCTCTCGTACCCAGCTGAGCTGTAGCTTACCAGGGGATACTTGCCCTCTTGGAGGCACAAATGGCAGCTGCTTTAGGCAATAGGAGATGGCCTTGGCATATCCCTGCTCTGTCAGGGAACATACTGTAC
The DNA here is from genome assembly GCA_013400515.1 of Erpornis zantholeuca. Classification (NCBI taxonomy): domain Eukaryota; kingdom Metazoa; phylum Chordata; class Aves; order Passeriformes; family Timaliidae; genus Erpornis; species Erpornis zantholeuca. The sequence continues at coordinate 49,658 of VZTN01032404.1, forward strand.
TTTGCTCTCACCAGATGCTCGTGGTGTGTTATCACCCCCTTTTCACTCTAGGAATCGTTGGCTGGAAAAGCACTGGGAAGGCTGAAGGGAAAAGTGAACACATATTTTGTAACATAAGTTTATTGCAATATTTACAATCTGATCAGAACTAAAATCCCCCTATCCTAAGATGACTTTCTTCCAAACTTTTCTGTGTTATTTCATTCCAATATATGGACATGCTTAATACCGTGAAAATATCAAGTTTTTGCCTCTCCCTTATCTTTAGAAGGAAAAAAAAAGTGAGTGAGTAATTCTAGAAAGTCTTTTTTTCCCCTTTCCATTTAATTATTATTGAACTATAGGAATATAAGTACAAGAATAAGAAGGGAAAGTAAAGGGAAATATGAAAACTTGAAAAAATAAAATGGGATCAAAGCTTCAAATTTCAACTCAAGTCTCTCCCCTCCTTTGATAGTTCACAGAGCTCACGAGGAGTTGTTCTGTAAGATAACATAATCAGCATGGAGGGAGACTGAAAGACTGGGTTATAAATGGGAAGGTGGATTGCTGCCTCTGCACAGGCTGTTCTCAGGCACCGAGTCTTTTCTGTTGTTGTTGTAGCTGTGTGGCAGCGCAAGACAAAAGGGGACACTGCAGCTTTTGAGCTTTCAGGACTGGGGGCTGAGGAGGAAAGGAGAGAAGAGCATGATTGATGGAGTTCTGGTTGGCTTATAAAGGGCAGCCGGGAGTGCAGGGAAATAATCAGGGAAAAGGGCGTCCCGTACTGGCGCTCTCAGAGGGGAGAAATGAATCCTGCACCTCTGCATTATTAAGTTGTCAGGCGGGCTGATGATGAAAATCTGAAGGTCAGGCATAACAAGAAGCACCTTATGGGGGGATCATGACCTTTCTGGAAGTGCTACACTCATGTTTATCTGCACCTAACCCTTATCCACAATTCTTCATTTGATAAGAACATTGGGAGAAGGGATGGGGAAGGGGGGAAGGGAGAGGGAAGTCCTCATCATATGTATAAGCAGTGTGTGAAATTAGGCTTCCTGTGAAACTGATTGTGGATGCTCAATTCGCAGTGAAAGATAATAAACCAAAAGGACACACGAGGGATGCAGGCAGAAATTGTTCACTACAGTGGAACTCAATAAAGGGAACAAGAGCTTTCCTAAATGACAAATTTGGTACAGCGGTGCTAAAATCAGGATTCTCCCTAGCACCACTGCAGCAATTTCCTCTCGGCTCTACCACTTTTTATTTACTTTGGAAGTCCTAATAATGTTAGAGAGTGGCTTTTTCATCTATTTATTTATTTATTTCTCCCCAGCAATGTTTATTCTTTAACTGCTTACTTTAAACCAAAGAGTCAAGGTGAAGGACAATGAAACCTTAGATTCCAATTGATTTTTCCCCCCTTTAGTTTCCATATCAGAAATGAGTATAAATATAAATATATTCCAGGGTTAGACGCCTGTCCTGTGCGTGCCTTATTGACTGCTTTAATAAATGTCATGACCCCTCCTGCACGTGCATGCACACAGGGCTCACACATGCTGGCAATCAAAGAGGTGGAGGCATCGCTCCGGTGTAAATGCAGTAATGATGGCAGTCACACAGAAAATACTCCAGACCTAAATCTGCTCTAAGAACGTGCTAATAAGCTTTTTATTTCACCCCGATTTACAGCATCTTGATTGTGCTTTTCAGAGCCGGGGAGTATTTAAAGCATGACAAAGTACACTTGTGGAAAAGTGAAGTCAAACAAGACTTCATAATTATTGCAATATATTCGCTTTTCGTGCATAATACTTTAAATTAGCAATACAATATATCACCTCTACTGCCACTAGAGGCTAATGCACCTCTATTGAAAGCTGTGTTAGGTAAAAATATGTCCTATCTGGAAAAGTCACATAACCTTCCAAAATATTTAATGACAGTAGGTTCCAATCCTGTAATTTTTGCATACTCAAGTAGCCTCATTAGCTTTGATTTTCTTACATCAATGGACAATAACCTATTAACTTTAATGGATTTACTAATACACATTGATGTGAGATCAGAATCAGTACCTTTGGGACATCTTATTTAAGGATTACCAGAACAGCAGGAAAAGAGATATAATATACAAACTAATGAATACTTTTATTAGATGAATTGTGTGATACTGGAACCCATCAACTGCCTTTAAAATGACTCTTTAATGAACAGGTGACACTGAAAAATACTATATTGTCGATACAGCACATAATGAACCTTCTGTACCACATAAAAATGAAAGAAAGGTTTTCTATTTCTACTGCTAAGTGATCCAATTTATCTATTTTTACTCTTCTGCTCTCCCGTGTGCTTCCTATTGCTGGGGTTTACAGACTGCTTTTCATATTCTATTAAAAAGCCCAACACCTGGGCTTTGTGCAGTGACTTCCATTTTCAGATCTAGTACTGATCCATGGTTGAGGTTTATACTCCTTATTGCTGAGGAAATGAGGGCATGTGAAATTAAGTTAAGTCCAGAGCCACTGAAAAACTAGTGGCAGATCCTAGGTTATCTGGTGCTAAATTGGATGACTTCTCCATTTTGAACTTTTTTTCTGTGGGTGAAACAATATTATTTTAGATGGGTGGTGCTGAAGTATGGTTTGGGTTTTGATCTAGGCTTTGGGATGGTTTTGGTGGGCATACAGTCATGTGCCCTCAGCAAAAATCCTCCTGGAGCACACTTTTATTTAGCATGAACAAAGGCTGCAGAAGGCAGGTTGAATCTTAGGTCCATAGCAAATCCCTTTTGACTACCAATATTTGCAGGAGCTTTTGAATCTGAGAGCCCATGGGGGTGTAAAAATATACTTTGAAAGTCATTGTGTGGGGAGATTTGCCTCCAAGCAACAAAGCCCATGAACCACTCCAGTTTTTCTACACAACAGCAAATCTCACATTTCAAGGGGTGTGGGAATTGATAGCAGATTGGCCTTTCTAAACCATTTGGCCATTCCCAAAACTTTGCCTTCATAAGCAAGCCTCTACATCCACTGTGATGTGATCATCATGGCAAAATAAATTTGTCTCAGCTCATGTGTATTCGCTCAATATTGTACTTGTTTGTTCTGTATAATGTGAGCCTCCCAAAACACTGCTTGAAAGCAAAAGCCAAGTGCCTGGAACTGTACAGAATTTTCACAGCTTTGTCCTTTGTAGAACGACACATAGATTACTTCACCCTTTTCTGTGGTGGGAGCTCCAATTTAAGTCCTTTTCTGCTCACCAACCCCCATTTCTGTGAACTTCAGCATCTGTGAGACTTGTGAGAGATTTTATTATCTTTTGAGACTTTTTCCCTCCTCCTCCTGTCATCAAAATTGAAACCGGCTGATAAATGAGACGGAGAAGCATGATCTCATAACACGGTTTGTTAGAAATAGAAGCTAACAGATAATCTGTGTAAAAGCTGGTGGCCAAATCAGATTTTCTTACAGATTTCAGAATTCTTTTATATGTTTATAAGACACATTCTTGTTATTGCTTACCTTAAAATATCACACCAGATATTACTAGAAGTCAGATGCTGGGGGTTTCTTTGCTCCCTTTTTTTTTTTTTTTTTTTTCTTTTGTATTACATCGTAATTTTGATATGACTTAGGAAGGGCTTGGCTGTCATGTATCCACACTGGCAGCATCTTATGAAAAAATGTGGAGCCAATAAAGCCATCAGTAAGATACCGATGTTAGAAAAACCTACAAACAACCCATCCCCAAACACAAAGAGCCTGATTTTATGCAGTGCAGAGGACAAAAGTAATGAAAAAGGAAGGTTATTTAACAGTTTCTAGTTAAATGTGGTAAGTCCTATGGTAGATCTTAAACCTTAATGAGTCTGGTAAGGAATAAAGAAGCCTTTTTCTTCACAGCATCCAAAAGAATGAGTGATGATTTCCAGTTGAACTCCCCTAAAATCAGATCTGGCCAGAACTCAGTGGGCAAATTTGCTTCACATAATGGATTATTTTTAGGCCAAATTCAGCTTTCATTGAAGCCAATGGAAATATTTTCATTGACTTTAACAGATTTTATTCCAGGATCTCTATCTAGTAAGCTATACAAAGTTCTGGGCAATCATTTAAAGGGCATTTAAATGGTTCTTGTAGTGTCTTTGAAACCCTTAAAAGATGACAAAAATGAGCTCTATTTTTTGATCACACCTGAAGTTTTAGAGCCTATTAACAAATAACTTTAACTGAAACTCTTTATACTGTCAAAAAAAAAAAAATACTAGATGCATTTAAAAATAGCTCCTGGGAGAGGCGTGCCACCAAAAATTTCCACTGTTGTTTTTCAGCTGCACAAAGCAGGACTATATTGCTTTAGTGATGACTATTTTTACTCTTTGTTTACAAAGCCTGCATTTTAAACTGTGATAATCCCCTAAACTAGATGCAAGCCTCAGAGGGCTGAAAGCTGGCATGGGAGATGCCAACCCAGGTGTGGTGCTCTCTTCAAAGCATGACGGAAGCCGTGGCTGAGTTACAGGGTGGCAGATGCACACACGTCGCTTGGCCAAGTTGCTGCTAAAAATGGCTTTAATATCAAAACATGACAGTTTACAAGCAGCCAGTTAATCCTTCACATGGGCCAAGTGCCTGTTGTGAGTGAGGAGGGGAAAACCTGATGGAGGAGACTTTTATTTTCCCACCCATCTCTGTCACAAAGTAAAGAAGAATCCTGTCTGTTCCTTGTTCCCTATTCTCGATCTTAAATCTCTTCATCTTCAGCCTTCCTGCTACTCTTGCCAGTCCATTTCTCATCTCCCATGATGTCTATCCTTGTTGATGGTGTCTCCACCCATGTGGTTTCTCCTAGTTCAGTTTTTCAAGGAGTGAGAAACTGCTGTTTTTGTTATGTTGCTGATCACAGAGGTGTCTTATACACTGTCATCTCAGTCTTGGAAACCTGTGGCCTTGATTTTATTATTATTATTATTATTATTATTATTATTATTATTATTATTTCTATTTCTTGGGGTTGCTTTTCCTCAGTCAAAAAGAACCTGTATAAACCCATTTAAATTGAAAATACTTTTACTATTTGTAAATGTAAAATTGCATGGGGGTCAAATTCTATACATAGAATACAGGAAACTGAACATCAAAAAGGGTAAGAATATTTAAGGAAAAAATACTGAAGACCATGCTGTCCTTTGAATTTCCATGGTGTATAATGTGTACCATTCTCATCTGTGTGGAGGAAGTTTTCTATCATGGTTTGTGTATTGGATAAATGCATATAAGTGAGGGTGACCACAGGCAGTGAATTAATACGAAGTGTGTAGTTAAACTGGTCAGTCATCTGTAGGTTGGGTCAACAACCAGCATTTTTCTTCACAGAGTAACTGCTCACCTTGGAAAATGGTTTGGTTGTTTCCCCAAGGTGTTCTCTTCCAGCATCTGTAATAAGCACAGCTCTGGTAAGGAAAGCCAACAGGAAGTTTTCTACTGGAGGCAACTTTCATTTATGTTACAAGAATCTTGAAAAACGTGATCTGAATGTTGGATTTGCTGGGGATAATTTAAGGAATTTCAGGGAATAGTTTAGGACTTGGTGTGAAAATAGCTTTTGGGTTCTGGGAATCTGAAATTGTTTCAGTGGAAATGTGTTTTAAATTGGAAGCTCCTGGCATAGGGACCAATCCTGAGATTTTGGGAAGGCACACAACAGGCAACATTAGAACAATATGTTGAACAGGATTCTAATAAAAATGATTGATTTTACATCCATAATGTGGAGCCTTTACCTGGATTTGCCAATCCATTTGGCTGTGGGATACAGAAATCTTGTGTCATTTTTCTACAAAACTACAACTTCCATTACTTCTTTCCTAAATGGGCTAGAATATTAACTGTATCTTTTTTCCCTCATGTCACTTCCAAGAGAAAAACTATGGCTCCAGTTAGTGGCAGTGCTGGGATTAGAATTTGATGCTGTGTCATCCAGAGATTGACATAAATACAGAAGAGAGGAAAGCTGGATTAGATATAAGCAAATGTAAACAGAAGCTAAAGGAAAAATTACTCCAAAATCACACTCACTCCTTCAGACTCTACTGATTAGAAACCTGTCTGACTTTAGCTTCTATAGTAGAAATGATCACTGGAATTTTTACAATATAATCTCATGGAAGAAAATCAGTTGCTGGCCATCTTTAGAGGAGTGGACTAGTTTAAACAGTGTTTTCATTATACTGCTTTTACTGGGCATTATTTTTACCATGGAAAGTCCTTTAGAATCAATTGGAATTGATTTCAGTGGCCTTTGACATATTACTGAAAATAATACGGCAAAATACAACCTTTTCCCTCTTACTGCTACGCAGAGGCTTTAACTGGGAAAGCAGTTTACAATGGTGCCCCCGTGTAAGGCTTTATTCAAAAGATTTTACGCTTGATAACATCTGAGCCACAGGAGCTGTATGTGGGGTTTAGCATCTTAGCAGCTGCAATTCTTAATCCTGATTCCGTTGCCTCCATATTAAAAGCTCCATGGTCACAGGACAGCAGCTTTGGCCGCTCCACATTGTCATTCATTCCTGTCCCCCACACGCGTGCCTGACCATATAGGAAAATGAGTTTACAGCCGACTACGCCTATGGGACTCCCGGAGGGATACAATGCAGGAGCCTTTCCTAGTGGTGGATGGATCCTCAAAAGGTTTGAAAGTTTGGTAAGTACATCCTTAGCCAAACTCTTTTGACCTTTATTCAGATTTGTTTTCGGAGAAGGGCAAAGGGTTGGGCCAATTCTTGTTTCACCCAACTGGCTTGTCCATCTGAGGGCTATAATTAATCACTGAATCGCAGCCATACTTTGTCTTGGAGGCTGGGTCCCAATCCAGCAGGGCACTAAACTTTAAGGACATGACTAATTCTTTAAAGCCAAAGGGATTACTCATGTGCTGAAAGTCATCTGCATATTGAAGTAGTTTTCTAGATCAGGCCTTGAGGATTTAGGGAACATTTATGTTTATTGTACAGCAGCACCAAGTTCCTTAGTTTCCTCTTGCATCTCTTTGGTCCTCCTTGTTGCTTGGGAATTTTCTTTACAGCAGCCATGCAAAGAGGCAGTGGGTATAGTTTGGAGCAGGACTTCATCCACTCCTAAAGTGTCAGATTGAGAACTTAGTGTTCAGTTTTGCAGACTTTTGAGAAAACAGATAGATTCAGAATCTATCTAGCCACCTGCAGATTCAGGGAAGTTTCCTATCTATGTTCTGTATCAACTGATCTTGACACACAAGTAGTTTATGTTGTCATGGATTTCTTTCTTGATGTGAAGTTGCTTTATCATATCAAGAAATAGAAAGACATATAAAAATCAGTATTCATGAAAACCAAGAGAAATCACTTGTTTGGATCTTTTTAGTAAGTGATTATATTACTTCAAATTTAATTCTCAACTTGTCCAAACAGGTAGCAACAGCAGTTTTGCAGCTCTTGAGGATTTGTCTTTTTAGGAAAAAAACAGACCTCACAAATATGCTTTTTGAATTGTAAAATGCAGGGGGAAATGAACTGAACTACATCCCACAGGCTAAAACCTCCCAAGAAAATATGTAATGCTATTTTTAAAAAATAATAAATAAAAAATCCTGTCTTTTTAAATGAAACTTAGATTTTCTGAGGGTACGTCAAGGGTTTTATTACTGGTTCTACATAATAAAGTAATTGTGTAATTAGTAATACATTTGTCACTCCTTTACCGAGGAAAAAGTAAAACATGTACCGCTTTTGTGTAAATCCTGACAGTGGTGATTTTTTTCCTGAGAATTATACCATTATATCATAAAAGTGTCAAGGCATGAGTTTACTGTTCCTACTAATACTCTAAAATATTCTCTTAGGCTGACATCTCTGTCAATTAAAATTAAACAAAATTGCATTCTGCCATATACACTTCAAATAGGAAGCTTTCAAGTTTATGGCTGTTCTTCGAATTGATTTTTAAGATGGCATCTGTAAAACTTGGCTAGTACAAGATGAGGTAGGATGTAGTTAAGGTTCAGTCAATTTTAAAAATGTTTTAAAGATCATAAATTGACAACTGAAATAGACTGAACATCCTTGGGATTTTTGGGCTGTCAAATATAAATCCATTTTTTTTAAAAAACAGAGCTCTTGCAAACTGAAAATTTTATGAAAACATGTTCTTCCCTCTCCCCCTTCTCCTCCCCCCCTTCTCCTTTGATATTTTTGCAATAAGTTACACAAACAAGAGGGCTTCTGGTGTTGTTTCCAGTTGCTCGGTCTCGCGGGATTTGGAATTCTTCTTCTCCTGGTGTTTCCCACAGAAATAGAGTGAGAACGTGCTTTCTCACGGGACTGTATTTCTCATGGAAAATAATAGGGTTGCCGGCAGCAAACGTTTTCTGCAGTGATGCCCTGCCAATAAAGTCTTCAGGGAAATTATTGCCCTCAATAAGATGAAGACTAGTAAATTGGAACCCCCATCCCTAGTCCACAAAGATATGTCTTTAGGAAGCTTTCTCCTTCTATTATTCCCTGGAAACCCTGACCTCAAGAAAATGCTGTAGACAGTAATGCTTGGTTTACACTTAATTTTGTTCCCCAGAATAAAGATGTCAGTTA
>VZTN01032405.1:1882-30999 GCA_013400515.1 Erpornis zantholeuca
TCTATTTTATTAATCCTTCCCAGTACTCCACAGTCAATAATGATGTAGGATTTTTTTTTACTCAAATACATTTCTTTATTTCTGTCTTCCATAAGAGCACATGATACTTTATTTTCCCCAAAGATAATCCTGCCATGCAACACAATGGGGCAAATATGACTTTTTCTAGCCAGCAGAGCTGAAATTTGTTCTTGGAACAAACACAACCCAGCTGAGCTTCATTACTTGAGGATATTTGCCTTTTACTTTGCCCCTGTTCCTTCACTGCCTACCATGCATGGACCAGACTCCAGCTAAAAAGTGCAAAGAGAAATGAGAAAGACAAGCCCCCACTCCCAGCAGGTCCCAGTCACAAGTTCACTCAGAATACCTAGCAGTTCTTCAACACAAAGTTGACCTCACTCTTCTGATCCCAGCTGAAATCCTGCATCCTAGGTTCAAGTTTTGGCCTTTTGTTTTTAGGCTTTGATCAGAACATACTGATACATTTTTCTAATTCATTTTTCTAGAGGAAATAGGCAGAGCTCTACAACTCCCTGTTTTATTTATCCAGCTATTGATCTAGTAAATTTAGCACTTTATCTCTTACTCTCATTCCCTCTTCTTGCATCCTAAACTAAGATTATGCAGTCACTGCTGAATTCCTCTTCTTATTACTTAAATTAAAGATGCTCTTATCAACATCACAGAATATGGCAGTAATGCTGTCTTTAGACATTCATCAGAAATTATCAGTTTAATCAGAGATTAAGAGAACTATCTTGTAAGAGGATATAGTGCCATTGGGATTTACCAGTGAGAATTAATTATATTAAAAATTGCGTCAAATGACATTGGGAGTCCTAAACTTTATATTTCTATGTTGAAAAAAACCATAATAACACCAAAAAATTATGTTCTAAAAAACTCTCAAGTCAATTAGAGGAAATATCAAGCTCAAAAATATGTTAGGAAGTAAATCTTCAGGAGAAAACATATTAGGAGTGACTGAGTCTGAAAGTTACATTCCGAATGACCTCGGGAGAATGTGTGCTGCTCAAAATAGAGTTAAGTACATGTCATCTAGCAAATGGAACCATTACAGAGAGACATTACACATACAGTGACACAGAAACATACTGGTTGCTATTTCCACACCCCTATTTATAGCTCCAGAGGTGAGAAGATCTCCCATGCAGAGTAAATGTGCCTCATCTTTGCTGAGTGCAGCAAGGACCTCTCATTTTCCATATGGACGTGGGAATGGCTTCCACAAAGACATCCCTGTTGCTTGTATCCAGCTTTTCCCTGACCTTCTCAGGGGTGCCTTAGCAGCACTAATGTGGGTGGCAGAAATGAATTCTGCCAGGCATCTTCTAAGGAGGGAAAAGTGAGCTGTTCCAAGACTGCATCACTTAACTTTGCCTATGCATCCAGGCCCCAGGATTTGTTCAAGGGGTGCCTACTACCCTACAAACTCTGCTGTACACTTAATATGACCTTATCTTAATCTGCTCTGGAAGGGAAATGCACTCCTATTCTTGAAGTGTCTTGGAAAGACTTGGAAAGTACTTGGAAATCCAAGTACTAAAACTTCCTTATAATTATGCGAATGTGATGGAAAATGGAAAAGAACTCTGGACTTTGTTGCTGAAATCTGTTTGCTTGATATATTTTGAAAATGAACACTAGCTCCACAGAGCACAGTGCTCCCAGGAGGTAAAACCATACTCAGGAATAAATAATTGCATATTTGAGGAGATTTTCCCTCAGCAGGCTTGCCCTCACCTCTCTTCTGGTCACTGCAGTATTTGGGGATGGTATGAAGATCACGTAGCTTGTCTGTTTTCAGAGCCTCTTGCTCATCCCAGTACACCTACCTACCTACATCATGATTGTGAATGGGTTCTCAGCTTTGACACTCTATAGGGGAACAGAAATATCAGATTATCTGTAAGGATGACTGAGACATTTGTGGTTCAACCTGCATACCAGGGGATCCTTGTTAAAGGAGGAAGGCATTTATTCAGTCCCATTCACTATTCATATGTACTGCAAAGTGGCTAAAGTAATGATGTTATAAATATTATGCTCATGTATTCAGGCCATGTTATCGAGGGAAGCCATTTTAAGCCATTGAATGCAAAAAGGAAGAAAAGAAGAAAAGAAAATATTTCAACTGGTATTTTACTGCTGTACAATTAAGATGGAATGATTAAAAAGGGGTGGCCTGATCATTTAGTGGATAGATTTTTTTCTGATTGCCTGAACGTTAATTCTAAAATAATATGTTTGTTACATAGCTACATCTATTCACATGCTTAATTAGAGCACCAATTAAAGTGTGCTGTGGAAAACACTGTGGAAAATGCACCCTCTACTGGCTCCTGAAAACATGTTATGAAATAGAAGTTTGGAACTTTTCTGAACTATCTTCCCAGAAAATATGCCTGGAAGCAGAAAATTAATGACTTCACTTAAAAAACATGGTTCCTTGCAAAAGAGCAGCTAAAGATGTTTTACATACTAGAATTTATGAAAAGACACAAGCCAGAAGAATGTATTTTAGGAATACTATGTACACCATGCTAATGAAGAACAGCATATTGATACAAAATAATACCTAACACATATCTTATTGCGAATGCAGCAGAATGACAATGGCCATGAAAACAGATTGGTAAGAGAAACGCTTCCCTTATCTATGATAGACAACAAACTTATATATGATTCAGTAACCCTGCAGGGAGGAGGACAGGATTATATAGCCAAAAGAGAAAACTAAGTGCATTTGGAGCAAATCAAACGATGACTGATTTTGATTCGTAAAATATAGAGGCATGACCTTTCTACACTTTCCTATTTCAGCATGACAACACAATTTCTACAGGCAGTACAGATCTAGTTTTCTCTCCAGCCTATTGAAGGTTGGGATAACTGAGCACCTTTCACTCCCTGATGGCAGAAATAGGACAGCCAGGTGTATCCATTGCACAGTGTAGCAGATTTGCTCTGCAGCAGTTGGTTCATATGTTCACTGCCTGCCTATTTTCTACCATAGTGCAGGCACCTTTTGAATTCCACGGGCAATGTGCAGCCACCTGAGGTATTTCCCTCTCCAGTTGGTCGCCTTGGAACAGAGGGGACAGGTCTGAACCCTCTGCAACCAAGCAGCAGTTCTGCTTAAAGAAATACTTTGACTCCTGGGGGAATTTTATTTTTCAAAGAGCCCTGGGGCTTATCCCGGAGCAACTCCTTCTATTTAACAACTTGTAGCTAAGAAAGGATGACAAGAGGAATCCCTGAGACATGAGTAACCCCTGCTGAAACACACTGCAGACTGACTGATGTCGCTCTGGAGAGCTGTCACATTACAAGTGTACCCTCTTCAATGGGCTGTGCAGCTGAAGACACTGTCTAATGATGTGTTACCACGTAATGATAATGGTCTTTGTGGAGCTTCTCTTTAATGATGTGTGTTACTTTATAATGATAATGGTCTTCTTGGAGACAGACTATAACTTTAATCTCACAACCCCACTGAGGAGGTTATACTCAAAGCATTACAAGTCTTGTCCATGACCTCTGTGAGCAGCCTGCTCATCTGTGGGTAGTCATCAAAAAGAGCCTTCAAACAGAAAAATAAAATTCAAGTGGGAGGGCACAAGCCTTCCTAGATTATGGGGAAAATATTACACAGAACAAAGATTAACATTTATATACTTATATAATATTTAAATATTATTTATATGTTATTTCTATTATATATATAAAATAATATAGTTTTTCTCTCCTAGGCTTGCTTTTTCTACCTCAAAAAATACTTGAGGAAACTTAACTTTCTTTTCACAACACCAACATATGATTTTCAGTTGGGATATGAGAGCAAATTGATATGAGCTTCACTGGAAACTTGACATTTTGTTTGTTGGAAAATCATGGAGTGATGCAAGAGATCTTTTGTGCTGATTTCTATCCTCCATTCCCCAGTGAACATTTTGGCCAGATGTGGAAGGAGGCTCAATAGTTCCCAGTACTTTTTGTAGATTCCTAGTCTCAAAAAGAACACAATAATAGTAATTAGCCAAACTTTTAGACAGTATGATAATAAGAGAGATTGCATAGTTCACAAAGACTTCCAAGAGTTTTTAATTTGACATAATGCATGTTCTATCATTATCTTTAAAATTAAAACAAAAAAAAAGAGATAAATCCAGCTTGAAAACCCCCCAGTCCTACAAACAAAAAATCCTCAACATTCAAGTCACAACAGCTAATTAGATGGAAGAAAAAGCCTTGCAATTGAGCTTTTTCTAAAATCCAGCATCAGGATTGAGACTGAATCTACCCATTTTCCCTACACCCCCAAATTTGTATCTTCTAATGTTTGTAGGTGTCTTCCCTCCAACGTAAAACTGAAAAAATTGGGTAGTGTCTGAAAGATTGTTTCACAGCAATTCTGTACCAACCATATACAGGAAAAAAAACCCTGGAAAATGTACTTAAAATAAATGACCTGAAGTTAAACATGAAGCGACCTTAATTCCTGTCCCTGCCACATTTCTGAAATAGTGTGGTCATCTAATCATGCATTATTTCAGTTCCATGGTCATATTTGTCTAATGAGAATATTCTGATGACTCTGTCAATATGCATAAATGTAAATGGAAATTAAACAGGTAATCTAATAGATCCCACAGTTCAGCCAAGACAGTATGGACATGATTTTCATATTTTAAATATCTTAGCTGCTTATTCAAAGCAAACAGCACATCTAATTATTAAAAAGCATATACTTTTGCATTATACTTGTAGTATAAGAAATTAAAAAGACAGACACTGGAAACCAATGAGATGGGCAAAGATTCAATCACTGGCCTAGGTACTCTAAGAATGTTTCAAGCTAAAGCAAAGTAAGTTGGGCATCAGCAAACATCTGTTCTATATTCAGTGTAAGTCCTTCTCTTAGTTTATTTGGATAAGATTAATTTTTCTTTCATTTAGATTCATGTTACATTTACACCTGAGTAAGTCATCAAGGTCAACTCCACCCTTACTTTTATTTATCCTTCTTTCTTTTTATCTGTTTAAACTTCCTGCATCTAAAAGACAGTCTTTATTGTACATAAACTACTTTAATATAGCAACTGTGTCAGAAAAAGAAAAGCCCACAACCAACTCCACCCATGAAAAAATCCCAGAGATTCTCACTCTTTTTAAAATTAATCTGTTTTACTCACGAGAAATTCACTTGAAACTTCAATTTCTTTCCTGTTGATACATAAGATCAAGTGAGAGGCTAAAAGTCTCTGTGTACAAGATAGATATAACCAGATATAGCCTTAAGACTGCCTCTAGTCTTGAGAACTGACTGTCAGAAAAGCAGTAGTAATACCTGTAAAGTGAGAAAATTCAATCAAGAATTATTGCTAAAGAACTGCATATAATTTAATTTTGCTTATTCACTTTTTAGGATTTAATAACACGATTTTGATGATGATGCCAAGAATGAAACTTGATCATTTTGCGTAGCTGATATCAATGAAATACCAGCAGAGTTTAACAAGCCCAGCATTATTCATTCTAAAACTTCAGCATTGCTACAACCGAGAAACTTTGACACCCACTGCAAAAAAAATCTGTCTTACTTATATTTTTTCCCCTGCTTTTGGTCCATCTTCTGTATAATCACACCAGTATCTCAGAGGTATTCTCCAATATTCACTGAAAACTATTCAGGAAATCCTCTAAAGAGGATTTTATTATCTAGATAGCTTATTTTCTAAAATTTTAAAAAGATGCCAAAATAAGTGGATAAGATATCAGGTTTCTTAACTGTATCCTAATTTTGCAGAATTAATTCTGCTGTGATCAAATGCCAACTAATTTTGACAGATTTTGGAGGTTTTAAGAGACACTATATGCAATTCCACATAAAACATATCACACTTCTTGCACATCAAAATGAGATTTTGCTGCTGTAAGCAAATAGCTTCTAAAACTGGAATTGGTAGAGTAAGAATTTTATGTCTTCTTCTGTTGCCTCCTAGTACCTATTTTATTGCACATCACCAGAGGGAGCCACATTTTAAAAAATTTTAGCATTGCTTTCATGCTCTGAAAGATAATTGGTGTTCCAAAAGAATTCTGGTGTTTCTTGAGCAGAACATAGTTTCAGTCTTACTCTCCACGGGGTCAGTCAAAATGTCCTTTAGGATATAAATGGCAAAATGGTTTCTCCCAGTTTTTAGACAGACAACCCTACATCATTGCTTATAGTGATTAAAAAGATTGAAAAAGATACTGCTTAAAGGATGCCTTTTTCCAGGTTGGTGGGAATAAGCTTTTCCAGTGGGCAAGCTGAGTCAGTGAGAGGTGCCTGCTTTTGTTGCCCGTGGGAAATGGAGAGCAGCATGTGGCCACTTGCTCTCTTTGATTGCCCACTTCTAGAGAAAGAGCAGCTGGCCAGGGCTGCTGCAGGAAGGCCAGCAAGCTTTTTTTCCTTCTGTTTTCACAGGCCTGCTTCTCCCATAAAGGTCAGCCCCCATCCTTGGAGAAGCACAGTCAACGAGGTAAGGTGGCAGACAGCACTTCCATGAGCTAACTCCCTGGTGGTAACGTAGTCACAGCAAGGGGTGGTAGGGCAGAAAAAGCCTCTTGGTTTCAGGATTGATCTTCTTCCTCTTCCTACCCTGTGAATAACTCAGCTCTCACGTTTCATACAGCCAGTCAGAAGGAGTCCAAGAGGATTTTTCAGTAAATCACTGCTTTGCCCTCCTGACACTTTGGGATAAATGACCTTCTGCTGCAAGTGAGGCAGAGGAACAGCACTGAGCTGGGAGAGCTAAGGCAGATTAGACACGGTGGACTGGAAAAGTAGAATAAAATTGGTGGTTTGCCAGCACATAAGCCTAAATGATAGCTCTGATAAACTTTTATTTTTACAGGACAACAGGTTCTGACACATTTTCATTATTACAGGCCACCAGGGTGGATGGAAATACATCTCTAATTGAGTTAGCACACATACACTGGTTACATATAACCTATTCATGTTAAAACTAAACAAATTTTTTATTTAATTTCTGTCATGTATATTAATTTCTATCCATTCAACAAAGTATGATGCTTCATCTTTTTTTCTTTTTTTACTAAGGAATGTCATGACTTGTTTTTCCTCCATATTTTTATATATTGGTTTAGATTTTGGTACAATAAATACAACTCATGCCAAAATACATCCACATAGTAGAGTCTTTAAAATACCACTGTCCACATCCTGAGGTCAATAAGCATCTATATGATACCAAACAAGGATTTGGTCTATGAATGTTCCCAAGCTAGATAATTTTTTCTCAGGTGCCAGACAGCAGCCCCCTCCCTCCTTTTTTACTTCCATATATCTCCTCCTGGGTTAGGTATTAGCCCCAACCTTACAGTGCCTAAGAATTATTTATTTCTCTGAAGGCTTGTGATTTGTTTGTTTACCTCCAACTTTGATTAGATCCCATTAAAAGTTGAGAGGAAACAATAAATTCTCTCACGTGACTCTCCACTGAGATTAAGTGTCACTATACAAACATGGACAGAGAAGTTACGCCCAAATACAGGAACTGACCCTTGCCTCACAGAGACTAAAATCTGCTCTTCCTCTTTGCTTTCTTCAATATATGTTGATAAGTTATTATTGAAATTTTTATTTCACATCATATGACTGAGAAGAATAAAACATATGTAAGTTGCTGTCATGGTTTGGCGCTGGTCTGATGCCAGGCACCCACGAGAGTCGCTTGCTCACCCTCCCCTGCCACAGCTGGGCTGAGGAGAGAGGAGAAACAAATCAACAAAGGCTTCATTAGTTGAGATAAGAATTGGGACAAAACACTTCAAGGGCAAAACAGGCTTAACTTAAAGTTACAAAGAGAATTTAATGCTAGCAGAATCAGAGGAGGGTAACGAGAAATAAACCCTTAAAACCCCTTTTCCCCCCAGCCTCTCCCTCCTTCCCACTGACAGCACAGCAAGACAGGGTGTGGGGGTTTGGTCAGTTCATCACCTGAGGTTTTCTTCCACTGCTCAGGGAGAGGAGTCCTCCCCTGTGAGGCCGTGGGGTCCCTCCCAAGGGAGACAGTTCTCCACAAACCTCTCTGGTGTGGGTCCACTCTCATGAGCAGCAATGCTCCCAAAACTGCTGCAATGTGAGTCCCTCCCACAGGCACACAGTCCTCCCAAAACTGCTGTGCCGTGGGTCACTCTTCCATGGGCTGCAGTCCTTCAAGAAAAGGCTGCTCCAGCTTGGAAGCAGGGGCCCTTTTTGTCCATTGGGTCTCCCACTGGATCACAGCCTCCTCCAGGCATCCACCCACTCTGTCATGGGCACCTCCCCACGGGCTGTGGGTGGATCTCTGCATCCCCCATGGATCCCCATGGGCTGTGGGTGGATCTCTGCATCCCCCGTGGATCCCCATGGGCTGTGGGTGGATCTCTGCAACCCCCGTGGATCCCCATGGGCTGTGGATGGATCTCTGCAACCCCCATGGATCCCCATGGGCTGTGGGTGGATCTCTGTATCCCCCTGGATCCCCATGGGCTGTGGGTGGATCTCTGCATCCCCTGTGGATCCACATGGGCTGTGGGTGGATCTCTGTATCCCCCTGGATCCCCATGGGCTGTGGGTGGATCTCTGCATCCCCTGTGGATCCCCATGGGCTGTGGATGGATCTCTGCATCCCCCAAGGATCCCCATGGGCTTCAGGGGCACAGCTGCTTCACCATGGTCTGCACTATAACCTGCAGAGGAATCTCATCTCCAGCACCTGGAGAACCTCCTCCCCTCCTTCTCCACTGACCTTGGTGTCCCCATGTTGTTTCCCTCACATGTTCTCACCTCCTCCTCTTTTCTGGCTAGAAGCAAAATCTTGTGACTTTGTTTTGATTTTCTTCTTAAATATGCCATCACAGAGGCATTGCCAACCTCTCTCATTGGCCTAGTTTTGGCCAGCAGCATGTCCATCTTTCAGAACCATCAGAGATTGGCTGTGCTGGACAGGGTGGGAACTTCCAGGAGGTTCTCACAGGAGCCACCCCTGTGACCCCCCTGCTACCAAAAATCAGGCTGAGCAAAACCAATACACTTGCCAGAAATCAGCACAAATACGATAACATAAAATTGACACAGACCACCAGAAAATCAAATCCCATGAACAGGCATGACTTGTCATATGAATAGACTAGAAACAGGTTCCAAACTATATCAACAGCTTCAACTACAGAACCACAGAATCATGTGGGTTGCAATAGACCTTTAAGACTATCAAGTCTTATTGTTAATCCAGCACTACCAAATCCACCACTAATTCATCAGTTCCACATCTACATGTTCAAATACTGCAGCCTTTTGGGGTTAAGGAAGGGCAAAATTGTTGCAGCCCCTTTTCAGTACAAGTATTACAACTGGTTGCATCCTCCCCCGAAGAGTAACACACATCTTAAACCTCTGGCCACCAGAACAGTTCTGAAGGGTAATCTAAATTTACCTTCTCTCTTCCAGTCTCCTCTCAATAAGGACTGTGTGAAACAGGGCTTTTTCTGCATTTGCACATGTTTCCAATTATTAAAAAAATATCAAAATTACTGGAGGCACTGTATGGCAATGTAGTCTCCAGAGACTTTAACCTTATCAGAAAGATGAACTCTACAGAAGGTAATACTAAGGCACCGTATTCAGCATCTTCAGTCAAGATCAGCATCAAGTCAGATTTGTCCATGGAGTAGGAGTAATGTTTGAAATCCTGTGTTCATGGTTACATAATGTTACCAGCAATTAAGCCCTCTCCTGAGGTCTTCAGTGAGCCATGAGTTGTTCTGGACTGACAAACACATGCTAAAATAGAGCTGGGCAGAAACTCTTAACTAAGAAAATTAGCAATAATTTTCCTAAAAGCCCTCTGAGAAAACTTTAAAATTTTAATCTAAAATTTCCAGTTCCACAAATACAAAGACTTTTTCCTCACTGATGGAAAGAATTAAACCAAGGAAATCAAACTAAGTCAATAATTAAAGCAGCATTAGCAGTAAATTGACAGTTTGTTCAGTAATGAAAACCATCAATTGCCAACTGTAATGAAATGCATTATTAAAATCATAATGAGGGTGTAAATACATAATGCTGCACAAAGAAACAATCTGAAGGAGTTACCCAGTATAGGAAATAATTAACCTAGAATAACAGCAGCAATACAAAACGACTGGGACCTACCAGGGATTGTAGATCAGAGGAAAAGGGAACACCTGTTGACTCTTTCTCCACATACTGTTCCTGTGAATGCAGGAAAATGTGCCTTTTTGGGATGGCTTGCAGGGAGGTGGGCAGTCTAGCCACTGCAGGCACTGAATAAATGAGATTGACTAAACTTTTCCACTCATAGCTCAAATTGTGGAACCCAGGCCAAGGAACAAATGTTTTTCCCAGCTGTCCCCTGTGCTGTAAACCACGATCCCTTCCACCCTAGCAGGGTCCCCAGATTCAGGAGTTCCTTTTGGTTCAAGGGACTAACACTTTCCCTACTGAGGAAGTATCAGGCAGAGGATAGATATGTTCTTCTATAAATCAGAGCTCTTTAAAATACATATTCCCCTTCCTTTCCCATCCTCCCCAGATTCCAGCTAATTCATTGCAACAAAAAGCTATCGAATTAAAGTGGATCATTGAGCAGAGCTGTAGAAAATGCCACAACCATGATTATGTTAAAGGTCTGTGTCCTTTGCACTCCTCTGCACAGAGTGGTTGTGGAAAGCAGATGCTGGGAAGGAAGTGGTGTAGGAGGCAACATGACAATCTCATTTGCACAGACCAACCCAATCAGGTAGCAGTGTTAATCAGCTAACATAAAGAGTCAGCTCGAAATTAAAATAAAGGTGAGAAAAAAGGAAGACGGAAATCTGAGATGAACTTTTGAAGCAGATGAGAAATGATATGTAGAGGAATAAAAGGAAAAGAGAGCCAATGCAAGAATCTAAATGAGGAAATCATGGAATCATAGAACAGCCTGGGTTGGAAGGGACCTTAAAGATCACCCAGTTACAACCCTCCTTCCATGGGCAGGGACATATTCCACTAGACCAGGTTGCTCAGATGCTGAATTTAATGTTGTAATGGTGATGAGATTTTAAAAACCTTTTGCTGGATTTATGCAAATTGAAACTGTTACATAAAGGGTAACTAAGACATAATCAAAAACACAGCTCTGTTAAGAAGCACATGTTTTCATTAGTGAGGTAAGTCACAGCCCAGTTGTACTGATGTGTTTACCTAAGGATGGTCTAGAAAGCGAAGATTTGGAAGACAACAGAGGAAAATGAAATAAGGAAGAGTCACATTCAATCTAGACAAGCAACTTCCCACTGAACACCAAAGGGTGGTTGAGTCCCTACAGCTAAGTTCAGCCAGCTGAAGCCAGCTCAGAAATAAGATGTGGGGAGGACTGAGAAGGGTAAAAATATTTAAAATATATGCTACTTGAAATAGGAATAGGTGGACAGTTTTATGAATGGACTGTGTTGGGAAGAAAGGGAGACTACAGGTGGCTCACTGCTACCCCGAGCAGACAATCTTTCTTGAACACCTCTCATTAAAGGCACACTTTGTCTGTATAACCAGTGCAGCACCCTGGCAACCCTTGGTAGAGCAAGGGATGAGGGAATGGTAGGGCAGATGTTCACTCTCCTTTAATCCTGCTGCTGCAACCCTAATCAACACCCAGCCTCAGAAGGTGTGGGACAATAGCTCATGTGATGCCATGGCGGGGATCTGCAGCCCGAGGGAGGCAGCCCAGAGACACAGCAGGAGCATTGCTACCCCGATAATCCCGGGTATAATGTAGGTGTGCCACCTACATAAATTCAGATTCACATCTTTACAGATGTGCTGCCCTACTAATTTCCTTATGACAACCACCTCGGCCTCAGTAATTTTCACCCCAAGAGACAAGGCAAAGGTTCAGTACATGGAGATATGCTCGAATACATGTTGCTGCACTGGCAACTTGCCCACCACAGAGAAGATATGAATAATCTGTGACAATAAAGGGGTAATGTTATGTCCTTTGAAAGGGGCATCTTTCAAAACTGCTTCATATTATTTATGTCCAGATATAAAAAACCCACTAGTTAATACAGTTAATAAACCATGACAAGTTTGCTTTAAATGAGTGGGATATTTAAATCCAACATTATTTATTAGGCAATATGATTTTTTCTTGGTATTTATCCATCAAACATGGCACCCTTATTGCACATGCATTATGCAAAGTGTCAAATTAAAGTATTGCTTATAAAAATAAACATTAGTTACTGAAGTGATCCAAATGCTTGATTAGAATGTTGTTTATGGAAGCTAATAAATATTTGTAACAAATCTTTTGAGCAGAAATGGGAAAACATGTAAGAAAAAAATTTGGGGTCTCACCTCCTTGCTATTCCTTTGTCCAAGCAAACAATGAGATTGAGAATTAAAGTGTAAAGCAAAACACATCTCATGAGGGCTAATAAACCAAAGACCACATTAGCTATTATGGCATCTGTCTTACAGTGAGAGAAACAACACAGTAACAACCAAAAGGATCTCTGCAGCAATTAAAGTGCAGGAAGTCGTGAATGGGGAATGGAGTCTCTCCTTGGTTTCATTCCACACCATTATTTGACTCGCATTTTTCAGCTGGAGCAGGCTCAGTCTCCATAAATGCCTGCTCATTAGGAACTGAGACCTGAAAAATGCTGAGAATGATTCATCCCCACATGATTCAGTCAGAAATAAAGACAGCCACTGACCTCATGGCGTTTTAGGGAGATATCAGGATCGAGCCTTTGAAACAGATGTTGGAGAAAGAGGCAAATCACTGTATATTCATAGCAGAAAGTTTATCTTCCAAATTTTTGGCACTGTGATACCTGTGTTAATCTGGCTTTTGCAGCCAGAGTAGACACTACAAACACAAAGTTAAGTATTTTTAAGCACTTAAAGCTGACTTGATCACCTTGGACAGGGTGATGAAGTAGGGGAGGGAGAAAAAGGGGGAAAAAATTAAAAAATAACCTGTTCTTAAATTTTGGGGGCAATTTCTCTTCACACTGGAACAAGGAGAAGGAATTTCTTTTATGGCATTAAACTTTCAGAGGATATTGAATTGAAGTATAAATAATGAACAGGAATGAAATGGGTAAGTGCAGGCATAAGCTGAGGAATGTACACAGTGAGCTTACTGCACACAAACCATTTGTTACTATGATTATTAAATATATTTAACTCTATTGAAAAACAGCAAAAGCACTTACACTGGGAAATTTTACAGTCTCTGAGACAGGATAAAATGCTTTTCTTTGAAGTTATATCAGTTACAGAAATAGTAAGTACTTAATTCACTCAATAAAAAATTACAAAATGTTATGGCAGTGAGAAGATTTTCGTTCACTAAGTTCAACTTTTTATTTGGAAAAATAAAATGGTATCAATGAACAAGCAATAAGTTTCACAACAGAAGAAAAAGAAATATTCCACTGCCAGAAGGGTTACGAATATGCTTCTTTAAAACAACCAAGACCAAGCACAGTCTGGGGTAGCTCAGTGCAGCTCAACCTGCAAACCTTTGGCAGTAGGAACCAATTTTGGGACTGTTTCTGAGACAGATGTCAAACTGCTGACTAGCAGAATGTGATCTGATATCGCAGCAGACAAATATGTGTTGGCTTAAATTTTTAGAAGTACTTGCACAACTGTATTTTAAATTCCTACCCTTTTAAATGTGGTTTCTGTGCAACCACATTAACTGAAAAAGCAAATAAAGTAGCCCTTCTTCACAGGCAGGGCTTCTGTAAGCCTTTGAAAAGGATATAGTAGAAGAGTACAGCAAACATACTTGGATACAAGCTAAGCACGAGGTACAATAAGTATTTCTGGCTCAGTATCTCAAATTCCAGAACAACATCTGCTCTACATAAGATTACCTGTTCACTGTGTTGGCCTTTAGATTAAGTAATTGGTTCTTAGGCTGAAAATATAAATAACCTTTGATTTCCTGACATTTATCCTGCTTTAAACATGATCAGGGAGTAGTTGATGAAGATACACATTTCATATTGATAAAAAGCCATATCAAAAAAATCCAGAACACATTGAAGGACTCAGTGGATGTGGTTATTTGAAGCAGAGCCCATTGATTTAGACACAATTCTCATTAAAATTAGCTGCAGGCAAACTCCTAAAAATCCCTGCATATTATAGGAAAATCACTGTAAATCACTAAGGCAGAGCAAGGTACTACAGTCAAATAGGTATTCCTAAGAACTTTCACTAAAGACAAACTAAATATTCTTTTGAAAATTTGAAAAAGGTTAAGTGCATTACAGTGTAACTCAATTGGTTTTAGTGAAGCTCTGTGAACTTACAATATTTGAAGCCCTTTGCCACAATGATGAGTTTCCTTTCCAGAAAGACACAAGCAAATGTGTGAGGTTATGAAAATATTATTAAAATGCACATCAAATGAAATTTGATGAAGGTTACTGAAAGCAATATTCTTTATGGAAAAACCAAATGACAGAAAGCCATGCTTTACTATCACTCTTCCAGCAGTGAAAACCAGATTTCTGTGTTAAATATTTCTCAGGGATTATCTCAAATCCCTGTTTTCTTGCATAAACCTGCCAGGAAATCTGTGCTCCTCCATTTTACCATTACTTATCAAATCTAATGCAATGCAGAACACTACTACATAGCCAGACTTCATATTTAGAATGCTATGGGCAGCTCAGGAGACTTTGTTGAGAATGCAAATATCACACACAGAGCAGAGAGAAAGGAGAAGAAATTACTTCCATTCTACCCTATAGGTTTATTACTTTGTCAAAATGTTCTGCTCAGCAAATTATTCAAAATTTTCACCAATCGCACCATGGTTTTACAAGTAAGTTTTGTTTCATTTTCTGTGAAAGTCTTAGAGAAGATGAAGAAAGGAAAACTAAAAAGGGAGGTCCTAATACCACAATATACCAGCAATACAGTTAATAATTCAGAAGTTGCATTTGATACTTTTTACTGATGGTTGCCTCAACTCAAACTTGGTAAAACTAACCAAGGAAAAATTAAATTGCTTTATCTGAAGATAGATTTTGCTACAGATAATACCACAGAATTTGTATTTGTTTCTCATCGTTTAAAGCTAAACTAAAAAAAAGAAAAAGAGGCAAAACAAGGGTCAGAAAGATTTGTTAAGAGCAAATAATTTGCAAATAACAGCAAACATTTAATACTAGAAAATTTTTTTAAAAACCATATCCTTATATCTTGGTAGTAGCCATAAATAACCTATCTCTGAACTGCTGTTACTGCCCTACAAGCCACTTCTTTCTAATTCAAGAGTCCTTTTCAGACTTTCTCCAAACAAACTAAAATCCAATTATAATATATTTCTAAAGATTGCCCATTAAACCACTGGCCTAAAATGACTCTTGGTAGAGACAGCACAAGGCTGTCTGGGAGGACATCAAACAACTCCACATGGCTTCATTTCAAGTATGATTTTAAATACTTCCTTTATGGACAGAAAATTGAGGCCTGGCAGTTTCCTATGCTGAAGTGATGTGGAAAGGTGTGAAAAGCTCTCATGTCCTCAAAACTATTTTCAGTGTGGGAGAAAAATCTTTACTACTGTGGTGTTCAGCCTGAGGGCTGTTTGAGAAGCTCAGCGCACGAGAGTCTAACTCTGGCAAGATCTTGGCTGCTCCAAGCTTAATTTCCTCATAGAAAATAAATAATTCCTCCCTCATTTATCAATCCATTGACCTAAGCAGCATCTGTTCAATATTCTACAAGGCAGTACTTGACAAGAATCTGAATCTTTGGACCTGTTCCTTCTTGGCACCCAAAATGGTTTTATGATATCCTGGCAGCAGACTTTGGCTCTAAATCCATTTTGACTTACTGTGGGAACTTCCTCTTCAGGAATCCTCAGATGACTTTTGGATTGGTCCCTCAGTCACATCCAGCATACCAACACCGTGGTCCTAGTGGGATTTCTAAATCACATTAATTTCTATATTTCCAAATCCTACCAAAATCAACCTATAGAATATTAGCACTACAATTGCCATTGCCTTCCAGTATTGCTGTACTAATTCCTGTCATTAGATTCATATCTTATTAAGCATGTAATTCCAAAGCAATTCAAGATTCTATCCAACTTCTTTTGTTGAGGTAACCTGATTAACATTCTAGACTATAACCATAATTTGAGAGTGAAAATGTTTTCCTAGAAAATGTGGGTTTATCTTTTCAGCAGGTGATCTCAACTATTTGAACTGAAATACAAAGAAACTATCTTTCAATGGATTATTTAGAATAAGCCATTCCAGTGCATAATACATTGCAGAAATGTAAGGAAATCTTCCAAGCCTACCTGCCTTACTATTCATTGTTATTGACACATGAAAAATGTAGCATTTCAAATTTCATTGTCTCATATATTTTTTTTTACTTCAATATCATATACTACCCTCTTACTAATAAGATATCTTACTAATCCATTTTGACTTTTATTCCTGGAATTTGCTTGTTGATAACCTACTGCTGGATTTCTAAAGATTTAAAATTGGAGATTTGTAAAATGAATAAAAAAAAACCAAACAAAACATTAGGGTAGCAGTTATGGAAAATATCACTTGGGTATTTTGTATTATCTTTTTAACAACAAAACAAAACAAAAAATCTCTAAATGTGTCTTAAGGGCATGAACTTTAAACTGCATCATGTTTCTAACACCACTGAATTTTTGGATTGTTTCTGTCATTCCTCATTCTGATTGTAAATCTGTCGAGACTACAGCAGAACCCTTGCAGGGCTCGTTCAGGGCGTTAGGCTTCACGCTTAACTGCTGGCTATGACCTAAAACACCTTTACAATTGTAACTCCGAAAAGACCTCCCGGGGTCTATCGGAAGCTGCATTCCATCTCACCTTCGACCTTTAGAGGGCACTGCTCCCTTTGGATACCCACAGGTATTCCAGGAGGGCATGATGCTTCCATCACCTGAGAGAGGTAAAACTTGGAAGCAACAAAAGAAATTTCAAAGGACAAGACAATTTCTTGCTTTGCTGATGTGGGGAAGGGAACCCATTCGTCGTGTGCCACACGCTGGGTGAACCCTTCACATTTTGGAGGGCAGCAGGGACTTGAGGTCTTGTCAGCGTGGCTTTGACAATGACACCCCGGTGGCTGCTGAGAGGAGAATACCTACAGTGAAAGGGCAGAGGGAAGTAGTCATAAAAGTGAAGTGGATCATACTCCTATCCCAGTTCAGTCTCATTTTCATGCAGACATGCAAACATGATCTAGGCCAGCAGGGCTTCTATCGGAGCTATCAGCATAACTTGAAGAATCAATACAAAGTTACAGCTGCTTTTCCACAGCGTTAAGGAAACTTCCCCGTGCAACCACTCACAAGACTGTCTGGCAGCCACACTCCCAGTGTCACAGACTGTCACTGCTGGGACCAAGGGCCCCTCACAGGGGTGGCTCCAGTGACCTGATGGACCACTGGACTCCCTGCACACCCCACTCACAGTCAGGCCAGCTTTCCTCGCTGGCTTGGTCCCAGGATTTCCATAGCAGAGTCACAAATGCCTCATTCCATAAAGCCATTTATCCACAGTGCAGTAACACAGAAACAGCCTGAGCTGGTGCCTCCAGGGAGGGACCCTGAATGGAGGAACCCCAGGGCTTTTATCCCCTCCCAGTCCAAGAGTGCCAAAGTCCTGCTCTTCCTCCTGAGCCATCGAGCCACGGGCTCCTGCCGTGTCTCTGTCCCTCACCTGGCTGTGCCACAGGTCCCTGTGCCCTCTGGTGTGCAAAGGGTGGCAGTTCATGGCCTCTTGTCTCAGGCTCCCACCCAGAGCTCAACCTGCAGCTCCATCTGCAGCTGTACCAAATGTATTCCTCGAGGGTAAGAATGTACAGATTTCCTAAAGCCCCCCTCAGAGTGCTGTGAAGGGCAACAGTGTGGGGTGAGAATTTGAAAAAGGCCAAAATCTCAGCTAGTGAAAGGCCTGTGATCTTTTTTTATATGTGGTTTACTCTCCAATAATAAGAGTAAACTTTTCAGATTTATTATTTAAAAGAAAAACAAAACCAACAAATACAACCAAATGCCAAAAAGCTGCGCAGAAAAACCCTACTGAGCCATTTAAAAACTCTGAGGTCCTGAGAAGCAAATAAGCTCTGAAAAATATGAGAAATGCAGCCTAAAAATCTGATCTCTCTTCTTCCTGGCTGGTTAAGAACTGCACTTGCATGTTATCCATGCTTCCTGATGCATATTTTCTTGCTTAAAAGAGCTGACATAGTCAGGCAGACTTTCACATGACAGAGAATTTCCAATAATAGAGCTAGTCTCTCCAAAACATGCCAGTTCGGAGAAAAATTCAGTTTATCCCTCGAAGTAGCATCCTTTTTCAGGTGAAATCATGGAATGGGGACTTCACTACATGTGGCTTGTATGGGATTGCTGAGACTGCACTTGGAGTGCTGGGCTCAGTGCTGGGCTCCCCACCACAGGAGAGACTGAGACACACTGGGGAGAGGCCAGGGAAGGCCAGAAAGATGATTAAATGACTGATCTGTCCTCTGTGGAGAGGCTGAGAGAGCTGTGACTGTCCAGCCCAGGGAACAGAAGGCTCAGGGCTCTGATCCTGTGTCCAAACACCTGGGCGGAGGAGCAAAGAAGGGGCAGCCAGGCTCTTGTCAGTCCCAGAGACAGGACAGAAGGCCATGGGCACAAATGGGAATACAGAAAACCCCATGCCCAGCATCCTACCCTGCACTGAGTCCTTATAAGCTTCCACTGAGGATCCTTCATCTCCATCCCATGCCCAGGGCCTGCAGCAGTGCCTGGGGATGGTGAGGCTGTGGCCAGTGCTGGTCACCACTCACATCCCATCCTGACTGAGCTCACTGGGGGCTACAGGACAGGGATGGTCGGGGAGAGAGAGCACTGCACTGCACCCCAAGACCATCTTTATTGAAGTTACTACCTGATCACAGTCTTCATCATTTTAGCATGGTTGAACAAGCTTTTATGCCCTGTTCAAGTTACACTTAAAAATGTTTTAAGTGCATATTAAGACTCAACAGATAAATGTTACAAAGCTTCTGCTTTGTCCTTGTGCTCCTTCCCGATGCTAGGAACACACAAAATCCTGCATTTGAAATGAGTTCATCTGAAGGGTCTTCACACGTTGGTTGTCAACTTGCATTTGCCACCATGGCCTATGTTGCAGAGCTTTCCTTATAAATGATATTGTTGGACACTGCAGTAATTTTAAATATGATTTTCAACAGGATTCAGATAAAACTATGGCTTTTCTTTCACTAGTAGCTAATTAGCACACAAATCTGTCCCTTTTCCTGTCACTTACACGAACTGTATGGAATAATTTAGAGGCATAACAAGAGGTCACAAACTTTGCTGCTAAAATGCTTTTTTGACAGCATGGCTCTCTTTGCCCAGAGACATCATGATTGAGTGCATGACATTTTGTGCCTTGGTGGTCCAGGCTGAGGATGATGCCTTAAGTGGCTACCTAGAAACAGAGCCTAGACAGGAATAAAGGAAAAAAGGTGGTATATATTTGAAAGGCTTTCAGGTGCACACTTTGGGCTCCAGAGGTCCTGCCTCAGTGAAACCCAAAATGGATGTCCCAGATCACGAGTGCTTCATACTTTTATAACAACATAAATTCACCAACCAGAACTCAACCAATGATGTGATTTCTCTAGCTTGCCCCCCTCCCCAAGATGATGGTTTGCAGTTCTGGTTTCTGGGTGTTCTTGAAGAACAATCTAGAGGCTTTGTTATGCCTATCTTAGCACAGAGAACAGCATTTAACAAGCTACAGAAAACTTCAGAGTCACACTAGCAGTACAGGATTTGAAAAATATAAAAGTTAAAACCTTAAGGCATCAAGGAGGGTGCACAGGGTGTGTAATGTGGGTGTCAATATCTGAGGTCACCCAAACCCACTTCATATTCACTGGGACAAACAGGCCTGTCTGGAGAGTCTGTTCCAGCAGAGGAGGAACCACATCTGCAAGTGGCCATGAAAGGTACTTCATGCAATAAAAGGGACTGATGCCCTCTTCTGACTATAAAAGCAGCAGAGGATGGTTTCAACAGAAAGTATATAAGGTACTATGTTTTTTATACAATTTTTATACTATTTTTAAAATATCTGATATGTCCCAGTAAAGTAAATTTCACCGGTAAGAATGGCAAGAGGTAAGAAACTAGACCTAGTAAACTTTTGAAAAACACCCATGAGCTGCTAGTCATTAGCTATCATCACTTGTAACCCGTAAAATGCATTTATACTTTTAAAGGTTAGGACCACAGGACAACTTGGAGTGGAAGGGATTTCAGGAAGTCTTGTCCAAACTCCTGTTCAGGACAGGATGCTGAAGCACTGCCACAAAATGTAGTGCTTTATCCAGATTGCTTAGTAGGTAAGGATTATCCTCACCCTACTGGCTTGATGTGGCATCACGACTTTAATCCTAAATGCTTTTGTACCACGATTACTTTCACATTTGGACTGAAGTCTTTACTTTTTATGCATCCTTTGAATGTTCTTCTCTGGGCTAATTGCCATTCTGTGTGATCTCACAATGGTTTAAATCAACACTCATCAAAGGAAAGCTATTTTGCTGCCATAACCTGAGGTCAAAGAAGTATTTTGAAGTAACGAAAAACTTGTACTAACATTTAACTTGATAAGTAGCCCCTAGACATGATCTAGTGTTCATAGAAATTCACATATAAAGTCAAAATGTATTTTTAACAAAAAATCTGTTTAACTGATTAAGTGCAGATAATCTGCTTCTATAACAAGCATGAATTTTAGTTCTCTGAGAATATGAGCACCTATTTTTTTTTCATGCTGTAGATTTAGGTTATTGGTTCAAAACAAGTTAAAGTGAGGTAGTATATTTCAACTCACAGTGCATAGTCACTTGTACTCATTGACAGACATTGAAAACAATCCATTTATTCATTAGAGAGTGCCAAAAATAACTCAGCAGTTTCTGTTTTGCTTCTATTAATAGATTTCATCATTTCATGTTAATCACTCTTTTCAGTACTTGGCACCTTGTAAAAAAATTCAGAACATCTTGAAGTTGTTTACTGCATTCAAAAAATTAAAATGAAAACATAATACTAATAGCACTTCGTAGTAAGTCCCATGTAATGAGACTGGGCTATTTGAATAATCTGTAATGTACCCTCCCATTTTGATTAATATAATGAATGATAAAGTAATTTCAAGCACATAGATGCATATTCAGATGTGTGAAGACAATGGTTACTTTAAGCATTTCCTGTTGAAATGTAGAATTGGAGAATCTTAATTGTTATTCTAAATTATCATAATAATAGTTGAATTTGGTTTGGCTACTGTATCTCTTGATTAAGCCTCAAAGGTGTATCCATCTGTACATTTTTAGGATTCCATTTCATTATGACTGGCATTTCAATAAGTGGATGAAATAAAGCCAAAGCAAAAATTGAAGCAGAAATGGTAACACTGACTTCCCCAATAAATCCTGTCCCTAGGGCCTTTTTGAAGAGGGCTGTAGTTGTTGTCTCCTAAATTGTTTATTGAAGAGGTTTCACAGTAATGCAACAAATGAAATCCTAGAGATAGCATTCTATTTCCCACAAATACTGAAAAACTGATAAGAAAATTTCCAGTGTCATAGTGTATGGTGATCTTGTCCTGAACAAACTCATAAACACTTTATTCTGCCATTCAGTTTATATGTTGCTGTCTCACACTTGGACTGATGGTTGACAGCAGCGATGTATAAATTATGCATGCCAATTTACTGAACACCATTAAACCCAAAGAGTATGGGTAATTTCAATAATTATACATATAAATAGTATTATTAGCTCTGTCAAACTCAGTACCTGGATAGCATGTCAGTATATGATATCTACTAGGGATTCAAAAGGCTCAGGATTTTGCATGGGGTTGGTTACTGGAGAGGTTCCAGCTACCATTTCTACACAGCTCATACCTGTATATGCACACAGACACTGTGCTTAAGATGCAGAAAAGCTTTGCTGTTGGCTGATCTGTCCTGATCTGTGCTGTATTATTAGAAAGAAGAAGATAAGAACTGAAAAATAATTACTTTTAGTAAATACTGCACCAGGGGACTTTATATTACTGTCACCAGAGAACTGGAGAACTTTTCCTCTGCATTGCTGCAACTTTCATGTACCTGTTATATCCCAAAGCTCCTCTCAAGTGATGTGCCTGGAAATGAATGGTTCCCACCCAGGGAGGAAAGCTTCCACCCTCTTTCTGTTTACCAGCTTCCCTTCAGTCCTGTCTGCAGGCACCACTGTTGTAGATGTGCAAACATATAATGAGCAACAGCCACAGAAAACTACTTTAAATGGACAAGGAAGACAAAGGATTGGACAAATGTCTGCCACATTTCAGTTTTCATCAATTATTTCAGTGTCTGGTGTTCTTTAGACGCACTGCACACACAAGGCAGGGTCAGCCTATGCACATGGAATTCTAAATTTGTCAGGAATTTCCAAATGAAAGTCTTACTGAGACTGCTGCTAAACAACCTGACATCTACTTCCAAAATCAAAAGTCTCAATGGAAGTGGTGGAAACAGCAGATATGCCCAATTATTCTTTTAATTTCAAAACTTAGCTCAATTACAGAAAAATTAGGTTATTTTTTGTTCAGCTTGAGTGTATCAGCCTGACCACTGGAAATAATGGTGCAAAAGAGATTTAATGTGGAAACATTATGATTACTAATCCCAGAGTTAAAAAAATATATATCCTCTGCAGTCATATTGTTTGAACAGTGCTCTACACATCCTAACTGCATATTTACATAAAATGTTTGTACCCACACCGAATTCTGATTTGGCCTTACAATGACCTTTAGAATTCCATTAAAACTTTTTTTTTTACATTATTCACTACAGAAACAACATACTTTTGACCTTTATTTTTTTGCCATTGCTACCAGTGCCTCAGTTTCATCCGGACTCATTTTAAGACATTTTGTAGGTATCAAAAATAATTTAAATTAAGTACTGTAAATTATCAAGCAGGGAAAAAGAAGGAAAATGTATAGTATAGAAAGCAGCATAAAACATGGCCTGTGAAAGGAAGGTAAAAAAAATGACTATGTATGATGTGTTACAAAACAGCAACCAAGGGGGAAGAAACTCTTCAGAATTTACAGATTATCATCAGCTCTTCCTCCAGTAGGAAAGTACCAGGGAAGCACAGGAAAATTTCTTTTTGGTCCCCTCAGTTTATAAAACACCCTTTTAGAAAAGCAGAGAGGATTCCTTACATTGCGTCACCCTGAGGGGTAGGGATGGTAGTAGATGAAACAGGTTCACTCCTTTTTCCTTCTTGAAGGAAAGCAGCCTTCTGAAGGGTCTGTGCAGAGTTGCCTAAATTGTTTTGTCATCCCATGCACTGAGAAGCTCTGAAAAGCACCGAGCTTCTCCAACAGCCCATTTGTAATCCCTCTCTGCTGCTGAAGCAGACAGTAAAATATCTCACCCACAGTTTTCTGGTCCCTTTTCTTTTTGTGATTATGTTACTAACTTCCAGGCTGGGTTACACTGTCAGAGAGGATCTGTTAATGAAATAAAACAACCTAAATATTGCCACGTGTTTTCATCTGATAGGAATCACTCATAATTCCTACACCAAATGCCTTCAGCACTCACACCAGCATACACCACACAGCTGAGCTAGATCAGCTAAGCCCTGAAGCCACAACTACACTGAATTACACCAGCTCCAGATTTGGCTCTGCTTTCCAGAGTTTGGCCTATGCATCATGTTGCATCTTCTGATGAAGTGTAAGCACACTTGCAGAGCCATCTGCAAGGTCTCCTTTAGCAGGACAGAAGCAACAAAGTTCCTGCATCTTAGGGATCTCAGGAATGTGCTGAAGGGCCAGGCCCTCAGAGCCATTCTCCCAAAGCTGTGCCCTCTTTATCCTGCCCACAGATACCTTCAAACACTGCACTAAACAATAATAAGCTTTAAAAGGTAGTGATACAACCAAGAAACACTTCTGTCGCTAGTTTCATTGTATGGAGATTATTATTTAGAGCTGCCAAACCAAAAACAGCCCTGCTGGAAGCACCACCTGAAAGGCCTCTTGCTTTGTGATGAGCTGGTTGTGCTCATCAACCACAGGGACACAAACCACTGTGTAGCACTCAAGGAAGTGCAGAATCATCCCCAGGCTTTGTGTAAATCATGGGACAGATTCAAGCTCCTAATCAGACTCTAGCTTGTCCATCAAAAATCATGAAAGAGTGATTGTTTTATTTGCTTACAGTTTTCTGGCTGTATAAAATTTTTACTTGAGTACTCCTATAGTCCAGATCTCAGCAGCAGTCTTACCTCTCACTGAGTGTACAACAGGAATATATTTGCAGCCTGTTTTCGTGGCTTCCCAGAAGATTTTTCTTCTGGATAGGAAAAATAATCATTCTTCTTCCTTCTATACCTAATTTACTTCGCAGGAACACTACCACCAGGAACAGTCAGAAGCAAAAGCTGAACCCATAGAGCTGACAGACTGCTCCCCACCCCCTAGCAGATGATTACTGGTGTGGTTGTGGTTTGCTGCCTCTGCTGTCCCTTCACAGCAGGAAGATTTCTAAGTGTTATTTTCTGTTGAAAAGATAGTCCAATAACTCCACATGCAAGTGTCTCCTGCTCAACAGCATAACCACTTTACTTTAACCAGAGCCCACTAAGGCTGCAGCCAATAAAATGGGGGAGATTAACCACAGAGTTGCAAAGTATTTACAGCTTTATTTACCAGTTTTTCACCAGTTTGCAATTTTTGAGTATTATTTTACTTTTTTTGGTAAAAATATCATGCTTTAGGAAAGTCCTTTTCGAAACTGAAAGCTTAGAAGAAAAATTTAAACATGCATGCACACAACATTCAGCATGTCAATTTTTCATGTTACCTTATGAATAGTCCCACAAAAATAACNTTTCTGAAATGCTCTGTTTTCAGTGACTCTCACTGTTGCTAGTTCTTCCTTTTGTGTGGTGGGCACTTTGGAATAAAGCCCTGCTGACTACTGAAAACTCTTGCCCTATTTCAGCTCTTGGAGACAAAAGCTGCAAGAAGCACAAATCTGAAATGGCATTTTGGGAGGGCAAGGAATAACCCTGTCTCTGAGTCCCTGGTTTTCCAGGCAGCTTTGGCTGAGTAAATGATATTTCTTTAGATAACCAGAAATCAGTGTAGATGGAGCAGGTAAAGCAGGTAAACTCAAACGCTACCCAACAGGCAAAATTAATGTTTATACGAGTTTTTCTTTAACTTCTATTACTTTAGGCATGCAACAGGTAGAATTTGGGACAGAAGGAGCACAAACATCACTATTATTCCCAGTTTTCACTTGAAAAGTTATGTGGGCAAAAAGAACAGACAGCAAAAATCCCATTTAGAAAGACAGAGGAAACTGTAAAAAGTCAGACTTAGTACACAGAAAGGGGAAAATAATAAGGAAAGAAATATTTGCAAAGTTTAAGAGAATAAAAACCAAATTCAAATCTATAAAATATTGTTTGGTGTTGTGGTGTTGGTTAATAAACATTCTGGAATACTGCAGGAGGTCACTTTAGACATGTAACGAACACACTTCATTTCCATAGGAAGAAGAGACACAACCAGATTCTAATCCCTAAAATGCAGTCAGAAGTTACTCTGGGTAAGCAATGCATAGAGATTAGACACCTTTATTAGAAAACTTGTAAACTTCACTTGACTTGAAGGAGTTTCCCTTGTCTGGTAGCTCTCAAGAACACGAAGTCCTAAAGAAAACTTAGTATTTGAGTTCCACTTCATTTGTGAATTAAACTGGAATTTACATTATTGATGAAAATCACTTCTTCATTTATGTCCTAAATTAAAATCCAGTAGAGTAAAACTGATATTTTCCTTCCTGTGGCAATTTTTCACTATTCTTTAAGCATTTTTGGTCTGAGCCTAGTTTGAACAAAGTCAGCTGAGCCCCATTGGCACAGGAGCCACTCTGAGCTAAGTCTAATTTTTTTCTTTTCTTACTGGCAGTTAATCAACAATCTTTATGTAGATCCACAGGACACTGAGAGGATAGAGAGAAGCTAGGCCAAAGAGAAACCAAAAAACACTGACTAAATAATCTAGAAATTATAATTATCCCAGAAGGGGATAAAAGGAGTTTCTCTCACTGAAAATCCAAGATGCTTTTCTAGCAAAACATGAACTAATTCAAAACATCTGGATGCTAAGAGAGTTCCTAAATGTTCTGAGTTTGACTGTGGAACTAGGTCTGTACCCGAGGTAGTCCTGAGACATCCATTTGGACTTGGACCTGATCATCAATTAATTGGAAAGTTCTTCACAGTAAGCACTGTCTTTGGGTCTGAATAAGAGTTACTCTGACTTTGAGGGTTGCAGGTGAATTGGAGTTCTTTTAGCACATGAAACCATCCAATCCAAGAGATTTATTTAGTATCCATTTGAATTATGCCATATCTAAAATCAGAGAAGTGGCCAAAACCTAAACAGTAAACACATGGGAAAACTCACAAACTAATTCCAAAAATATCTTTAAAAAACCAGTATATTTAGGGCATCGTAAATGATCAGGAACAAGACAAGACAGCTCAAAAGCTAAGAGCAAAGGCCTCAATTATGCCTATCTCATTATGTCATTAAACAGAAAGTTATTATAATATTTATTTTTGCTCAATTCCTTTACATTTTCTTTTCTTTTACCGGTGCTGGCTTTCCCAGGGTCTATCAACCTGCTAGCACCTTACACAACCTTGCTATGCCTCCTCTAATGATCCACCTTTCATATATATTACCATCTGCATGAGTTAATTTCCCCTTCATCAAGAAGACATTTCCAAAAATGCTCAATTACTTGTAGCCCTAAACTTAGTCTTCCTTTGTTCTTGGAGAAACAGGTGTTATTTATATATTCCTGAACATCTGGAAGTACCTAGCACTTCATGAACATGCCATAAACAGGAGAGTGAATCATCACAGCAGCCATCACGATGTTAAGGTGCTCTTCTTCCTCTTCCACTCTTACTGTGTTGACACAACAGATTATAACAAAATTGACAGGAATTCTAACTACACATCAATGGTTGTCTTTCCTTTATTCCCTATTTTCCTTATTCCTTATTTTACTGTTCGTAATCTCTAAAGGCTGTAGTCTCCTCTTTGTCTCTACATTAATTAGGACCCTGTTTTGGCCTTTTTGTTTCCAGAGATTATTAAAAAAAACCAACAAAATAAAGCCAGTTAAATCTTATTTAAAATATAAACAGTGACTGCAGTGGAAGAGGAAACCAAATAGGGATGGAACTCTACTGGTGTATAAAAAGACAAAAATGTCTAACTATACAACAAAATCAACTTCAAGTGCAATAACTGCATGGAATAAAAACTGACCCACATCTTTGAAAAAAGCTGAATCAGAGGTTACACAGACTCATTCTTCATGCATCAAGGAAGGAGTGCTAGTGGCAAAAACAAGAGGCCAATTCAATAGCCTTAAACAAAGTAGGTGAGCTCTATGTAAATGCAGGTAAGTAAGGGGTTAAAGCTGTCTCAGTTTGCCAGAGGCTCCACAGCTGCTCCAAGTGTCTAATTGTCAGCATCTTCTCTCACATTCATATTTATTGAGGAAAGCAGGGAGAATGCACCTTTTTCCTCTGGGAAGAAAATGCACATCTTGTGCCTATGTGGGTGTACAGACACATATAAACACACACAGATGCATGCAGGAGGTGCCCTTGGGTGTAAAGCAGACAGACAGTTTTACCCTCTTAATGGAGCTGTGCCTGACTGGTGTTTCTGCATTGGTTTCTTTCATTTTTACAACCAGGATAATATCTGGCAGCCAGCACATCTCAAAAGACTCTTATGTTGACAGTTACTCACTCTCTGCACAGAAATGTGAAAGACTAGGATGTGAAAGACTAGCTACACTTGTCAATGAATGGACTGGATTAGATTTAGCTTTTTAAAAATTTATTTATTTTACTAAAAATTGTTCCCCAAAGCATTTTTAAACACCTCTGACTAGGATATTTGTGTACTCAATTTACTTTATGGAAGTACAATGTGTTTCCTGGTACATGCTCATGAGAAAGCAGCTAAACAAAATACATCAGAAGCAATACAACACCACCAATGACCTCAGTGTTGGGAAAAGCTATAAAGAGAACTCCCTTTGCAGCTGCAAAGTACATTTAAGAAAGTGGCAGGGCCATGTAAAGGTCCTACTAGAGCTTCCTCAGGTGCTCTCTGCAGATTTACACATTGGAGCTATTTTTCACTGTGCCCTCTGCTATCCTTTCCATGGAACTTGTGAAAAGAAGGTAGGAAAATGTACTCTTTTTTCCCAGATGGAATTCAGACTAGTTTCATTTTCTCCCTGATTTTAGATGTAAGCCACTACCCCAATAGTGTTTTCACTCCAAGATCAGCAGAGGGAAAATAAAAAGCTCACAAAAGGATAGAGTGAGAAAATACCCTCAGAAACAGGAAAGACTAATATAAACACTTGTTAGAATTTTGCAGTCGGGACCAAAATTGACCTGAGAGAACACTTTTAAACTGCCTCTGAACTGTTGTAGCACAGTTCACTTGATTTGGAAAAGAAATTGAATCCCAGATGACAGAAAACCTGCTATAGATGTTTATATCTTGGAAAAGGGAAAACTTTTTCCTGCAGGGCTTGAATCAGTGCTGCTAATTCCCTTCCTCCCATACATCCAGCTGCCATAGCAAGCAACATGTAGCAGCTTTCTTTCTCCCCCAAAAAGCACTCCCAGTAAAAACTGCAGCTGAGATTTACTCTGTGCAGGAACGTCCCTTCCACCTTCAGGAAAACAAAGTTTGCTGCTGTTTCTCTTAGGAACACCAAGGCTTTCATCTTAGAGAGAAAATTAAGGAAAAGCTTGGAAAGAGTACTTAATATGCAAGGAATTACAGATGGAAAA
>VZTN01032406.1:476-18124 GCA_013400515.1 Erpornis zantholeuca
GTACAAACAAAAGACCATTTATTCAAATATATTAATCCTTAGTTTCATCTTCTTGATGTAAAATTGCTTCATCTCTATAAGTATTTTCTTTCTCATGTCAGTTAATTTGTAATTCCTTGTCATGAAAGAAGCCTCAGTTTTGGCCCATCAAGTAACATGATTTAGTACACTTGTTTTGCAGTGTCCTTGGTGCAACCTTCAAGTTAAGTGAACAAACACAATAAACAATTGAAAACTACTAAAAGAGCAGCCTAGAATCTAGGGACTGAACAAGAGTTCTTTTGAATTGGGTGGGGGGGTTTAATCTGTTTGAAATAGCATACAGATATATTTAAAATAATTTTCTGTCTATATAAACAATTTACAGTGTGAATAGGAGATTATTATAAAACTTACATAACACATATTTGGGGAGAAACATTTTATCTGTTTGAAGTGGAAAATCACAGTTGTGTTTCACCTTTGCATGCCTTTTTTCCTTTTATAAAGCCAGATTTTATTGTCACATATTGCAACTACATCCTGAGCCTGATATTTAAAAACTGTCATGTTTACCTTTATGGTGACATTTGGGGCACTCACATTAAATGTGTAAAACACCACACATGCTCTAAATTTCAGGAATGAGGGTGCTAAATTTCATTTTATTTGCACTCCTACAGATGGCTTCACTGAAGATAGCAATATGAATTTAATTGAAATGTATGCCCCGTAGGTGTTTATAGTGAGAATTTTGAATTCAGGTTGAAAATAGAAAACCACCGATTTTTGGGGAAAATTGTCCCCTTGGAATCTCTATTTGGTAAGATTGCTCAACTTATGTGAGTAGGAAAAGACCTTAAACATACCTCATGCACTTTTAGTTGTTTGAAGTTTCGTGGAATGATAGAGGTTTGTGTGGGTTGGATGGACTGGTCTCACACACACAGGCAGGATTGGTCTGACCCCCCAGGTAGGAGCAGAACCATAAATTGGGTCTTATGTCTCATTCCCACAGAATTAGCTGCCATGATTAATACAACCTCATTTTGTGTAGATTTTTCTGACAGTATCATTTGAGAAGAAATTATATAAAGAGAAGTTTTCCAAAAACTCAGTTCCATTACGAATTTCTGTATGTGGTAGGCACAGAATTGCTACAGTGGTAGAGATCCTATGGGAGAAGGCTGCAGCTTGCTGGAATTCCACTGGGAAGGTTATAGCTGGCACTGACTTCTTCCAAATGGGACACATTCAGCATGTCAACAGAGTGAAAAAATAAAATATTTGTGAGAAAGAACTTGTAAAACTTTCATTTTAAAAAAAGGCCTCCTACTGTCATTACTAGCGGAGGGAACCATTTTCTTTTTCAGTTTCAATCCATTAGAGCATAACTGCTAGTCAATAAAACTAAAATCAAAACTAAGGCATTTAGGCAGTGGAGTATGAATCATTCCTGACGAGTGTTAGTTCTGACTACAAAGGATCATCAAAAAAGTCCATGACATTTCCACTTTGGGTACCCTTGGAATTCTCATCAGGGATCAGACTGGCCAAGTATAACTTCGTATGGTCACTTAGAGAGCTGAAAATAGAAATGAGATCTTTCACAACACTAGTGCCAGCTTGGAATAGAGCTGAACAGCTGTCAGAGTGCACCACAACAGGTTTTGCATTCCTGAGTGTGTGGTAGACTTGTGACACAGGATATAACACAAAGTAATTAAATAAAGGTTGAACAAAGCTTCAGCTAGCTGGTTAAATTGGCTCCCCAGCTCCTTTCCTAATCACTTCTGATTTAAGAATGTGTCACCTTCCAGCAGTTAATTTTAGTTTATTGTATGTTCCGTGATATGCACAAATGGTAAACTTAAAATATTCTGGGTGAAACTTGGGTCAGTACTTAAAAATTCCATAATCTATTACTTTTTTCTTTCAAAGTAAAAGTGGAAACTGTTATTAGAATATTCACTAAAGAAGCATCTTATTCTAAATGCAAATTACCTTTTCTTTTACCTCTTAGCTCCACTTATTAATTAAGGCCTTGCAATATACACACTGTCCAAGTTTCTGGATTCCTATCATAAATGAATTCCACTACCATAATGAATTTAAATATTCCATATCAGCAGTGTCCCTCATTTGACACTCATTACCCAAATATGCTTCAGTAATAGTCAAGGGGCACAATACTGAGCTTTTTAGGTGTTGAGTCTATAAATCCATGTAATAACAGTTTGGGAGGGAAGGGGAGGTTGGTAGGTTTTTTCCTTTTTCAGTACGATATTAGTCACACACATTTTTTCCCCATAAACTTAGATTTTGAACCACAATTACCTGATGGTTGTGAAGCCCTGTTTCCCCACTAGGAATCAGAGTAGAGTGATTTTTAAGATACTCTTTTTCAAAAATATCTATACACTGTTCTTTCAACAGCCATTTTCTAAACTGACATGCTAAGCTACCATGTGCCCATGCCCTGGCAATGCTCTTGGAGACTTCAACAAGGAAGAAATATCCATTATATTTCTTCTACTTTTTTCTCTTTTCTGTTCAGCCATCACATCCCCTGTGCAGTTCTGTGTGTGGACACCTGGGCGAGGTTGCTGCAGAGTTAAGAGGTGCACCAGAAAGTGCTGAGAGGGGCCTCTTTCAGGAAGAGCAGGCAGAGGGTGGTTCTTTTAGGGAGAGCTGCATGCAGAAGAATCTTGTAATGTATCTGCACACATCTCTCTGATGTGGGTTTCTCTTTATGCTGGTGTTTCATTATGAGCATGATTCTGGGCTGCCAGTGACATTTTCATCTTCTGTGCGAGATAAAAATCCACGTGGAGGTGTTGAGAACTGCAGAAGACTAATTAAAGTTTTAATATAGCTTTGTTGAAAAGTAACCTTATCAGTCTTATTAAAGTCATGTGTATCTGTTACATAAAACCCAACTGGCAGCTTGTTTCCTTCAAATTTGGCATGGAGGAGGCTATTTGATACTTCTATTTTTGTTGATCTTCAATTCCAAACACTGCAGTAATAGTGATTGATTCAGTGCATCACACTGAGGTTGATGCTGCAGATGGCATGAAATGATTAATCAAGGCAACAAGGATAGAATATCAGTTAATATAGAAAGCACATTATGTTTGTTTTGGGACAAATGCAAGAGAGTCGGACTGCATTTTGCTTATTTATACAAACAAAATGCTGCACATGGCTTAGCTGGTTGAGGCTAGACATCAGAGGGTCCTTCCTGTCTCAGCTTCCCCCAATGTTAGCTGTGCATTCATTCCCGTGGATTTGCAATTGCTGTGAAATGCTCTTGATTTGATTATCTTCTTCTGTAATTTAAGTGGAAGTCTGGGACTTTCTGCAATGAACGTTTTAATACTTAGGCCATGCCTAATGATGTTTATGTAACCTTTTCTTTAAAGTATCCAGTTCCACAGCTTCCTTAAGTATTTGCATTCTTCTCTTTCAACAGCTACCTGTTTACAAAGCTTCCCTAGATTTCCTTAAGACAAAGTGGGCTTAGAGGGTTTAGGTTTGGTTAGTTTTTTGGGTTTTTCTTGGTGTTTGTGGGGGTTTTTTTGTTTGTTTTTTTTAATTATATTTATTTTACATTCTTTAATAAGAACAATTAATTCTCATCGTAATTTCCCCTTCCATTTTAGGAAACAATTTCTATGTTGAAATTTCCATCCAAGTTTTCTTTCCAGCTTTTGTCTTTTCAGCTAAACAAGCTAATTTCTTTCAGGTTCATCAAATGTCTATCTTAGATTATTTTCATTCTTTATTCTTTATACCCCTTTTGTGTATAAAGGCATGTTGTCTCTGCCTTTCTTAAAACATGCTCTTGAATAGTGAAAGATACTTAAGTGGTATCAAGAGAACAGAGTATTTTCTAATTTTTTTCTTTAATGCCTGCCAGCACTTAGGTAAATATATCATAGAGCATAATTTACCATTTTGGAACCATGTTATATCATTGAACCATATTTGGGTTGTGCTTTATTCTTAGTCTTTTTTCCCTAGATGTTTGTGGGGTTTTGTTTGTGTGTTTGTTTGCTTTTTGTTTGTTTTACCAGTTTATCTTCAGTTTCAGTATCTGTGCTTGATTTTCTAAGTATTTTTAATCCTTCATTACATTAAGCTGTTTCTTCTTGTATACTAATGTTTTCTTCTTCCTGAATTGACTTTTTTTCTTTTAATCCTTCATTCTTTAGGTTATCTTCCTACACTACTCACTCAGCTAGCTAATTCTTTTTGTTTGCTGGAGTCTGCCTCTTATCCAATTTTTACAGCTATGAAACCTTTCTTTCCTTTCTTCCTAAAAATCACTTCTTGATCTCTCACTCAAAATATTTTCTTTCTCCTATATTTACAGATAAATTTGCCTTAAAATTCAGAAATAAATTAACTGTTCTTAGCATCTTCTTGAATAAGAAATTTTCCTAACCTGCTACAAGATATTCAGTAATTATGTCTCACATTTTAAGTTTTTATCTACATGACTTTATATATTTACGGTTATAAATATTTTTTCTCTGATTCTGGTGTTTATTAAGAGAAGTGCAATAAGTAAATAAAAACTGACTGTAATGAGTCAGTTACAGAAAACAGAGACAGAGAAGATTTAAGTTGTTTTACTCTAAGGGCCATGTAAGAGTAGCTCACATTTCCCATTCATTTAAAAGTACAAAGAGTGAATAAGATTTAAAAGCTAAGAATTTTTTTCTGCAGATAGAGAAGCCAAAAAGGATTGAAGAAAAAAATTTAATATGATTATGAAGATTAAGAGATGCTTTTATGCAAAATTGCCCATTATGTAGTCACAATTCTAGATGTGTTCACCGAGTCTAGAGTTTTCCAAAAGTTAACTTTACAACACTAGTTTAAAAATGCAAATTTCTGGGAAGAAACTGTAGCATTGTCCACTTAATAGAATACACAATGTAACTAAGCTGGCACAATGTATTTTTTAAAATGATTAACTATTATTAAGTGACTCCAAAACTTGATAGAAATCTGTGTTTCTAAATGCTGCTTAGGCCACCTCATAGGCAGGTGTTGAGCTTTTGTCTGTTAGTAAATGGAAAGATTTGTCAATGTACAGGTGGAAAAGTGGACAGAAAGATGTAGAAGAGTTTATACCTGGGCTCCAAGGGGTAATGTAGAGAATAAGAACCTCTTTAGGGGGCATGAGAATAGGGAGCAGCTGAAACAAGCACATGATGGCACAAGATGTATGCATGCAGTAGCCTCAACAGATGACAGGTTAAGAAGGAAATAAAAATTTCAAAAAACAAAGTTGCAGTCCATTTGGATAGCAAGAAATATGTCCTTATATATGCAAGAAGCATAACAGAGGAAAGGGATGTGAAATGAGAAGTGAGAGTGCAAGTGTAGGTGAACTGTATATTTCACCCAGGCAAGTAGAAACCTTGTGCAACTTCAATGTAAAGTATTAAAAGACTGATGCAGATTTTGTAAAGGAGGATTTCTTTTTAGAAGAGAACATTGGCACAAGAGATGGAGGAGCTCTGTTTGAGAAGTCTTATCAAGAGTAAGTACTACTAAATATCACTTAGGAGGTCTTTTTCTAAAAAGAACTTTTTTTGCAAAAAAAACCCAAAAACCTTTATTTTGACAAAAGGTAAGGAAAAAAGGCATCTACAAGTAGGGAATGAGTATGCTGGCAAATAGAAAATACCCCAGTCTCTACTTAGAAAGTGACTTGGGTTCAGAATCCTGATTAGTCTGAAAGGAAATCTGCTCTGTCTCTAGAAAGTCACAGTTACATTTTCAAATCATTTGCACAGTACAGGATAGAATTTAATATGCAGAATTGAATGTGCCGTAAGAATAGGTTGTCTTTAGTAGAAGAATAAGAAACTGACTTTACAATCCTGTACTTGCATGGTTGGAGGAAATGACATTGAAGTATGAGCTTATAATTATTTTGAGGTTTTCACAAACATTTTTGTAGGTCTTAGTCCTGAAAAACAGAAAAAAAAAACCCTCCAAAAAAAAAAAAATTCTGTTATTTTTCAGAAGAGAAACAGTTCCCATATACAGTCTGTGAATTCATATCATATTATGTGTCTCCATTCCTCTGTTTTGATATTCAGTTTTTATTTGAAGTGAGTAATTTCAGCTGAACTCACGTTAGCCTTGTATCAAATTCAAAGTAATGTATTCAGGGTTTACTGAGCCTTAGATGGGAATCCTTTCCTTCATAATCTCGTCCTAAATCACATGCAAACGAAAACATCTAATCCATAATGACCATGGAACCTGGAGTGCCAGCTGCAGATGTATTTTTTTAAAATAATTATCAATTTATTAAAAGGGATTTTTTTTTTTTTTTTTTTTTTTTTTTAGAGAGCAGANTTTTTTTTTTTTTTTTTTTTTTTTTTTTTACAGAGAAGAATTTGATTTATTTGCAAATCATTTTTTGAAGACTCAGCTTTGAATTGTGTAGTATGGTCTGACAGTTCTGTGTTCTCAATCCTACATGCAGACAGGAAAAACAATGACCTCAGTGCTTTTTGTTGCAAACTTAGTCTGTAGCTGTTGTTTCATTTGAAAACAAAAAACAAAGACAAACCCCAAACCCTCTAAGGCAATGGTTTGTCTATAATAAATTTCTCTGTAAGAAGCATATTTATAATTAGGGCTGAAGACCTCTTTTTTTCTTATTTACTTTTCAAAGAAAAAAGACTTCGTCAGAAATTATTAAAATTCATTTATATCACATTATAGACTGAAAAACAGCTTATACTTTGTCACCTAAAGTATGATTTATTAGAAT
This sequence comes from Erpornis zantholeuca, assembly GCA_013400515.1. Lineage (NCBI taxonomy): Eukaryota > Metazoa > Chordata > Aves > Passeriformes > Timaliidae > Erpornis > Erpornis zantholeuca. The sequence continues at coordinate 7,261 of VZTN01032406.1, forward strand.
ACTCTGCTCTTTCAGCCATTGAGAATGCAAAATTTAGATCTAAATTTACTAAGAACATTCTGGTACAAACTGTTCAATACACAAAGGCTATAGACACCCCAAAAGGTTGTTTTACCTATGGGTTGAAGTGAGGAGTCACTTGTATTTTTTTTTTTTCTGAAAATTTAATTTATTAAGCAGATGAGAAGAGAAACGAAAATGCATATTCAGTGTCAGAGTGAGCTGTGTCATGACTAATTTTGTGTTTATTATTAACAGCCCATGGGATGGGTGGCAGCTGTCTGTACATATTCGATGCTTCTCATAGACAGTCCTGAGATTTCAGGTGCAGCTTGGCACGAAGTACAAGGAGTGGGCATGAACTGCATAAATTAATCATTAACTGTGCAGGACATTCTCTATTCCTCTGTCTTCCAGCCCTGCTCGGGCACTTGCCAGCTGCTGACAGGAGGCATCGTCACTGCCTGCTTGTGTCAGGAGTGGCACATCCTACCTGCGAGCACAGGCAAGGTCAGGCTGCCCTCAGCACAGTCCTGCATGGCACAGTTTCCATCAGCACACACTAGCTGTTAGCTCTTTTCCACCTAGAAAAGGAAAGGGAACCAAACTTGTAGCATTTTCCTCCCTTGATCTCCCACTTCTAAGGCAATCTGAAGATACCACTCTGTTCCCAGGTCACTCATCAAGAAGCAGCATGTGAGCATGGACAAAGTCCCCTCACCTGCTTGGGTGGCATACCCTTTCTAAAGCTCACTAAATCATTTTTGGTTCGAATTTTCATGTTCCTGTGAGTATCAGCCAATTATAAAACTAGACATTAAATTTGTATAATTGATAATTGCAGACAGGGAGATTTCCTGTAAATGGATTTTGCTGGAAATGAGGGTTTCTGAGGGTCCTGCCTTTTCCCACCTACTCTTTTCCCTCTTCTAGTACATCTGTTTGGCATTTGCAACTGTTAATTTTCAGTCACTTTTCTGTGCTGTACAAGAACTGGAGGAAATGGGAGCAAAAAATCAAGGAAGCAACTATACAAGACTATTTGTGTGGGGAAAAAAAAGGTAGAGTACGTCATTAAAATTAGTATTTGAAATGGCATATTTAAATACTCCTTTAAATACTTGGATGATATTTGTAATACTTCTTCCCTGGGATTTACAAGGACAATGAAAAAAAAAGAGGGCTGAGTGTCACAATATGAACTGTAAATATCTCTCTAATTAATCCAGTCCTTTCCAGCTGCTCAGCTGCCTCCAAATGTTGTTTTGACTATCAAAGAAATGCCTAAAATGCTTTTATTCCAGAGTACAGTGGGAATTACTTTGTCAACTCCCTTGTCTGGTTCCTGATATGGACCACCAAATTTACAAGGAATTCTCAGAAAAAATGCTGTTTTCTTCAGAGCATGCTTAATGATGAGTGTCAGGGAGAAGCAGCTTAGGGAAAGGAGGAATTTAACTGTTCTTCATTTCAACAGGGAAAATTTGTTATTAACATTCCCAAAGAAGCAAACAGATCAACCCAGTAAATAGAACATGAGTAGATTAATTGTTAAAAAGGTGGCAGTATGTTCTTTATCTGAAGTCTGGGACACAGGATGAAGAGCTAGAAAATCACCTGATGGAACTGAGTACAGTGATTTCTGAGGTGGGGTGAGGTGATGAGGACAGCACTTCTGGTGGAAATCCCAGGAGAAGTAACCAGTGTGTCCACAGCCTTTGAGCTAGATCTATAGCCACAAATCTGCAATAATTTATAGCTTTTAACAGAGTTAAACCTGGGAGGTGTTCAGCCTCTCCCAGCTGGCACACACCTCACAAAGGGCTGGGACTGCCCCTGTGGCAGCAAAGAAGGGGCAGAGGGAAGGAGCAATGGTTTGACTTCTGTGCATGTATGTGGGCTCTGCTGACAGAGTTGTTCTTTAGGATGGAGAGTGGACCAAAGCCTGCTTTTTGGCAGGGTTGACATAGGCAAATTGACTCTCAAATGTGAAATGCAATCACATCAAGGTGAAGTCCTACAGCCTTTCTCTTTCTTATGGCTGTTTTTCAGGCTTATGTTATACAAAGCTAATAAAACAGAACTGATTTATACCCACACCTGGAAAATGTTGAGATCAAAAACTTCACCTCACTTGAGGAGACTGTGCAGTACAGAGGACACTGGCTCCTCACCATGATGTAATAGTCCAACATTAAGTTACTGTGAGCATACAAAACTGTGCTTGTACTCCTGTGATATTTGTGGCCCATCAAAGGTTATGTCTAATCTCGGCAAAGAATTAAAGGAGCACATAATCAGTGGTCCGTTCTATCTAATTGCCATCAATTCAGCAGGGGTAGATTAGCAGGTGTCAGCAGGGAATTTATACTTTCCTGCTTGCAGCTGTGTGGCAGCAGAGGAAGGGGCACCACAGGACAGCCCTTCTGTGAGTAAGGAGTGAGGTGCTGTGGTTCCACAAGGTGGCACTAGGAAGTTGTAGAACACTGCGGCTGAATTAGTATTTTTTTTATTTAGTTCTGTGAGAGCGTCAGTTCTGAAAATTTTCAGAATAACTAAAATGGCCTTTTTGACCATTAGTCTGCTGCTAGTAGAAGGCATCCCCATTTTCATGCAGATATGGGGGTTTTTTGTGAGGGAATGAAGCAGGCTGGGAAAAAAACCCTTTTGTCATTTTTGAAGCACTTTGCAGTTAGCAAAACATATTTCATGAATTCATGACATTCACTTATAACTTCTTCTATGGATATGCACCTTTCATTGTATGAATGTGTTACATGCTCTGGGATAATTCTCAGTTGTTAATCCCTTTCCTTACAACTACACCATCAGTGTTCTGGATCCTATTTTCCCAATATATTAATGCCATGAGGGGGCATTTGGGGCCCATATTATCAGCACAGAATAGTACCCAAGAAAGTGAGATTCTCCAATAATCTCCTGATATGCAACAAGCATAATTTTTATTTTAAGATAGAAGAAGGGTTAGCATTAGATTGTAATGTGAGCTAATTTTTAGAGTGTCATTATTTCTTTTTGTTATTAGGCTATAATTACACAGACTATAATTAGACTGTGAATTAATAAGCTAGCATTGCAGTTTGAAGTTTGAGGTTGAATTGTAGTGAATGAAAGATTAATGATAGGGAAGATTGCAAATACACATGGAAAGCTTGGAAGAAATAATTTGCTGGGAATAAATGTCTAAAATAGTATTTCCAAGGATCTGCTCTATTTGTCTTTAAACAAGTGCCTCAGTTAAAAGATTTTCCCTTTGGTTTCAAGGTGACACTTGCATAGTTAGATGCCTTGCTGAATCAGAGTATAGAGGGTCACTTATGGGAACACTTGAGTAGTATCAAACAGATTTTTAAATCATATGGATTAATACTTTTTTCATGGCTGTAAATTCAAGGATGTCCAATCTGCAATTATCCTTGCATTTAAGTATTTGAGAGCTAATTATTCTTCTCATTGTTTCCCATGTGAGTTTTTCTTCCCAGTTACCCCAAGTCTACACATATTTTTGGAGAGTACTCACAGCAAGGGACAGATCCTAATGTAGTCATAAATGTCAAAAATATAACTTGACACATTTCTGCTGGTGTAGCATGCCTTTCTTTATATTTCCTAATTTGACATAAAATTGTGAATTCTGCTTTCTGAGTTCTAGACCTTTTAAACTTCACAACCTTGGCACCTGACTAGGTGTCATACCCTGCTGCTTACGTCATCTCTGTTTCTTTTTCCCCATTGATATTAAGGGCAAAATGCATCGGCAGCCTGACAGTTAGATACAAAAGCCTGAATCTCCAACTTTTAAACTTCCTTAAGCCTGGCGTTCAAAGCAGGGGAAGTTATGAATGTGCTCAAACTGAGAATCATGAACTCATCCCTCTTTTGTGCAAGTACTGAACTTTCATTTATAAGTTTAGAGGCACCACCACTGTCCCAGTAATTTTGAAAAGCTGAGCCTTAGGGCTCTGTCACAAGAAAACCAGCCTTACTTGTAGGAGTGAACCAGACAGCCCTGTCCATACCAATAAGAGAACCAGGGCCAGGGTGCAGGCTGGAGAAATGTCCACAGTTATCTATAATTGTAATTGTTAACACACCCAACTGCATGGTTCCTGGCCTGTGGCAGTCAATTCTTTCAGCCATGTCAGTGTTTAGTTCAGGGATATGAGCCAGGGCTTATTCCCAAAAAATTCTATAATGAGATGCCCTGATATGGGAGGCAGGCAGGGAGGGAGGATGGCACCGTGGTGTAGCCATAGAGATGTGAGCCATGCTGTGCCACTTGCCCTCATGGCCTGAGAAAGAAAATGGGTTATGTCCCATTTTATGTAATGCACAAAAGAAGGCTTGAGGGATCCTAAAACTGTCCTCTAGGACGTCGTTGTGAGTCTTTCCCCTGCTGTTAAACTCAGGACTTCTATTTCTCTTCTCTCTGTGCTTACTAGGGAAAAAAAGAAAGAAAGAAAAAAAAAAAAAAAAAAAAAGAAATTGCTTTACATTTACTGTGAACCTGGAAATCCTGAACTGAGCAGTTCAACATGACAGATTATTAGCCAGAATTTAGGTGAAACCTAAATCTGTACACTGTATTTGGTGTATCCTATTGCCTAATCCTAGGTGGTTTCCTAGTTAGTATATTGTGTTTTCAGATCATGCTCTGAAGTTCTGTTCTCAGTTCAAATCATAAATTGTTGTTTTTATTGTCATAAATCAGTCAAAAATGTTTTTGTCTCGGTTAACTTACAGCAGAATCCAAAATCATCTTGAAATTTCTGCCCACAGATGTAAAAATATAAGGAAAAAAATTCACAGTTTTAGCTGGGCCAGCATGAAAACCACATATCTCCCTGACCTATGGCACAAAACACAAAAATGGTTAAGTGGTTTACAAGCTATACTTACAAGGGATTTAGAAGGCAGAATGCATAATGGAAGATAGAAAAGCAGTTTTATGATTTTATTCAGAGTGTCAGGCTTCTTATCCTTTTATTTCAGAAGTGTACCTATTAAATAATAAACTGCAAACAATATTTCCTCGTATCTGGCAATCTGTAAACCCATTAGTGGGAAAGATAATTTCATGGATCCTGCTGGAATTTCTGAATTATTTATTCCCCTTTACCAGCTTTTCGTTGTATAGTAGAAAAGATTATCTGTGAATCTCTACCTGCACCTATAAAGGCCAGAGTAAAATGTTCTGAAATCTTACTGTCATTGTGAAAACTAAAGTGGAATGATTTGATGGGATCAGTTTTTTGACACTGTCAGTTTGTTTATTCAGTGGTAGAGAAAGATGCACTCTTTCTCTTTTTACATGCTAGGCACTTAATGACAGAATTCATCTTGCCTACGTTGAATTGAGTTAATTAATTGTATCACTCTCTTGGTATCTGATAAAATAGACATATACATCTCCAAAGGTCAGTTAATCTTTTCCTAAACAGAGAAACAAAGAGATGCACACAAATTATTATTGAGAGTTCTCTTCTTCCAGTAGCACAGAATTCAAGAGAAATAATTTATCTGTCAAAAAATGTGCATTTCTTCCACTCTGAGCTGCATGCAGAGTGGTGGCTGTGCTTGTAGGCCTATGACAAGGGAGTTAGAATGAGATGATCTTTAAAGTCTCTTCCAGCCAAACATTCATTGAGTCTACATTGCCCACACATATATACATAGTAGTCTAAACAGCAAGTGCTTTGTGTTTAATTACCCTTTTGAATTAACTTCAGTCAAGCCTTAATTTTCTGTAATACTCATAATGTGATATACCCAAAGGAAGCATCTAATTTAATCTTTCTTAATTTTATTCCAATAGCAAAATGAAGAAATAAAATAGGTAAAAAGCAAATGAGATCTGTATGGAAAGCACCCTTTTTACGGGTACCTCTTTATTTTTGTCTTCATCACAACTCTCTTGAGTGCCATTATCCCTTAAAATCTGTAGTAGTCAGAATCTTTTTTAATCACCTTGGTGCTTATGATCTTCTTCCATTAGAAAGAAATACAAATAAATAGTAAATTAATTCTATAATTAGACCTCTATATCTTCTTCAACACAGTACTACTCCTTCTCTTCTTTTAGCATTCTTTTCTGTCTATCACTTCTTTTAGGAGTTGGATTTTTGCATGTATTCCTTTGATGTCCTTCATAGGTTCCTAGGGTAAGCCAGGTTGCTTGCAGAGGTCTCTAGTCCAATATCAGGTCTAAGATCAAGCCAGGTTGCTCAGAGCCATATCCAGTCTGGTGTTTAAACACCCCAAGGAGGCAGACTGACAGCCTCACTGGGCAGGCTGTGTCACTCATTGTCCAGATGTCCTGACGTTAACTCTACACCTATTTGGTTGCTAATTAGTATATTCCTCTACTACATACTGTAAATTATTAATACAAAGAATATTTTTTTTATTATTTTCTCTCTAAGGTTAGTCTCAGTGAGGAAAATGCAGAGAATTAAACTCCCTGTGCTAAAAATTAGGACTTTTATATTTCAGAACAATTCTGAGACAGTGCCTGAATGGGCTGGCAGAGCAGGCTGGTGCCCGTCTCTAGTTCTTCTCAATTCTAAGGATATAAGTTTTCTAGAAGTTCTTTATTTTGAATAGTCCCATTGAATATCAGAAAGCGTGACAGGTCTGACTTGTTTTTATTATTTTTCCATTGGTTTTTACTGCGTTGGAAGTTATGTTTCTTTATGAAGGGAATAAATAGATCTGCCTTGAGGCAAGGTTGCCCTTTCCCTAAAAAATGGGTTGGGGAACACAAATCTCCATCTCTAGTGAGGGTGGTGGAGAGGAACTGTCATGGCAAAACCACCCAGGAACTGCAGTTTACACAGGACCCGAGAGGCTGCACAGAGGCAGAGAGAAGAAATAACCAGGCCTCAGTGGTGATGGAAAACAACTTATTGGGATCAAAGACTGCTTAGTAGTTTACTTCAACTCAGAACCCACTTGGTTGGTTGAAATCAAGCTTAAAGGACAGGCAAAGGCAGAGGTGCTCATACCCATTGTGTCTGATCTGGTTGCTTCAAGTATTCTTAGTCATAAATTCCCTATTAAAAGTAATTAAACGTTTGGGGTTTTTTTGGGCTTTTTTGAATTTTTTTTAAATTCAATTGCCTATTGTCTTCTTTGGAGAGATATCAATAAGGAAAACATATAGACAAATGCATCTCAGTACTTTGTCTGACTCTGGGTCCTGTCACAGAAAATTTTAGCACAGAGAATGGGGTTTTTTGCTAAAATTGGCTTGTTTAATTTGACTTGCTGACTCATTTTTCCAGCTGGTCTGTCATTCTACTCAATTCCAGATGAGGCAATAGGAAAAAGAATACTCTTTTGAATATCCCACCCTCTTGCCAAACCAAGTAACAATTAAAAACTCCAATTTTCATTGCAGTTCTTTATCTCTGTTAATTATCCAAGGAACAGTAAATCAGATATATTGTCGCCTGCTTGTTGTCAATAATTTAAATTCTAAATTCTTTATAGATTTGTTGCAGATTTAACACACTGCTGCTTTTCCCTAAATTACATAGCATTTCGCAACTTGAATCCAACAGTGTTTCATTTTTATATTTGAGATCAAATGCTAGACAGTCCAGTCTAATTGACTCATATGTTTTCTACACACACAAGAAAACCCACATGACTTGGTAGCTTTTAATCCAAAAGAAGCATCAGGTCTCTCAAATATCTAATTAGTGACCTTCAGTGGGTTTTTTCCATAGTTTTGAGAATAATCTATTCTGAATCGAGTGTTTAGTGGACAATAAACTGGGAGTAGTGTGAGTTCAAAAAGAACAGGCGTGTAGTAGGCAGGGACCTTGTGAGCTGAGAGGTGCCAATATAAAATAACATGGTGATATTCAGATAAGAAAAAAATAGGTGGTAATTAAGTAGAAGCAGAAAGATCCCTTAGAAGAATTACAGCTGTCATTTTGTAAAAGAAGTCAGGAATAAAAGGGGGATGGCAAATGTGGTACAGTATTAAATGAGTTGTAAACATGTGAGGTGAAGTCATTTTTGCCCTATCAATACCGATATTTTCAGGGTAATAGAAGGTATTTTTTATCCATCTTTATCTACATAAACTATGAGAAAAAAAATTTACCATCATGCAGGCATAGTCATTCCTGTGTAACCAGAAATGTAATTGGCCTGACCTATTAGTAGGGAACGACCCTATATGGAGTACTCCTAAACAACAAAACAAGCACTTAAATCAGTGCTCAGTGCAGCAGAGTAGTTCCTTTATTTTTTTTTTTTTAACTGCAGACACAAAGGGGTTGTATGGATAAAGCAAATCGAAACATATTCTTAATTAAAGATGGCATCCAGCACAAGGCTTTGTTTGCCTTTCTTGCATATAGGGGTCAGGACTAATAAAGTTTCACCATTTGTTACCTGCTGATGGATGATGTGAAGCCATTCTTATAGCTCTTGGTTAATACTTGAGCTCTGATTATGTCACACAATTTTTGCTTTTTCGAGAAGTGGAGGTTTCGGTACTAATTGCACATGCTAAATAATGTGATAAAAATTTGTATAAATAGAAACACTTAGCAATGATCAGTAGTTTACAAGGAGGAGTGTCTGCAATTTTATAGTGTGGGTATTATTTAACAAAAACATTACCTTATTACTCAGTCACAGCCTGCATGCAAATTAATTGCAATATATTTTAATTTTAAACATCAAATCCATATAAAGGAATTTGTATTCTGATTTCATGTTGTGATCTATGATTTGTACATTGAAGTGGTAAAAGTTAAAGATCAATAAAGAAAAAGATGCCTAAAAAGGAAAAGCTGTCTAATCCTTGAACAGAGGGACATGAATATAGTGAGCAGCTCAGTAAAATTGTTGGGAAAATATTTTTCCCAGCTTTTAACAGAAACAATCAAATTTGGAGAAAAATATTCAGCCAGAAGCTGAAACATAGTATTTGTATTTTTTCTATGTGTCTGGTGGGATTTTCAATATTTTTAAAGCAATACCAGGTTTTGGGTTTAATTTTTTCTCATTCAAATCAGAAAATTTGCATGGAAAATAATTTCAGCTAAAAAGTCTGTTTTCAGTCCAAACTTGGAGAGATTTTGGTGAATTCTGAAGCTGTAACTCCTTCTAGTTGCAGAGATAGATTGGAGCAGCATTGTGTAAAAATAATAGAATTATGCTAAAAAACCCCACAGCTTAAATGAATATCAAGAGCTTAAGGTGAAAGATCAGAAGCTTAACCCTTGTATGGAAGTCTGTTGAACTAATTTAGTGGTTTTACATAAAGAAGACTGAGTCTGAGCAAAATGAGGATTTATTCTGTGTGGTATCTGAAAATTTCATATTTTATATCCAAAAAAGTCCTGTTTTGCATTGCTTTGAATTCTACTGCCACACATATATTCTTTTCAATTTATTGATAAGCATCTAATATTGATAGATTTTGTGAACTAATTTAACAAAACCAGAAGAGTTATAATTACCACCCTAGAATAAAAACCTAAAAATGTAAATGCTTCATGAATGATCACCAATGTAAGACCTTTAAAGTATGAAGGATATGTGAAAGAACATTCTTCTTGATTCTACTTCATGGAAGAAATAATAAGAGTACACAAAATATCATAATACATTATCTGTTACATCTCTCATATTTATTAATGGAAAACTTTAATAAGACAAAGACAAAAACTGGAAAATTCATAGTGTTCTTTTTCTATTCAAATGTATGAAAAATCCAGGTATCATTGACTTGAGGGTCACAACTAATAAATGATTTATAGTTGTTATATGCATTGGTTTCTGACTTGCACAGGTACGTGTGTTCACATTTTCTGTTGGTCAACATAACTATGACAAAGGACCCATACAGTGGATGGCCTGTGAAAATAAAGGTACTGTGTCTTTCTTTTAAACTGATCTTCACTAAAGCCTTGGATATCTTTGTTGTTCTCTAAAAATTACAGTTTTTCAGCTTGATTTTTAGCTTTATTGTATTTGTTAATAAAAGCTCCAGAAGTTATTTTATTACGTAATATGTACATGAAGAAAGTCACACGTTAACCAGAAACTGGTATATTTACTTCTTTATTACTTTATTTAAAACTTTATATTGTGAGAAAACTACCACAGTAGTTTTTATAATAATAAGCCATTATGATTCAGTTTTGAGAATATTTGTTGTAATAGCCATCTATGTAAAGTTGGAACTGATGACAGATAAGAAATTAAGCAAAGCTGTTTTAAATTAAGCGGTCTGGACAAAGGGATTTTTGTTTGGTTAGTTGGCTGGTTACATTTCTTTCTGTTTTTCTCTAAAGCTTACAAGGGACCAGATACTTAGAATTTTTTCCCTTTTTTAATGAAAATATCAAAATTATCCTTGCTGTGATTTCTTAGTTTCTGAGAGCATCTTGTATTTTCAATTCTTATCCCAATTTCTTTTTGTAGGAAAAAAAGAAAAGTAAAAAAGGTGAAATTAAGGAAGTAAAATATTTTCTACATGAAATTTCTGCATTAAAAATGTGTTCAGAAACATTCTAAAAGAGTGTGAGAAAGAGATGTCTCAAGTATCTTACAATATAACTCTAGAACATGGCATAATATACAAATAGAGATAAATAGAAAATATATAATTTACCAAATATTTGCTCATGTTTTAAATAGAGCAATTTCCAGGCTGACTGAAAATGTTAAAATATTTTACAAATCAGTGAGAAGCAAGAGGTGAGAGGTGAGCTAGATTACAACAGGTCTCAAAAATTAGGACTTCCAGGGAAGGAGTTAAAAATATGCTCAGGCAGAGAAGAATATCAGAAACCAAAGATAAGAGAAAGACATAGAT
>VZTN01032406.1:18191-34834 GCA_013400515.1 Erpornis zantholeuca
ATCCGTGGCCTGGAGAATAGCATATGAATTATAACCTCATGAACCCCTCAGTTTGCTGACAAGTCATGTAGAAGATACTACAACTTCATAAAAAGCAGATTGTATTGTCAGATAATAGCAGAAAATCGACATTTGTGTTTTTGAATAGAATTTCTTTTTTTTTACTAATGTCTTTGTATCTGAAAATACAGTGTGCATGTGACCTCCATTGTTTTAAAACAAATGAGGACCAGCTGGTTTAAAACATAACCACCTATGTCATCTCATTATTGAGGCAAAAGGATCAGAATCTTCTGTCCAAAATTCCTGTGATTATTTGTTTGCACATCCAAAGAAGCAGTTTTATTTTATTCTTCCTTAATTAAAAAGATTTTGCTTACAGCAAAGGAAATTGCTAATCTCAGTACTTTTACTTATCTCCTCCTCTGCCCCTTCCTTCTAATTTGATTTATAATTTTCTTGGATTGAAGATGGATCTCAGTGCCTGGCTTCTTATTATATGGGCAATATTTTCAATATTTTTAATTCAAACAGATGAGAGATAAAACCAATGCTAAATAAATGCTTTCTGATGTATTTTCTCTTTGTAAGAGAAATACCCATGAGCTTTTTTTCATTCCACAGAGTGCCTTTTATTTTTATACTATGAATTCATTCTTGTGGCAGACCATAGGTATGCTTGCATTCCTATATGCATTCAGCATATTATTATGTTGCTGTTAGAGCATATTAAAATAAACATTAAATATACTTGCACATCATAGTAACTGGGATTTCATGAGTACAAACTCAGTATATTACATGGCCTTAAACAGAAAAGACAAACATATTGTAAACTCTAATTGCTTAAGAGCAACTAGCTTGGTCTGAATGTCGTGGTGACCAATCATATGGCCATGCATTGTGGTGGCATCTACTAAAAAGTATTTCATTCATAAACAATAAATCTTATAAAACTTAAACTAGAAATTGTAAGATAGAGGAAATTTGTCAAGATTAAGAGTCCGGCAGTGTGTTATGGTAAATTGCATTATTTCTGTTTCAAATTTTAGGTTATTATTATGAAATTCCATCTATTGGGGCCATAAGAATAAACACCCAGGTAAGCAAGTTGGCTAAATCCAGATAGAGTTTTAACACACAGAAAGTGGATTAATATCTGTTCTTGGATACATTCTTAACCTTTGCTAAAATCAATTCAATCCTCAGATACATTACATTAAGGAAAGAGAAAAAAATCAAAGCTTTCTTTAGCAGACTTCCATGTAGATAATTAAAGGCACAGGACTCTGGGATTATACTATGTGATCCAAAGTCAAGAAGACCAATGTAGAAGAAGAAGAAGTATTCTTTTCAGTTGTCTGAAAGTCCAGGTACTCACATGTCCAGAACAGCAGAGAAATATCATAGAAATTCTTTGTCCTTCCAAGGCCAGGCATGACATTTTTTGGGAGAAAATAAGAGTCCTTTTTTGGCTTGAATAGAACCCTTTGATTCTGTTAAACTCTTCCAGACAGTGTCTGGCAAGAAGTATCCCTAATAAGATCAGACAAGTAGAAAAAGTTGATGACTGAAAAAAGTTTGATGGCATCCACTCCCAAATCAGTCCAGAAATATGACATCTCATAAGATCACCAGCTTTAGCTCACAAACTGAAGGAAGGCAGAAAAAATCGGGTTTTATAACTCTGATTTTTTTATTCCAATAGCAGCTGTGCAAATTGTTGCTGTAGGACCTTACCATACCCAGATGTTACACCACTCACCCTCCATTGTCCACTGTTTCTTTTGGGTTGAGGGTTCTGTAATCTGCATGTTATTTCATTGTGTCATTAGCAATTAATTTTGGAATAAAAATGGTTGTAATTCTCATTTTGTGGAAAGAGAGTGGTGGTTATGAGTGTGTAAGGTCTGTGTGACTGAGACTGAAATACAGGAATTACCTTGTCAGTAAATACTGCAAACTGAAGACTGAATTATTTTGTACTACAATTTTAAAGTAAATAAATGCTCCTCCTGTATTAGTGGTGAATTTTGAGTTCCTTTTTTTTCCCTGTTTCTTTCCCTGTTTTTTTGGGTTTTTTTTAATTTCCTTATTGTTTATTTTAATATTGTTTGTGCTCTTTGATCTAATTGTTGCCTTCTGATGAGTTTATTATGCTTTTTGGCAGGAATATCTAGATGTTTTGGGAAGACCAATGGTTTTAGCTGGAGAGCAAGCCAAACAAGTCCAATGGACAAATGTCTATCTGGATGCTCTGGTATGATCTGTATTTATCTCTACTAAAGTAAGAATTTTAGCAAATCCCAAGAATTAAATGTATCACATTTCCAAACATGAAATTCTTGTGTTTCTAACATCTATACACATCAATACAATGACCTCTAGGAAGAGACCTATTTATAATGTGCTTTTCTTACTTGCACCTAGTAGCCTTTTAAGTGTCCTGAAATTCAACAGAGAAAAGCAATTTATCCTCTGCAGACTTTAAAGTGTAGGTCACTGTTGTTCTCAACTTAAGGAAAAAAAAATAAATAAAGAAGAAGAAAATTGTTTTCCAGTAGTTTACCTACTGCACTAAAGGCCATTTGTTATGTTTCTGGTGAGGAATTCTTAGTTTTTCCTTTTTTTTTTTCTCCTTCCAAAGAACATTCCAGGAAGAATGAAATCTATCAGTATTACTTGGTATTTGCACAGATTTTGAACTTGGATCTTTAAGCTATCATGGTTGTTGTAATTGGTTGATTGTTTGCTCAAGGTAATGATTTCTTTAATCTTTAATTGGACAGTGTATATAATGGGGAAATGAACAAAAAGATATATGAAATACTTTCTTACTGCTGAGTTTATCACTTTGGTCTTGTAAAACAAACATATTCAGGAAACTACAGGAGGAAAAGTATTGTTAGCACCAATCTAATCTCTAGCTGGATGACCTTTTTCTGAGCAACACGGCAAAAAAATGTTACAAAACGGTTGTTTGGAATCACGTATTCATCCAGGTTCATAAAGTACTCATCTAAAGTCATGTCAAAATGCACATCTTCCTGTCAGTCAGCCTTACTGTCAATTTTTTATCAACATAAAATTCTTACCGTCAATATAACTGAGCACAACACAGAGGAACTAGTTCTTCATTGAAATTTCAATGCCAGAAGTTCATTAGCCATGTTTTCTTTGTTATTGTTATTGTACTTACTGGAAACATAAAGGATGTGATGACAAAAGTTCTTATGTTCTGTACATATCCTGTTGTAAAGCCAAAGATAAATTTGTAACTAGGGATAGAGATCTGTTTAGTCAAGTAAAATAAGTGACACCTGCAAGCTGTTGTCTGTTATGTTACTTTATATATTCAGTGTGTTCATTCAGTCTTTCCTTCAAGCTTTCCTCCATTCATGTGTTATATATGTGTGTTTGTGAATATGTAATTATATATACAAATATATTTGTGTGTGTACATACACACATATATATACATATATGTAAATCAAGTAGGACAACCCAGGGTAAAGCACTGAGGTAAAGGCTGAAATTTGTGGACTTTTTCATCACAGTTGAGAGCATAAAGGCACAGGTGTATCTAACCCCCTCTGAAGACTTTTCCTGAGTCTTGGTTGCATATAGGAGTGGGACTAAGTTGTCACACTGGTTTGTTATCTTAAATTCCCTAAAACAATTCCTCTATGTAGGGCTTACAATTCTCCTACTTGTGCCTCTCTGGACTTATTCCTATCCTTTGGCTCTTACTGTCCGGTGGCTGTTTTGTGGCTAAGACTAAAGTAATGCAAAGTGTATTACATGAGGCTACATTAGAGCATAAATTAAGGTTATAAAATTCTGAAGAGGTATTTTCATTTCAGGCTGGTTTTCAAGACTGTCTTTAATAAATTTGGTGTATTTGTAGTGGTTCACACTTCCTTCAGATTCTATCCTCTATCACTGTGTTACTCTGCCTTCATTTTCAAGACAATCCCAGAATTTTCAGATACTTTTAGGTTTACAAGTCAGGCATAATTTATTCATAATTATTATCCTCTCTAACTTCACATTTTTTCTTTTTTTTGGGGGGGAGGTTTTGTTGTTCCCCATACATTCCCCTCCTCTTTCATTACATATCTTTTCAATGTTTCTTCTAAATAATGTTCTCTATCTTTCTCTACTGTTTCATCCCTATTTCTCTTATTTTCCTATAAAATCCACTTCATTTTTCTTGTAACTCTTCTGACTCTGACCTCATCACCTTTCATTTGATACACAAATTTAAGTTCATGAAGGATGGTTTAAAATCCAAAATGTGCTAGTAGACTTGGAAAATGGAGAATAGATTTCACTAGAGTGGATTCATGTAGTGTTCTAGCTTTTTTTTTTTTTTTTTTTTTTTCTCAAATGAAATAAAGGGATATAACTCCAAGTCCTGGTTTGAGACAAATTCAGAGGAGAATATCCCCTGATGGAAGTAGTTACCCCTCCCCCATCAGCTTCAGGAAAAGAAACACTCCACAATAAACTGTATAGAAGGAGAGTAAGCATAAATGAAGGGGGAAAAAAATGAAATAAAACCCAAACAATCACATAAAATAGGCAGAAATCTCCCTATGGACAATTTAGAATGGAAAACAAAACTTTCCTGGCTATCTCAGCATATAGTTTTCTGAATCTTATTTTCAGTATGAT
Organism: Erpornis zantholeuca; assembly: GCA_013400515.1. Classification (NCBI taxonomy): domain Eukaryota; kingdom Metazoa; phylum Chordata; class Aves; order Passeriformes; family Timaliidae; genus Erpornis; species Erpornis zantholeuca. The sequence continues at coordinate 22,869 of VZTN01032406.1, forward strand.
TTGTGAATGTTACTAAAGGAAAAACAGACTTCTTATGTCTTCCAAATAAATGCAAATTCCTTGCCTCAGTTGTCTCAGTAACAGAGGAGACTATGTGATTTTGCCAAGCTGATGATGGACATTATTGCACACCATTGAAAAGTGGTGATGATAGAAAAAGTAGTAGTTTTACCTGTTATATTCTCCTTTCCTTTCCTTTCCTTTCCTTTCCTTTCCTTTCCTTTCCTTTCCTTTCCTTTCCTTTCCTTTCCTTTCCTTTCCCTTCCTTTCCCTTGCCTTGCCTTTTCCCTCTAGTATCCATAGTTTTATGCATGGAGGATACTTTTTCATAATATTTAGGTGTTTTGAAACTTTTATATCTTAAGTTGTTGCACATTATCTATTTGTAAAAAATAATACATTATTCCCACTAAACTTTGGACACAAAAAATCATAATTTCAACTTTTCTGTGCATCAAGTCAAGGAAGTAGTATTATTTTTTTTATTTTTTTTACAAACTGAAAGTCAGTGTTTGGATACACTAATTCCTCGATTGTTATAATATATTATGGCTCAACATTTGCTTTTTAACTAAAAAGTCTTTTTCTCCCTTATTTATTGGCTATTTTCTAGGAGCTGGGCCTTGTGATTACAGGAACTCTGCCTGTCTTCAATCTAACAAGGGAACAAAATGGGAAAATCGTAAGCTGTTCCTTCTTGGAAAAAAAACCCAATAAACATCAGTTACATAAATCAAATTTAATGTTAAGTTTCTTGGAAGATATGTATTTGTATGGACTATTTTGCAGTGTAATTGTCTTGTATATCAGAAACAAAGGGGTCATTTTACCCTTTTGTCATTCTGAGTTTCAGGGTGTGACATTCCACTGTTTATCCCTGTGCCATAGTGGCAGTGGGAATGCATTAAGTTCTCAGTGGATGGGAAGTAGATGATGATATCATTTAGAGCTTTCCAAGAAACAATGTCCAGATAAATTTCTAACAAATGCCTGAGACTATGATATTTCAGGGTAAAGGAAGTGGTGTAGAGAATATAAATTAGTTGGTTTTAATGACAATAGAAAAGAGCACTGTATACTTAGATTAAATTCTAAGTGTTAAATAAATATAACATTCCTGTTACTGTCTGACAGGAAATCTGTTTATGTCCTCTTCACAAAATCAAAAATATGCTTTACAATGTGCGGTAAAATATTTTACTTTCAGTGTACTCATGTTCATTCAGGTCAAAATATACAGGAATTTAGAAAAAATATTCTTTGATTCAGTTTCTCAGAATTTCTCAGAATTAATCAATGCGGGTTTGATCACTGCCATTTCTTTACTTTGCTTTCAGAATAGTTCTCTTAGTTTCCTTTTAAAAACAAAGCAATAAACCAAAAAAGTTGCATAATCTTATCTACAAGACAATGCCTGGAATCGGCTGAGTGTACTGTCAAAGTGAGAGACTACTGATTATCAAGGGATGTCTTTCTGAGAGTTAAAAGAGACATGATCTAGTACACAGCAGCAAGAGAACTTGAATCTGCTCAATTTATATCTCTACCTGAATTTATTTACAGGCTGCAAGATACCTCCTCAAATAAATTTTACAAATTTATTTAATATGGAAAAGGGATTCAGGTGACACTATGTAAATGACTGCCCTCCTTTTCTGTAGCAGGAAAATAAATCACAAGTGAAATAAATGAGTGCCTGAGTCCCTGATTTCAAATGCTGATGATTTATATATATACAATGGGGATTTTTATTGTCAGAATATTTTTCATTCTTCATTATACTATAGCCCAAAGAGTTAATTGTTTTGAGGTCTCACTTACCAATTACCTAACCTAAGCATGCAAAGTAGCTCTGTGTTGATGCTAGTAGTTTAGTATCTACATAACTGGCAATATTATTGCATCACCTTTGCTTTAATCTGTTTTGTTCTTACACATATATTGTTTATTCATCCCAGAAAGTATTCATCTTGAGAAACATACTTCATACTCTACACTAAATTCTGAAATTATTAAATTTTATTTTGGATCACTTTGACATTATTTAAAATATTTAGAATATACATAACTAAATAGTCAACTTCTGAAATGTATCTGTTAAACAAGAGACAAAGGCAAAAGCCCAAATTTACTGACTGTTGCAGTGATTCTGCACTGTAAATGCATTAAATATATACTAATATCTTGGAATTTCACCAGAATCAGCTGATCCTTGGAGTAATGGGGGTCGATGTCTCTTTGGAGGACATAAAAAAACTCACGCCCCGATTCACGGTAAGCTGCTTGCAGTGCTGGTTTCTCGTGTATGATTTTTGTGTGTTTTCTGTGCATGCTCTTTCATATGTCATACAGAAATGACTGGATTTGAGTCAAAATATCAGCAGGCTTCTTTTCATATATTCTTTTCCGTTGTTGTACATTTTCTGGTGGTTTTCTCTCCAGCCGTGTATGTGTGATTTGTCCACCAGGATGCACTCTGTAAAAGTCAGTTTTTACATTGGGGGATATATTACAAGTAATTATTTTCCTGTATCTTAAGGCACTGCTCTTTAGTTGAGTGTTTGGTTCTTAATGTAGGGTAAACAATCATTTCAGCTGATAATATTTGCCAATTATCTAGGACGGCTCTTTATAGAAAATTCCTTTAATATAGGTGTCTGTCTGTAGCCTACTCTATACGACTGAGTTATTTATGTAATAGACACCTAGCTGTGGAATTTCTATGAAAATACTGTGGAAAACAACAGCTGAGGAAGAAAAGGAACATCACAGATTCGACTGAAGGCAGATGAAAAGTCCTACATCTAGAATGGAGTAATCTCACACCTCAGCTCAGGCTGGGACAGATTGCCTCGGAGGGCAGGAAAGGAGCCGGGTGTCGTGGTGGAGGACACGTAGAACATGAGTTAGCAGTGTGCCCTGGTGGTATAAACCAACTGTGTGGTGAATACCTGCATCAGGAGCACTCTGTCCTTTGATCTCCTCAGTAGAGGCCCAGTGCAGAGCCACCGAGTTGGGCAAGGGTCTGCAGTACACAGCAAGGAGCTGAGAGAGATGGGTTTAGGCTGAAGAAGGTCACCCTAATGGGTGACCTAATGGGAATTGTGGAGAAAATGGAACTTGACATTGCCTCAACAAGGCAATATAAACATAGGTGTGGCAATGGAAATTCCAACTGGAGTTGAGGAAAAAAGAGAGCAGGCTGCCCAGAGAGGTTGTGGATTGCCACTGGAGGTATTCAAAGTTGGACTTTATTTTGAAGTTAGCTTTGCTTTTAAAGGTTGTACCAGCTGACCCTCAGAGGTCCCATCAGCCTAAATTATTCTCCAAGTTTATGATCCTAAAAGAGTAAATATCAAGAAATTATTTTCTCTATGTTAATAATCTGGTACTTCATGGTGCCTGAGGCAGTGTGTTTTCCACAATGTGAGCAGTTCTTGAAAACCATTAATTACTCTTTCTTCATTAGCTAAAACCATATAATGCTAAACTTAATTTCTTTCTTTTAGCTTTGTCCAAATGGATACTATTTTGCAATTGATCCTAATGGGTATGTGCTACTGCATCCAAATCTCCAACCAAAGGTATGAAACACCTTTTAATTTACTTCTCTGAAATAATGCAATATTGACAGAAAAAATCAGAAACTGGGATCTGCTGAAGGTACCAGAGAGCAATAGTGAAAATCCTCAGTTTTGTGGGCGTTAGGAAAATCTGTGGTGCATGCATGGCTTCATCCAAATCCACCATCTTTGGCTTCTATTGAATTTGGTTATCAACAAAATAAAAAATATGTATATTTTGAATGCACATTTATATATGTGAAGTGTTTCAAAACACATATTAAAATAAAAAACAACTAGTGGTAGATGTAACATCATCATGAAAACTATAATGTAATTGCAAAGAATCTTGAAGCAAAGTGAGAAGTTATTGTGCACCTTTTTTTGTGATGCTTTCTCATTTAAGAAATTGAAATTTTTGTATTTGGAAAACCGAAGAAATCAGGGGCAAAGACAATGTATTTTACTTGAGTTTTTGTATTTATTTATTTGCTTATTTTCGGTTTACCAGAGCTGAAACCTGATCTGCAGAGTTGGGATGGATTTAGCTGAGCACAACTTCCCAGAACATTAGATTTTTAGTAGTTTAACTTTAGAAAGGTGTTTCATGTTTACAGATGAAATTTTTATCTAAATATGATTAGGACACAACTATCTTCAAATTTCAGGCAAATAGAAAACAAGTATTTCAATTTAGCTCTTTATCCATTAACTGTAGTCCTTACCTTGTGACGACTCCTACAATATATGTACCTACATTTAATAACTTGCCTCCCTGACTTTGATGAGAAATTTCAACATGAGTGGGCGATTTCTTTTTTTTCCTGGAATCAGAATTTTGTCCTTGGTTTTAATGAAAGGTTTCTCCATATAAAAAAATCTTCTCTTTAGTGGACTGTTTGAAAATTCTTGTATTTTAATTCCCTTAGAAACATAGTTCCAGTAAACTTTGTCTCTTGAATTCATAATATTATATAAAAGACAAAGTTAAAATAACTTCTTTAACTGTCTAAGAAAGAAGAAAAAAAATAAGAATTCATCTACATATTTTAGTGATTAATTTAATTCTTAAGCTGAAAGAAGTCAGCTTTGTGAATATTTTAATTCATTTCCTTGTGAAATAATTAATACATTTGAAATCTTTTGCCAAATGTGTAACACAACAAGAAAGAAAAAAGTGTTTCTGAGGAAGAGAAAGAACAGCTTGACCATAACTAATAATGAGATATCCCTTTTGATTTATTTTGAAAGACTCTTAAAAAGTAAAAGGGAAACTGTGGACACGAAGGTTTTTATATAGTCTTCATAACTGAGAAGAACTTCAGTTTCTGGATATCTGCACTGGATTTTCATGCCTTAAAAGAATGAAAGTTTTGATTTGATGATTTTTCTTGGTGAATTCTTCAGAGACAAATATCTGTATCATTACTGACCCAATCTTTTCTTAATTAGAGGTTATCAGTAATTAGGTGATTGTGATTGGCCTATTTATCTTTCCCTTGTATGCAAATTAAACTGTCTTTTCATTCACAAGTGTAATGTAAAAAGAAGCAATGCAGTATTCTCATTTTAGGCCTAGTCCTGTGGGAAACTGATGGATCTGGACTCTGTTCATCTCATCTATGCTGTTACCTTGCATTATTGCCTCACAACATTGGAGAATATAAACCTTTGCTAGAAACTGTACTCATCCCTAATAAATCTAGGCAAACTGAGGTGGATTATTAGTTTACTAATTGTAATGATTGGTCTGTGTAGTTTTCTTCTTTCAAAAGGGTAAAAGAATATAGAATGTTCATAATTCTTTCCCACACTGCTCAAATTTAGAGTATGTTTAATATAGGATGTTTTATGAGTGATAATTTTATGTTGTAGAAACATGTCTAAATGTAAAATTAAGCATTTGCATTGTTATTGTTATTAACAGTTACACAGACTAGACTTTTTCAATCACAGTTTGTGTGGGGTGGTGCATGCTATTCAGACTGATACAAGAACTACAGTCTAAAACTAAGGTACACGACAAAGACAGATATATTTAGAATTCAATGACTTTCTTTAGCATGTCATATTAATTTTAGTTGAACCTCCTGGTAGCCATTAACTTATTAACAAACAACATCTTAACCCTCTCTGCCAACAATTTTTCAATAGGTGTAAACTAAAATATAACTACATTTTTACCTTTGAAGAGGTGAGGGTTTCTTAGACTTCCAATGCTTCCTTCTTCTGCTTTCCCTCTGAATGTCTTCTGCTTTCCCTCTGAAAATCTATTTCCCCAAATCACAACTGGTTCAACACAATTAATATTTTGAGAAATTGTCTTGAAGTTCGTAAAGTTGAGAAAATTTAACAACAAGTTCAAAAGCATATTAAAATCATTTAAAACTTTCCCATCATGTTCTTATTTGCTGAACTATGTGAAAACTATGACAAATCATAATGAGAAATCTTTTTATTTTCAGCTTAATATAAACATTTTTTTGTTCATAAACCATTTTTATGTTTTATAAAGCATTTTTATGTTTGTGTAATTAGTTATATTATCTATTTTTTTTAATGCTTAATTTTGTGTTTTATTGCAAATTTTCTTTGTGTATGTCTGCATATGTGGATGCATTTTTCCCACTGTTATGGGAGAGAATGGGTGGATGTGCCACCAAATAAACATAATCACTAAAGTTAGTCCATTAACCATGTGTTAACAAGCTTAATCTTAATTAGATTTTGAAAAGAGTAAATAATTCAATTTCCCAACCTGTTCTAAAGATTAGAATCCTTTATTTCATTTTTACTATAGTTCTGATCAAAATCTATTTAATAGTACGCCTAAAAACTCCATACACCTTCAGTGAGGTCCAGTATTCTGTTTTACTGTTCAGGGTTATTTAAGAAACATAAGAGCATCTGGGTTTTAAGAGCAAATATAAAATAAACAAAAAGGGAGCTATTCCCATTCCATATTTTATTCTGTCAGAGTATGTGGGAGGGAGAACTCTCTGTTAATTTAATTCACATTAACATATGTCTGATTTTTGTTTTCCTATACAAAACCTGTGTGTAATTCTGGGAGAGAGCTCAGGACTCGAGATCAGAATGAGGGGTAGTTTCTGCTTGCAGTAAACATACACTTGACAGCACAGATACTGAGAAAATACTTCCATTCCATAAGTAAGCTGTTTACTAAGAGTGCAAAAATATAAATTACTGCTTTTTTGTTACTTCAGCAAATTGGTGTGGGCATACCAAAAGTTAAATTGAGAAAAAGGAGACCCAATGTACAGGTAACTTTGGATGGAGGTGATTCGTGCATTAGAATGCATAGACCTGGAAATATAAATAGAAAGCTTCTGCCCTGCTTACTGTGGAAAATCTAACTAGAGAAATGTTTATTGTGACAAACAGCTTCCTAAGCATGAAGTTTGCATCCTTTCCTGTTTAAATAACAGAAAATATGCTATTGGCTATAGTGAAGGGCATTCCATTAAATTATGGTGCTTTACTAATAGGTGCTAATTAGAGTAGTGCTGTAAAAATTCTTCTTCAGATGTTGAAATTAATTTGAAGACTGGAAATAAAAAGAGACTACTTGTGCTGGCTTTGCTTGCATAAACCCAGTGTCAAGAGGAGATCAGAACATCATTCTTATGACTTTATTGCCACGTTTTATTGTACAGTGTATGCTGCATAAAATTTAAAAAGTTCAGCTGTTTAGGTTTTTTTCCTGGGGAAGTCAGAGTAGGGAATGTGTTCTATCTGCTGTTTACATGGGGTTTCTCAGTTTAGCAGACTCAACTCCACAGAACTACGTGCCATTAACCTGGACAGGATAACTAGTCATATTTATGTAATGCAATCCCTGAGCAGAAAACAGATAATGAAAACCTAAAAATCAATAAAGGAATAGATTAACTATGTAAGTAGAAAAATAGTAAATGCAGTGTATCATGTTGATTTCTTACACATAAGGAAGTGCATGTGGCCTGCATAGCAACACCAGTAAAACATGGTGTAAAATGCTGATCTAAGTCAGTGATTTCACCAAGTGCTGGGTGGCTGTGTTTATAATATGCATAGAAGGCCCCCTTGGGGATGGATTTTTTTGTTTGTGCACTGGAGAAAGCAGCGCTGAAACATAAAAAATGTCAGTTTTCTGAGCACACCTGGCTCCTCAGCTTGCCATGGTGTGGTCTGGCTGCTGCTGGGTTTGCCTGGCAGTGCCCAGCGAGGTACAGCACTGGCTCTGGGCTCCCATCCACTCCAGATGCTCCTGAGTTTACCTCTGTGGCCCAGGATTTTGTTTGACTTCCTAACATAACTTCTTTTAAAATCCTAATAGCCTTTGTCTTCATTAGTAGTGCAGATATGAGTAGGAACTAGTCTCCTGCAACACAGCAAAGAAGGCCATCCACAGAATTTGTGAGAATTCTGACCTCCCAAAACACACAACATTTTATTCAACTTTTTTTTACGTTGCTGCACCAGTTCTTTCTTTGTTTCCTTCTTGAGTTGTCATTGAAATTATAGATCCTTGCCTTTATTTGTCATGCTGAAAATGATTTGCAATCCTTCTGTTTGCATGCTTCATTGCTAGTGATTTACTTCTGTTCTGTTTTGTTAAGTTGTGCTGGTGAATGTGGTGGCGGTGTGCTTATTCCAGTCATGTTACACGCATGACTGGATAAAGAGAAGAGCAAACTGAACTGTAAGTTTGTTTCTTCGTGGCTTGGAATAAACCCCACTAAATGGCAACCTTGGAAATAAAAATTATGGAGCCCAAATACTGGTAAAAACATTCCTGGGGGAAGAGACACAAGGGGGAAATAGTTTCCATTTAAAGTATGGGTGGAGGAATTTTTAGATGTGCCTCAGGCACTTCTCAGAATGTATTTATAGATGCTTATGTTTTTTGCCCATTAAAAGTCCTTAATAACTATCATATAATAAATGTGAAGTGATATAATGTAAGTCTTAAAAAGAAGAAGTTAATGTATACTTGAATTTTCACAGAATTAAAGTTTTCTATGTTGTCTTTGGGACTCCTTGACTATGAATAGTCCAGGTTATCATTTGAAATGAATATTGACCTCGATTTGATGTGATGGCTTTTTCTTTCTTTTTTTTTACCATTTATTTTCTTCTCTGTTCCTTTGTGTGTTGGAATGGAATGTGAACTTCATAAATGCCTCCTCTGCCATGCCAATGCCTTCATGCATGCTGTTTGGGTTTGACCATGCTATTCATTATCCATTGCATGTAAGATATGTAAAATTTTATTTATTTTTACATTTTACCCTTTGTTTATTTATTTAGAGAGCATAGATTTGTTGGGAGGAAAAAGCAACTGCATAGCAATAATTGAATAATTTTGTGTTAGTAGATAGCATATGTTAATGCCATTGTATTAAAGCTGCTAATTTATCATATATAAAGAGAAATGGAAAAATGTTCTTGAATTTTTCAGTAAAATTTTAAAGAAATACCTAAAATATTTGTCTGCAATCTTTTCAGTGCATATTCTCTTCCAATAAATTTATTGCTTTTTCTCTTAGCAGACAGTTCTTGATAAGAAAAGGAATGATTCCATATACCCAGAAACATGCACATTTTTTCCTCAAGAAAATTAAGATCTAATCTTTTGTCTTCTGGAACTATTCTATACTACAGTCTTGACAATAAGGGCTACTGTTAAGCTCTTGGTGCTCCAGACTGTTACATGAAGGCATCTTTTATCAGTTTTTCAGGATATGGCTTTCTTCCAGTACATACGTAAATTGTGATTGCATTCCTTGATGGAATAGTCACATGTATATTTGTCATGTAACTTAGCCAGAGAATGTTAGGACAGGAGGAATATAATTATAATTGAAGGGAGGGACTTTAGTCTACCCTGTGTTAGTACAGGAGCATTGCTGAAATCCCTTAAAAATTATTTTTCTTTTTTCATTTTCTACTCTGAACTGTCAGAGTTAAATGGTTAAATAATATATCCCTATACTCCTTTTTCTAAATAAACTCACTTTTCAGGGTTGCATTAAAAAAAACATAATGATGATTGGTGATTTTTACAACACACACAATAGAAAGTCAATGGAGCTTAAGCTAAACTGCCAGAAAAAAAGTTGGATTTCCAACAACTCATACAGAAGATGGCTCTGGCCAAGTAAATGCAAACTGCAACTGAGAAAGAAGCAGAGGCTGGAGGGTGGTCTGATCTAGTTCAGCAGAGCTACAGCGACCTTCCAGCACTCCTCTGGGGCTACTACAGATGTCAGCCACCAAAGCTCTCTGTGCTCCATACTTGAGGGTACATCAACATTCCTTGGGTCTGAAAGCTTGGGTTTCAGTATTTCTGTGGTACAGGTTTCCATCTATTAAACTGTGATAACAGTACTGATGTCAAGAGAAATGCTTTTGAAACTCCAGGGTGTTCAGGCAAGTCCTGTCATGCTGACAATAAAAGTGGGGTTTCTTTTTTGTAAACCCCAAATAATTAGCTGTAATTGCTGTCTTTTTGAATCTTGAACCATAGTCTGTTCCCACCTCCCAACAGCCAGCCTGCTCTTGGAAAAATTGCAGAGTGGAGTTGCCCAGCTTATTGGTTGGCTGGAAAACTCTCCCAAATTTCTCTCTCCCTTTTTGGAGGCAGGACATCCAGTGAGAGATTCATGTCCTATGCTTCCTCTGCTTACCCTGATTCCTCTCCCACCCATACAGTCTGTGACATGCCAGGAGAAGGGGAAGCTGCACCTCAGCGTGAGCCCCATACATGACAGGCTGTGGACAGACACTGGAAATTAGTGTTAATTAGATTTTCACTTACCCAATTAACCTCTCTATCCAACAAAATAAAATAAGTGAGAAAGGGCCACTAGTAATGCCTCAAGAGATTAAAATAGATGGGTAAGTAAACCCAGTTAAGCAGGTTACTTTGAAATGAAGGGATTAAAGTGGTTTGTAGTATTACAGTACTCTGTATTTATTATTTGATAATTCAATATCTTCTGCTTCAGAATCCTAAATCCCAGGAGCCTGTTACACTGGATTTTCTAGATGCTGAATTGGAAAATGATATTAAAGTTGAGGTGAGATTACCTGTTTTCTTAGTACCTGTTGCTGCTTGTATTTCACCAAATAATAACTGAAAACCAATAAATGTTCTAGATTTTGAATGGGAATCTATTTCAACATAAATCTGAATTTTAAATTTGTTTAGATGATGACTTTATAGAGATGAAGTTATAATTAGACAAATTAAATCCTAGCATTATTCATAGGCAAGGGCAATGTGTTATATTCCTCTCATTTTGAAAAACACCGTGATTGCTACTTAAATTCTTCTTCATGAAGTAATAATTCCTGGGAAGGGAAGACAGAAAAATTTTTGAAACAACATTTTTAACAGAATATTAAAATATTACCTGAAATATTTTAAAATTATTTCCCTATCTTTTATTAATGCAAGATTGTTATTGTGGCAAGAAAGAGAACCGAGAAACAACATTAAGTGTGGACAAAAAATTAATTTCTCTGTATATTTTTCAGTTACTGATTATGTACTATATTCTAAAATGATAACTTTTTAAAATAATTTGTTAGTTTTCTGAAATAAAATATTTATTTTAATTTTTATTAGGTTTTTAAACATTTTAAAACTTTAACATATATTTTCACTTAGTTTGAAATTGTTCTTTCATGACAAGAATCAGCATTCTTTGATGTCTGTTAAAATCTGCCTTAAGTTTCTTTGAAATGGCTGCTTCAGGGGGGAAGTTACTCTCAGACTGGTACAAAAATATTTCCGTGAATCACCTGAATCACAAAGATGTGCTGAGAGGCACAAGAAATGCTAGACAAAACTCCTTCTCATGCACACAGACTTCATTCACTCTCTGTCAGTGCCCAGCATCAAGAAGTTTCACGGCACATTCTTCAATGCAATGTTCACCAGAATTGCTGCTTCATAACTCTACTGATTCAGTATATATTTGGATAAAACAACTGCTAACTGGAAAAATCCGAAAATTGTAAAGAAAACGTTTTTTAAGAGTTGTGATTTCCATATGCATTAGCATTTTCTGTGTTTTTAAGAAATATTTCAGTCACTGAAAAGTTTATTCATGTTACATGCAACACCTACACTTTTTTTTTGTCACTTTTTCCATTTCTTCCTTGCCAATAGATTCGGAAAAAAATGATAGATGGAGAAAGTGGAGAAAAAACATTTGAAACTCTGGTCAAGTCCCAAGATGAGGTAAGATAAGAACCCAAAGAGTTACATTTACAGGAATAAAACAAACAAGAAAAATAATGTGAAATGGTGAAATGCTAGGTTGTTCATTTTGTAATGACAATTTGTACCATTTTTCCCCTCTAGATTTGCTAGTTTTACTGGCTTATAGT
>VZTN01032422.1:0-14647 GCA_013400515.1 Erpornis zantholeuca
CATTTGTCACATATTTCTTTTTTTATAAATACCTTTCCCTCAAAGGGAAGAGGTTTTAAAATTTTTTTTCTAAGCAAGGGGAGTGCTTTGAAGATTCCATATACAGTTGACTTCAGGAATGAAAGTCTGTTGTTTTGATCCAGTTTATATAAAGGATAAGAAAAGGAAAATATTCTTGAAAAAACAACCCCCTCCTCTTAAGTTGTATGTTTTGGAGCATGAGGAAACATAATCAGCATCTTCTGTTTTGATTAGAAGCAAAAAAAAAATAGCAAGACAAAGTTCATGGTATTCATCTAATTTTCATAGCTCATTACAGACGTTATGCAAAATTGTGAGCTGCCAACAGCAAGTACTATTTCTGCCCAGAAAATGTACGGACTCTATATTTTAAAGGAGTAAGATACAAGGTCTTCTGTAGGATACATTTCAAAGTTATTTACGTTTGACTGAGACTATGAGTTAAAAATAAAAATAACATAGTAAAACAACCCAGGTCCATCCAAAATCAATACCCACAGCTTTTCATTATTCCATTCTGAAATATTGTCTTATTTAGTTATATTTCCTCTGTCTTTTCCTCTTCTATAAAAAACAGAGAAATAACTGTCACTTTGATCCTAATGCATTGAACATCCTATGTAGTCTGTGAAGGAATTCCTGCAAGCATGGCCTTATTTTATCTGATCATCCTGGGACACTTACCTGCTTGTAACTGCAGAACACTGTTCTCAAAACACCTAATTTTCAGTCACTGAACAAGGTCTTTACCATCTAAGTCCTGAGAATATCAAACCAGTAGTCACACAGTTCATTACAAAAACATGCTTTTACCCTGTAGCTCAGCTCAGGTGTTGTAGAGNCCAAAACTTCACAGATCCCTTTGGTCAGCACCTTCAAAGTTCTGCAGCTATGTACACATGTGGGAAGCACCTCAGCCTTCATGGAGCAGAGCATCTTTGCCCAGGCCACAGCCAAACCTCAACCAATATGCATCATCAGGTGGGTGAGTAGCATTACATCCCCTTGTGGGTGCTCTATGCTTTCTTCTCAGTCCTAAATGAGAAGATCAGGATTTTATTCTCCTCACTCATAGTTCCTTGCCTCTATTTTTAGGAACACATAGTTTGTGGAAGACAGCTTTACTCCCTTGCAGAAGATCAGTGTACACAAGCTCTGTGCATTTATTGTAAGAACAAAGTGTAAAAACAGCCACACTGAACAGGACCATACATCTTTATACTGCAGTACCCTGTCACAGACAGTGGCCAATAAAAAAAATACTCTGGAAGAAAACTGTCAAGAACAGGGTAACCATTCATGATGACAGACAGGAGAAAGATCTTTTGCATGCTTCTGGAAAGTACTAGGGGTTTTTATTTGGTAAGTGCAGGCATTGTGAAATTCATTGGGGAAGAGGGTAACAAAAAATAAACAAATCAGAAAGCAGAAATAAAAAGTACTTTATTCATTTCAAGTAGTGTACTTGGGAAAGACTACAGGGCAAAAGCAAATTATCATGATGGCTGTGGTGAGGCCTAGACCCTTTCTGAAAATGCTTTCCCTCTCTGGAACCTGTCTTAAGTTAGCATGCAGTGTTCTGCACCCCTTTGTGATGCTCAGGGTCTTCTCCACAAGTGAAGACTATGTGCAAGATATAGTTTGAGGTTTGTTTGTGTTTTTTATCTTTAGATTTATAAGCTGTGTCATTTCAGTATCTCTTCATGTATGTATGTTCTCTTTAAGAACAAAAATCAAACACTGCTGAAGCCAATGCAATACCCTAGACCTGAAATGCTAAAACTGATGATTTTTCAGTCATTCAAAAGAGTTTGAGTGCTCAGAGTGCACAGTTTTTCTCAGTGTTTCCTTGATTAGCCTTTGTTTTATTTGTTATTTCAATAATTTATTAATACATGCATTTTTCCCGTCCCATGGAATAAGTGTCTTGTTCAAAAGAAAATCCAATTAAAGTGGCTACCTGCAGCTTTGCATGTCACAAGCATACATGTTTCCAAGGCAAAAATCTAAATTCCTTTAGCGTACAACAGATTAATGGCAAGCAAGTACTACTTTGTGTACGAGAAGGTATTTTGATATGACTAGAAATTTCTTGACTAGACAAAGAAACCAGCTTTTGTATTTTTTACAGCATTTGCTTTTCATGGATTCCTTCCCAGTAGCATGGTTTTAGATTTATGGGATACTTAATATCTTTGCTTTACATTCCAGAAACAGAAAGCTGATATAAAACAGAGATTAAGATATCAAAAGCAATTATTTTTACTTCTTTTTGCATAAACAACAACAGTCAATAATTTAGTACAAATTGCAGTTGATTGCAGTAGATTTTTACAGTATTTATTTTTTAATTGCTTTGAAGACCAGAGATTTATAAGTGATACCTCTGTCGGGTCAGGGACTCTACCAATGCAGTACGGTAAAGTTTTATTTAGTAAGCTTCACTGGCATTATTTATTATCACAGTTCCTTTGACTCAGGATAATTTTAAGATGCAGTTGAGCATAGCTGAAACAGCAGAGCTCTTCAGCCAAAAAAAGTGCATTACCAAGTCACTGGTGTATGATGGAAAGCTTAGCTGAGTTTGTCTGCAGCACACAATGTCCTGCACAATGCAGATTCTTGCCCAGGTTTTAAGTAGTGCAGTCACACTGACATCCTTCTGCTGCTCTCTGGAGCTCAGGGCAAGCATGGGGTATGGCTTTGCTGTCTTGTATCATGAAGACATGCCCCAGAGGCAAAGGGATTAACAAGCTGCATCTATGCATAAGAGTGTGAGAAATACCACAGAGGCAGAGGAGATACAGAAAAACCAGAAAAGCTGCCAGAAGCAGCACTGGGGAATGACTGGCGAAAAAGGCTCAGGACATGGTGCAGACCTGCTGCTCTTATCTGAATCCTACTGAGTGTAGGAAACAGCTGCTTGAGCATTTGCCACAAAGAAGAGTGAAATAAGAATGTGTGAAAAGGGTGGTTGTGTCCATCACTAATTCCTCATGAAATGTAAAGAAGTGGAAAAATTTATCTAACTGTTTCCTCAGTGGGGTCAAAATTTTGCAGTGGAATTGTGAGGACAACAAAGAGAAACCAGTCTTAGTTCAGCTTTAGCTGTTCTGCTACTTATATTTTTGAGAATTTTGTCAAGGAAAATGTCACCAACTATTTCCTATTTAACTACACACATTGCTTAAAACTTTTAGCTAACCATGCCAACGGAGTTACCCCTTTCAGTTATTCATTTTGACACCTGTTTTGGAGGATATTAATGCAATGGAGAGTGGTAGAATAAAACACACTTGCCAAGCTGATTAGATCAGTGCTCAGCCCTGTGCACTGCACTGTGGTTGTTCTGTTAATTAACCTAACTGTAAACCAAATTATCATGCATGTGTTCCTCCTTCAGGCTGGTGTGCAGTCTGTGATGCCAGTTTTGTCTCTGGACAGTGGTCTGGTCATGTTATAGGTAAGTCTTAGGGAGTTGGATAAGCTTCACCTGGAAGCCTGTGTAAGTAGCCAGTGTAGATCAGTTTGGGTTTGCTGGAGTTACAAGGGTGCCAAAGCACTTCAGTCTTCCACATGGACACATTGAATTCCTCTCCTTAGGTGTGGAGTGGTCAGAGAGAGCAAGTGATCTCCCACTGCCTTGTCTACCTGTGCAAAGTTCAGCTCTCTCTGTGAGCTGCACACTCACGTCTGCACAAAGTGCTCCTGGTCAGCATCCACTGGCTGTTCAAAAGGTGCAGGACCAAACAGAGACTCTGCATGTGGGGGCTAAAAAGTATTGATTATCAGTGGATGTGTCCCCTCCACATCACCTTTTACACTCTCCAAAAGACCAGTGTGTCTCACAGGAAATGCTTTTGGAAAGAGATCTAAGAGTGCCTATGACTAAGCAGCACTGTACGACCAACTGCTATATTTATTGAAAAGGGTAGTCCGATCCTTTTCTTTGGAAAGCCAGTCTTTGTCATTAGAAACAGAAGCAGAGAGGCATTCAAAGGCAGTGACATTATGGGGAATCCAAATCTTTCTCCCTTATTATTAAGTCATGCCCTTCATTTACTTCCCTCCAGACTAGCTGATTTGGTGTAAGGAAACCACATTCTTTTCTGCAGTCTCCAGGCCTTGGACTGCTCATTCCTTCTACTGCCCTGGCAGTGAGAGATTTGCCTTTTCTCCCATGGGAGTCAGGTGGTATTTGTCTCACTGAGCATTAATCACCTAAAAATTAAAGACAAAATCTAAATAATTTATCTTGGCACTCTGCAGTCAATGGAAAGAATGAGATGCTTACAAAGGGCAGCTCATCTACCTATCTTAGACAATTATAGTGGAATAAGATGAATTGCTCCTTCCCCCTGAGTTCCCCAGAGAGAATCAAGGTGACAAGTTTAGATAAGACAATTCACTTTTAGATGGCAGAAGTAGGGAGAGGAATCTCGTCCCACCAGAGTCATGGCCTCCAGCAACCACATATTTTTCTAAAAAAAATGCATCCTCTGTTGTCAGTGACATTATTTGTTTCATCTCCTGGTGTAAGTCAGATGAAGTCAGTCACTGATACCTCGGCCAAGCTTTGCAGAATGAACATACAGTAGGCTTTTGTGACTGTCCAGAACATGTTCTTCATATTAATATCTTTTTTTATTATGACTTTTCTATAGTCTTCTTTGTATCAGTGTAGCAATTTCCAAATATATGCTTTGAAAATATATTTTGATTATTTTTGTTGCTGTTCAGTTTTTATCTCTGCAGATCAGATACAGCACAAAAGTGCATGTGCAAGCATACGTGAATAAAAATGCATATATAAAAACAATAAAAGACACGTGCCTTCTGCAAATGCTTTGCTGTGTTTGCAGTAGAAGTGACTGCTGCCCCATCTCACGCAAGCAGTAATGTGAGCTGAAACTATAAAAGTTAATGATTGTTTCTTTGCCTCCAAAAAAAAAAAATCAGTTAGCAAAAGCTGATTTTCTTCTAAATGAACTTTATTAATAGTAACTTGCACACTTTTTGAGTGGGGGTGTTGCTGGAATAATGACTGGGAATAGAACAGAAAAGTTACAGGTAGATAAGGAGTGGTTTGCTTTAGGATTGTTAGAAATATAGTCAGAAAGAGGAAAATCTATTCAATGGAAAATTCTGGCTCAGTTTTTTGATGCTAGAATTGCCAGTAATTCCCCACTACAAGATCTGTAATGTCAAAAGGACAGAGCTTCCTAGAAGTGAATGTCTAACAGCACAGCTAATATGTATTGCTTTGCTCTTTGTGATGATTGCCAGATTTTCAACAATACTTGAAAGGCCAAGCAGGACTTTTAGATTAGCGGGGCCAAGATAAGGTTTGGAAATTCCATCTTTTTTTTTTTTTCCATTTTTTTTTAACCACTGGCTAAGTGGATAAGTTGACTTGAGGATACTTTTCTTGCATGAGATTTTCTTAGTGGGAACCACATAGGATTGGGATTTGAGGAGCTTTCAGGAATATACCAGCAAAAGATAGATTGAAGAGAAATCCCCACTCCCATTTCCCTGGGCAGCATATGAACGTATCATTAAATGACTACTGCTTTCTAAACTGGATTAGACTTAATTGTAATTAATCAGTCAGTCTCCATCACCTTTGTGTCAGAACTCTGTCAAGCCTGCAAAACTTTATTTTGTGAATATGTATTCAGGGCCATTTCACATGTTCATTATTGATTCAGAGGCCATTAAGAGCCAATCTTTACATATTTTGACACAGTAATGGTTTGTGATGTGATTCTATACCCAGGAATTTTTACATGATGGCAGGTGTTGTCCAGGAACTCCTCATAATATGTATTTTTATTATATATCTTGAAAGCTCATATAAAATTATTCTCTCTTGTGCAAATGCACATTGTACAAGTTACACTTCTGAAGAAGGAAGGAAGACCAAAAAACCAGATGTATTTTCCATAAGAAGCTTGAGATCAGTGAGTCATCTCGGAATATTCTACAGATGAATCGAACTTCCTCTGCTTTAAAATATATATAACAACATCTCTTTCCAGTTACATAGTTACACACAAAATATATTGGATTTCTTCTCTTTCAACTGCTGAGTTCTGTACAGCACAGCATAGCAGCAATCCACACATCAGTAATAAACAGAATTTAATCTACACACTATAGGAATTCTGGGAGAGATCCTATATTTAGGCTGTATTCCACTTTCCATTACAAAAGATTATTGTGACCTTTTTATGAGAAGCTATAATGCCTCCTTTGTATATAGTAGACTTTGACTTTTGGCAAGGGAAACAAGTGCCTTTTCTGGAGGACTGGCTGACTTTTACGCTACTAACATTTCCCACTTTCCTCCCGACTGAGCTCCTCAGGAATATGTTGGCTGCACAGTGAAGCAGCAACAAGCTACACAGCCCCATCTAAAGCTAGGCTGGTGCCACCAGTGGTGCAGCAGCAGTCTGGGCTGCACCAGGAATGCCAAAGAGCTGCTGGTGGGAGGGGACCCAGGCTGCAGCCCTACTACTTACCCAACACATGCTCACCCTTCCGCCCGCCCAGCCTCTGACCAGGAGCACCACATGGGCAGATCTGGAGCAGAAGAAGGGATATGGCTAACAGTGCAGATTATTGATTTTCACATTTTTTTCAACTGGTTTAGAACATTTTGTGATGGCCAATGGCAGGGTTTGAAACCGTACCCAATAAAAATTTGGGAGTTAGGTTATCAGCTTTGTAAAACCACAGCCACTTATACAAAGCCTAAAATGACCCAAATTATTTGAAGATATTCAGCCAGATTTTGATGCATGACTGAGCAAATCACTAACTCTGAAAAGGCTATTATTTAAGACTACTGACACAGTAATCTGCAGTTAGTTCACTGGAAGATAGTGAAGCAATAAAGCTAAATGATTGTGTGCATGTGTAGTTACATATCTGAATCCTCTGTGAGTAACATTTATGATAATTGTGCAGTGCATTCAGACACAGCTTTCTGACCCAAAATGTCACTGTTCTTTAGGAGTGTGTATTGATGGATCCCCACAACAGTCTTGTGAGGGAGGCCAGTTTTCTTATCCTAAAATTACAGGAGAGGAAAGAGAAGCACCAACAGTTCAAGTGACTTGTGCATGGTCCAAACCAGGAACAGGAGCCAGGAAGAAAATGTACTTTGATTTAGGGTGGGTGTGCCTCCAAGTGATTACAATTCATGTTGCTCCTGCCTACGCCTGGGGTGCTTGGCTCCATGTTTTGTGATCCCGACTGGGGCTAAACCGCAAGACCATTCTTCGACATTTGAATGATAAAGAACAACAAGAGGAAAGATTTTCTGGTGGTTAGGGTGCTAGCCAAAGCCTTTGCAAGACCTGGGTCCAACGTCATTCTTCCATGCAGTTCTGGCAGAAGTCCTCAAGATCTCAATGATCTTAGAGGTCTTTTCCAACCTTAATGATTCTTTGTAGGTGCCTCAGCTGAGACTTACAGCAAGCATGCACTGGGCCCCAGGTGCCCGCCTAGGCAGTACTCTAAATCCTGCTACAGCAGCCTCCTAGGTGAATGCCTAGAGCTGTTTGGTGTTTGGCCAACCCCAGAGTTACTCGAGAGAAGGTTCATTCCTCCCCCCCACTTCTGGACTTCCCTGTCCCTGCAGGTGCTGTGGCTCCTGTGTCACTCGTGTCTGTCGGTGCATGGAATATATGTTCAGTATGGGCACTATGTAATTCCAGGCGTAGCATGGTTTGAATGTCAGACAGCAAGTTGCTCGAGTGCAGAGATATATACGGGGAGGCAGAAGGCAGGAGACATTCCATTTGCTTATTATTTTTTTGGTTGCTGAAGAAAGTGCTACTTGCTAATTTACAGCACAGTTCTGTGCCATATTTCACAACTTCCCTGTATTTATTTTCATGATGACTTCCTTGAATCACATCCCAAGCTTCAGTACACATTAGATTCCTAGTGTGCTTCTTTCCTGTACTTACCCTCAGTAAAGCAGATGACTGGGAAGAAACTCGACAAAACAACCCATTAAAATTAGTGTCAAATCCATATGGAATAGATTAGGTTTTTAACCCAATTATAGTGAATTTTCAAGTATAAGCATGATGGAAAAGCTAACAAGAAGTTAGGAGACTCATTCTGGTTAGATTTGATATACATCTGAATGGCAGCTTGGCTTTTGAACACAGTTTGATTTTGGAATCCATTGAAGTTCTTGCAAATTTCATTAAGACTGTGTTTGAATCTTTGCATTTGACCCACACTGAGAAATGACACAATTTTATGCTTCAGGGCACATTTCAATTCAAAATAGAAAAATGGAGTATTTGTGAAATACAAAGAGAAAATGATTGTATAGAAATTTGTCTATTGTCTTTACAGTTACATAAATTTAAAAGGAAAATATGTTCACATATGTAAATGATAAGAAATGGATTATCATTTAGGAAGGAGGCATTGTGAAAATGTAGGTTATGCTATTCATAGCAGCTTGATTTTCTTCAGCACAAAGAACTTTCCCCTATGAGAAATAAAATAATACTGCTTCTGCTTTGGTTTGAGATTTTGCGTGTTTGAAAATTCGGTGTGAATTTTTATGCTTCTTTATCACATATGAACATACCAAAATTTCTGTGACATAAAAATTACTTCCATCCCTGGATGTGTTCAAGGCCAAGCTAAATGGGGCTCAGAAGAACCTGCTCTAGTAGGCAGCATCCCTTGCCCATGGTGGGCAAGGTTGGAGCTAGAGATGATTTTAAAAGTCCTTTCCAACCTAAAACATTTTATGAGTCTGCAATTCTGTGGTTCTATGACATGCTAACAGATACTCCTTTGTCTGTATCACACAGTAATGGTAAAGCTCCTCTGGCTCTGTGTGGGGTGAAATGACTGATGGAGTCCATCTAGGTAATGTATAATGTCTCTGGAATAAACACCTTTATGGTGACTGCCTGCGCTTGTTACACCAGATTTAAGGATATGTGCAAGACATAAATGCACCAGAACAGAGGTCTTTCAAAATAGGTACTGAAGTCAAGGAAGTAGTTTCTGAATGTACTTTACTACAGGATGAATATAAATAGAGAACTGCTCAAAACATCCATGCAATGAAATTCTTTGGAAAGGATGAACTGCATATATAAATTTCTATAAGACACTGAAATATGCCTATTTCAGCATGAGTGTTTTTGTAATACATAACAAGTTCCAGGGCTTTTTTATTTTAAGACTTCAAAACATTTTATATAACATGTTTACATTGTCATTCCAGAAAGTAATCATCAGAAAAGAACATCATGATCTTTATACATAAATGATACTTCAAACACACTTATTTGATAAACCATATATGCATGTAAATTTGACAGAGCTGCAACTGCTTGCACTTTCCTCCTGGACTAATGAATGAGTATTTTTCTATCCCTCTTTTTATCCTCTTGTGCCAAAGATTACATTGTGTTGCAGTACTGAGGGGAAAGACATGCTGATACCAAGACCTTTACCAAGGAAGTGTAGTGCTATGGGAAAGCATTTCTTAAGGACACCTCCAGCTTTTCTCAGAACGGGTGCTTAAAGGTGCATATCCTTTGTGGACACTGCTAGCAGTGCTCCCAACATTTCCCTTGCAATCCAGATCATGACTAAAGAGCACCAATGTTTCTTCCACATCTGATTGAAGCCATGTATGCCATACACTTAGGCCAGCTGTTGCAAGAGAACAATTAAGATGGCCTGTGGCAATTTGCTTTTTTTCTGGAAGACTTTCATGCAATCCAAGGCACATCAATAGCACAAATTAATTCCACATATGCTAAGAGAATTCTTGAAAATTCAGGGGACAATTTCTGGAGACTCTGACACTGAGGTGTTTTTAGATGCCAAAAGATCAGTTCACAAGGGTGAGGGGAAGAAGACTAAATGCTCCTAGTCCTGAAATAACTGGAGTTCAACTGTCAAAAAACAAGGTCCACAGGTGTAAAGCTTCTCTATAGTGGCAGTTCTGCTAATATTTAAGTGGGAATGAAAACCAATTAAAATTAAATTACACCTTGCATCTGGAAAATGCTGAAAAAAATATGTTCCAGAGCCCTCTAAATGATATCTTGACTCAGAGTATTATTTATAGCATGATAATGAGGCAGACAGAAAGGAAGAAAAACCTAAAATGAAAATCAGCTATAACAACTCATTGAACTCCTAATGCCTTCTGCTTGTCCCTTGGCTGGGGAATCTTCCTTCTAAAAGCTGCTGCATCAGGTCCTACACATATCCAGCTATTTTTAGGCTTGCAACAGGCTGTTTACAGGGGATTTGAAGTCTGGCAATCCAGATACTCTAGACACAGTTGGAATGCTCGCGCCTCTCCACAGGTTAGACTTGGAATTAAAAACTGCGATGTGGCTCTGTCATTCAAACCTTATAGTGTCTGGCATTGGGTATCAGAAAAATCGTGATGAAATAGAGCACTGTGGTTTTAATTCAAACTACTTAATGCCAAAAATATTCATGGACAACTTGTTGGCCAGTGGGCAAGGAAAAAGTTTTTGGTAAGCTTCCATTTAAAGACTATATTTTGGTTCAGTTTGGAGTCAAGTTTTTGGTTTTTTTTCTTTTTTAATTTGACAGCATTTCTTCCTTTTCAAGTAGTATTTCAGCCATTCATGTTCAATACTTACTAGGCACTTCTTGAAAATTGGTATTCCATCCCTCCTCAAGCATGGATTTCAGCAAATTTCTCATTCTCCATTACATGTAATATTATACCCATCCACATGACCAGTGTATATGAACAGACAAGATCAGCATAACAAGGCGTTTTAAGTTCTGAGGTACTCTTCACCATTATATCTCTACAAGCTGTTCAAATGAAGTATCTCTACTACTTTTGAAATACCTTTAAAATTAAGTATAAATTATTTGTAACATTAAATACATGCAACTTCAAAGTGTTCAAAGCATTATATCACTTGGTTTTCTTTTTTTTCTTCTTTTATAATATACATTTTTGATTCTATTGTAAATTTTTACAAGTTATCAAAATAAATTATTTTAACTAGTTTTGGACTATTCAACATTTCTATATTGAGGGAGGGCTACTCTTAAGGCATCCTGTTGGTTCCAATTTAAATTTACTTGCCTCATGTAATCCACATATGCCTTTAGCATTTGTAGGTGCAATTTGCTTCAGTAGTCATAGGAGTAAAGACTACATTATAGAAAAGAATTTGGTGTTAGTTGTTCCTGTTGGATTTTCACCCAGAAACACAAAGCAGATGTGATGTTATTATTACCTGTCAAATACTCTGCCTTGAATTCTGTCATCACTGTTTGATATAAATTGTAAGCTGGAAACAAATGGAAGGTTAATGTTGATTTTAGAGAGACCTGAGAAACTTGTTTGCATACTTGCTTCCAAAATGCTGAAATTTGAAGCCTGAAACCTTAAAGAGAGGTCAATAGGAATTTAGCATCTGAATGTCTTTGAGGATCTGGGCTTTACTGCTTTTTATTCCAAAGTTAGGCCTGAGGCCTCTGTACTGATTTACAGATAGCCCCTTAACAACCTCTCTCTTAACATGGGCTGTGAGCCCTCACCAGCTCTGATCTTAAAGCCAATTATGCCCTGTGGGTGCCAGAATACAGTTTTAGGGCCCAACAACACTTACCACCATTTGGAAGTGTTGGTGTTTTTACATTGTTTCTAAAAAAGCGCCTCTGTCAGAGGCAGCAGGTAGGACTGGAGCACATGTACTTTGCTTTGTTTTCCCTCCAACTTGAACTCTGTGTTGTGAAACACAATCAGTCTGGTCATGGTCTACATAGCTGAGCTTTCCTTAGAGGCAGGAGCATTCCTCTGAAGGCAATGAGCGTGTCAGATGATGTAAGGAGGTTTCTGACCCCCGTGGGTAATACTGGCAGAAGAAATGAGGCCTGAGAAGTGCACTTACCTTTTCTGACTTTCCAGAAAGCCAAGAGGAAAAGTCTAGTGGAACAAAGTCCCTAGTCCAAGGACACAAATAGTTTTAACACGCAAGCACTTGTACAATATTGCTATCTCTTAGATACTCTTCGGCTGAGTATGAAGGACATTTGTGTCTACAGTGAATAAGGTGTAAGTAACATCTCGTAACTGAGCTGCTCCATCCCCGCTGTGTACCTCTGACAGGGAGCTTGTTGCCTTGTGTAGCCTCATGCAGTATCTCCAGCTTCTGCAGCTGTCCCTCTGTCATCCTCAATCTGTGCCTCCTTCCCCAGGTACTGATAGCAGGTGACACACGCATGAGCTAATTACCCAAGTATTTTGTCAGCTTTTTGATCAGCCTTTGCACCTTGCCCAAAGTTCTCTGTTGTCACAACTACATTTTTAGCTTTGCCTGAACTAATGAGCAGCTCTGGTATGTTTACCTGAGCTTTATCCCCTGAGACTTATCCTCTGCGTGTCCCTTCTTTGCTATCAATTCCTTTTTTAATGCACATAGTCCCTGGCAGGCAGGCAGCTCAGATAGACGCTGACAGATGAGTTCCCTGTCCCAAACAGCCTTCTCTGTTCCCAGATGCTGGGACCATGGCTGCTATAAGCACTTGGTCTGAAAAGTCCAAATTATTTTGTCGTTTGTGCTTTCAAAGGCAGACACCAGGATGGGGACAGTCTCGACAGCCTTCCTTTGTAGATAAAGCAAAGCAGAAGCCTAGCTTTAAGTGCCCTGAACCTGTTCAGGAGGAGTGGTGAGCCTCATTAGACTAAAATTAGCCTATCTGTGCACTGCCTTTATATCCCTGTGCAGCAATCCCATCACTAGGTACCATGCAGTCCTCATAGCTTTACCTGAAACAATCCGAGTTTTTCTCGACAGTCTCATCATGTGTGCTGACAAGGAGCAATCACAGGTTTGACATGAAAGCATATTCTTATCAATTAATCCTTTAAACAATATCAGATGAGAGAAGGTACTATCTCACCGTGACAGGGCCTGTAGGATCTTACATGCCTACAGACTTGTGAGTGTAGGGATGCTCAAAATACCTGTAAGATTCTCCACACATTACTGGAAGTGCCAGTGCAAGCTCCACAGCACCTTCAAATAGCTCTGGGGAAATGGTCTAGACTACTCCCATCAGAGAGAAATGAGTTAAATTATCTCCTTGAGAGAGAGACGCTAAAGCTATCATACCTATACCTGTAGCTGCCTTCATGCTGGCTGCTGTGTTTTCATGGACCAAATATCCAGAGAAGAGAAGAGAAGGACCCAAGGAGGAAAGAAGGGACCAAGGCAGTCTTGGTGATGTTTTCTTCCAGGCATAGTTGAGCCAGAGTTATCCAACTGCTACAGGTACACCCTCAAAAATACTTGTGGATCAGCAAGATACTTGCTGTGACTCCCAGACTGTAGGGATAGAGTTGGAAATGCCAGGTTGCATAAAAAGGCAATGATACTTTGCTCCTGGGAGAGAGCAGCAGAAGGGACCAAGTGTTCGTGTGAATCTACTGAAAGGCTCTGTAATGTTCTCCCAAGGAATTAACAGCACATGAGATCCATGGCATTTTTGCCGCCTGTTTTCTGTGCTCCTCATTCTGCATTGCACTGGAGTCAACAAATCTAACAGTGGTACAGTGGTATCACTTCATTATAATGAGGTGCAGGTATCCCCTAAACATCCTTGAAAGGGCAATCCAGTTCACCGTGACAGCAAAGTAATAACCTTTATCCTCCAGATATCCATCCAAACTTGTTTCATCTCTGTGATACGCCAAGAGCTTCTTGTCTTCTTGGAATACTGTTTCAGCTGCCTTTTCTCAGCAGCAGCAGCACAGAGCAGGGAAAGAGGTCGTTCTCAAAGTAAACACATGTCAAGCCTTTCAGAAGTTTGTAGATCAGAAACAATACTGTCAGTCTGAAACAAGGAAGTTCCTACATGGAGGAAATGCTACAATTAATAAGGACTCTGCTCCACCTTCAAAAAAGTCAATAGGCTTGGCTCTGAGAGGTTGTAGGAGCAAGTTATTTCTAGTCCTGTGAGGCTTCTGCAAGGAATGTGCTATTGCCTCTGTGACTCTTGAGGACACAGAGCAATGGTGATTCTCATAATTGACAGGAGAAGGGCAGTATGGAACATGGTGGGTGAGATGGCTGCAAAGGGTAGAGAGCTTTTGCAGCTCCCTAGAATTTTACCACCTTCTTGAACCCATCTGGCGAAGTGAAGATTGGTCAGATGTAGAATTCAATTCTTATGTTAACTCAGAACATGATGTCACCTAGAACTGAATGCAGTTAAGCTACCTTTGTTTCTTGCAAAATTTAGACCAAAACCAGCCAATATACTCCTGGGTAACATCAAGTCATTTTGTCTCTGATGAACATCACACTGAAGTTTCTGACAAGCTGCTTCACTTGTCATGCTTTCCCAGAATCCCAGAACCACATCAGACCACTTCAGGGTAACAGGCTCTGTTTTTTACCTGAAAAACTCAGCCTCATCAGCACACTTTGAGTGTGCTGATAAGCACTGCCCAGGCCGCACCAAAAGAGACACTTCATGCCTTTTTGAGTTATTATAAGTCTATAGAGAGAAAGTCTTCCTGTTTTTAATGAGTACTATTAATATCTCCTTTTGTGAGAATCAGTCA
>VZTN01032436.1:346-17454 GCA_013400515.1 Erpornis zantholeuca
AGAGGCTTCGAACAGGAAATCGCAGATCCTGTGTGCATTCATGCTTGTGAAAATATTTTTCTATCTTTATTACAATAGCTCTTTTCCTATATTAAAGAAGTACACAAATAAACTTCTGTCATATATCTTAGCTCTTTATTGCCCAAGGATAAGTTTCATTATACTGTAAATAATAGACACATTGCTCCACTGTGCTGAAACCAGAGATTTTTTTCCCCTTAACAGCTTGGAAGAGAAGCTATTTAACATTCCAAAAGAAGGAAGCAAAGGTTCAAAGAGGAGGAAAGCTCTCGTGATTTAAAAGGAAAAGCTGTCTACATCACAAACAACTAAAGTGTTTTGTTTAGCAAAACTGCTTTTTGTATTAATGAAAGAAACCGTGGCTGATTCTTAAGCCACACTATTTACACTACCCACCCACCAATACAATGTCTAGAAAAAAGCAGGAGACCTGAACTCAGTAGAAGCAGGAATGTTCTGAAAACTTTGAATTATTTGAAAGCAGAATGTTACATTCTTTTCTGGTCCAAATGTAAAAAGCAAAGTCAATAGCAATAAATTCAACTAGGCAACTCTAGATTACTATGTTCATTCTTTGATTTCTAATGTCACTGCTGCATATTGAGCTTGCTATTCTAACTGCAACATACACTTCTAGAAGTACAATCTGCTAGGAACATTAATAAGACAGTATTTAAATAAGTCTAATTTTCTAATTTCTAAAATACTTCTATGCAATTTTCATAACTGACATGGATCCAGTTCTTAATCCTAAAAAATGGCATTAAGTTAGTTGCCAGTGTCTATCCCCTAGATGATATGTAAATTTTATGTTCTTTTATTTGTGCACTGAAATAATTTAAAAAAAAATGTTTCCGAGGTTATTCAGATGTAAGGACTAATAAAAATACAAAGTACTTACATACCGCATATGCTTTTATTTTATAATTACTATAATTGTTAAAAGATGGAAACTATCAAAATAATTCCATTACAATATTGGTTTCTCTTCCTGCTTCTAATCTTTAAATGAATGTTCCTGAGTTTGCATGCTAATCTATTGGAATCTATTTGTTAGTCTAACACAATTGTAAACCCAAAAGTTAATGTTCCAAAGGCTAATGGCACCCAACATGCTTAGGGGTGGAATATCTGTAAAAGAATTTGTCTAGAATTCTTACTCTAATCATTCATCTACTCATTCATAAAGTGGATCTTTATTTTCCCTTGGGAATATCCAATTTAGAAGATTCAGTTATAGAAGATTAGTAAATCAATTGTGAAACCATTTTTCAGGAAAGCTGACATCTTTGAGTGATACATGAAATGCTTCTAAAGCTTCTTTGTAGCACTCAAAATGTTACTAAGTTACAGTTTCTTGACTTTCTAAACCAAATTAGTGTCCCTAAATTGCTCTTGCACTGGGTGACGGTGCAAATCTGGTACTACCCCTCCAGGATCCCATGAGGAATCTTGACCCAAAATCATGGTAGATTCCTGTACATTTCACAGCAGTGCAGAAAGCTGTGTAATGAATAATTAATTCTTAGTTGAATATCTACAGAATTTTATCTGTTTCAAAAACATTTCCTCTTTTTTTTCTACATTTTACAAGAGAAAAAACTTTCCAAATTCCTCTTGCTCTGTATACATCAAACTATGTAATAGTGCTGTCCACCATCAGAGGAGAATGGTTTGCACCACACTGCTATTTTCGTGGTGAAAATTTTTTTTATCATCATTACAACATAGGAGAGCCCAAGGGAAATAAAAAAAACTGTTCTCATCATCCTCTGTAGAAAACTCGTTTACATATTGAACTCAATGATCTAAACAACAGGTTGCATACATATTTGAATCAGACAGACAACCCCAGCTGTTCCCAGTCAAACCATTCCCCACAGTTGTAAATAGAAAGGATAGCATGGATTCCCCTCCATGCCCACATCTCTTGTGTTTTATTTTTGCAGGCTCTGTATCAGGTAACAAATACTGCATGAACATTTCAATATGTTTGCTTAGTAAATGCATGGCTGTCCTATAAAATATTGCTTATGCTGACATAAAGCCTTTGCAGTATAACATGCTCTGTCAAAGCTTGTTCAAATAGTTCATTAGACTGAACTTTTGATTGTACCATTAGCCACAGAAAATGCCATAGTTGGGTAACACAAAAAGCTTTGAACATGTAGTTCACTGCAGGATCTGGGCTTTCCATCAGTCTCACCTCTTTATAGTACATTTTCTGGAGAAATGTACTATACTTTACAGATCTGTTGTTACTCCTCTATAACTCATTGAGTGCCAGGGGTCTCATTCCAGCAAACTAGTGAAATAAACATGATTAATGATAATGTCACATTTTTCACCAAGCAGAGTTGCCAATCATTTGCCATAAACTTTATTTGATTGACATTCATGATGAAAATGGGGATTTATTTCAAATTATTCTGCTTTTTCCGGTGGGCTTCCGTGCTTTGAAAGGAATTGAATAAAAAATTAAGTTATGTCCAAAGGATTTACACAGAGATTGAGTGCACATAGGGAAGACTGATGAGATTGACTGGTTATCAGGTTAACAGATGCTAGATTTTAAGGCTACTTCTTCCTCAAGTGATATTGGATGTTTAATTCCACGGTCAACTACCCCAACTTTGTAGAAACAGCTGTGTGCATCTTTCTTCTCTGCCTTGTTCTGTCATCCAGTGAAGGCAGTGGTCATTTGGTCATTCAGGGCAGGATTAAGGGGGATAGTTAAATATTAAATTGCTTATAACCCTCACTCTCCAACGGACTATGAAGTACATGCATTTGGTCAAATATGAACTATGTGTTTCCCTGCAAAGTTATGAAATTAATAAATTTCGCTAGCTTCAAGTTAGAACTTTATGAAATACGTGCTTTGTACTTGACATATACCATGTTGTTAGACCCCAGTAATTACTAAGACCAAGGTATTGAAAGCTAGAGAGAAGCAGTATATTATTTTCTGATGTGGCTTGTACTTCCCTTTAAAATAGAGATTATTTCATTTTACTTAAAAAGCCATTCCTTCTGTAAAATTAGGAATTTTTAACAACCCTTCTTACTATCAGTGCCTTGGTTCATTGAGGTTTTAACATATGGTGATGGATGAATGTATGTGACCATCTTAATATTAAAGAATTCTTGTCCTTCTGTGAAGTAGGAAAGTTTTCCAGTTACTGTTCTTTGTGCTCCTAGTAAATTACAGTCAACAAAGAGAGCATTTTCAATCATCAACTGACTTATTAAAATGTTTATTCCTAGAGTTTATGCAAGAAGCACTTGCTTTCTTCAGGACATATTTGCCATGTTAATCTCTTCTAAAAAGTCAATTTGGTATGAAAATAAGACACAAAATATGAATGGAACTTTTAATTAGAGCACCTTAGAGAGCAAAATGTCACTTGAATTCCAGGCTCTGAATGTATTGTGTGAGGAAACCAATAGAAAAATCATTTCAGAGCGAGTGTCACTGTTTATTCAGCTTGTAGGCAGGGTGTTACTTATGTCAAAGCAAGCATTATTTACACATGATGTAAAATTCATATGTGTTGTAACTTTCAAATTTCTTTTACCGTCTTTTATTTTCAGGTATGTTTAGATATCTATACTTAGGGGTCACTGAAGGTTTGTTAAAAGTGTGGCATAACTCTTGTGTTCTCAACTCTCCAAATTTTAATAGACATTAATAGAGGCTTTGTCCTTACAAGTGTCTTGCAAATAAATGTTACTAAGGAAAGGCTTGTGGCTTGCTAATCTGCAAGTATAGCAATAGTTCCAGGTTCTTGGTTGGCTTTGAACACCACTGAGATTGTAGCTGTTGTGAGCAGCTCTATACAGAGCCCAGAATGTGACTTGTTACTTCCTGACAAAAAAATTTGGTGAGGCCATAGTGCCTCACGCATCTCTTGCAGAAGAAGCAAACCCTCTTCCACACTCCTGTCTTTCTCCTGCCCCTTCCCAAAGATGCTCATGTCACTGAGCAGCAGACAAAAGCAGGACTCTTGTTTGGTTGAAAGAAGGTTGGAAGGAGAAGGGCCTTGTTCTTCAGGGTTAATTATGTGGGCCAGTTTGAGCAGCACTAGTACTGAATACAAAAGCACAGCCCACCACTGTGGAGTCCCCTCCAGCTCAGCACATGAAAATGACTGAAACTCTCCCTGCTGTAGCTGCAGGTAGTGTAGCTCAAACCCAAACATAAAACACCACTTCACAAGGCAAGGCAGCTGGAAGACACATCGACAAATGATACTTCAGTTCCAGGTCTTTTCCCAAACAGAAAAGAGATACACCAGAAGATCACGAGACCTCATGAGGCATCCCTGGATAATATTATTTCAATCCTGGAGAGGACCTTGCATGCTGTTAGTAATGCAGGAAACTGTGGATGGGAAAATGCACTGCAGTTGCGTGTTTTCCTAGTTCAGTACTATGCCCTGGCAAGTGTGTTGTTCTGCAGCCAACAGCCCACTCTCATAACTTCCCAAACACCACGGCCACCAGGACAATAACTTAATGACCAGACCCTCTCTGTCTTGACTGAGATGCATTCATTAATTTAACACTACACTTTGCAGGTCATGTAGTTGTATATTTTGCTGAGCTGAGCAGTGTAATGACCGAGATATTATTTATACTCTTCTTTGTATGTACTGTTAGTGAAGATGAATATGCTCCTAATTTAGTTGAATTTGTCACAGATCCGGGCACCTGTCTCTCTAGCTGAGCTCCTCCATATCTCAGCTGTGGATATTTTGAAGTACTTTGGCAACTGAGCTACAACTTCACTAGTTGAACAACACACTTCAGCTGCAAAGTTATTTACAAACTTTACTGATCAAGCTGCAAATTCTTGGGCTGAATTTGCTACAGACAGCACTTTGCACATTGCATTGAATTCTTTACTAATCATAGGCAATGAATTAATTGATTTGATTAGCAGTAATTTGCATTATTTCCTGATTATGTTCTCCAATTCCCACCATTAAGAGCTGTGTTGTGTTGCTAGTGCTGGTTAATCAGTTACTACACCATACTTCAGAGAGGAAGGCATTTTGGTTGTAGATAAAGAGATCTTTGTCTTCCAAGTACTTCTAAAAAACACTTCTTCCATGTCACATTGGGGAAGATTTAAGGTTTTTAAAATGATTACAGGTGAAAGCACATTTTCCTACAAAGGCAGCCTTTTTTTAGTTCTTTGTGTCATCATTTTTTAAATTTCTCGTTATTTGTTATGGTTATGGAGGTGCTGTTTCTGGGCCCATCGCTGTGGCAATGCCATTCTTTTTGTAACAGGGTCCAGGAGGGTTTTATGGATGTACAGGGGCACCCACTGGGGTCAGGCACTCCATTGGACCAGGCTGCAGTGTAAACTCACACTAAGCTGCAGTCAATGGTGCATGGCAGAGACATGGGACAGCGCAGAGATTTACTCACCAGTGCTGTTAGGAGGGGACCTCAGCATACTCTGCACAACTCACTGGGCCAAACTCCCTTTTTTTCATCTCCTTCTCTGTGTTTCTAAGCATGTCATGATGTAATTCCTCTGTAAATAAGCAAAATTCATGAAGGAAACAGTGTACAACCTTGTCTTCATAAAAATCTGCCTGTACTCTCCGCTGTCAATCTCTTCTAAGCAGGTTATGCAAGTATTTTTCACAAAACATCTCTAAAATACCTGACAGTGTTCTAGGCAATTAAGTCCACCCAGTGCAAAGAAAGTATTCTTTACTTATCTATGTAGTGCTTAGAGTAGGAAATTTTTCAGACTATTGAGTGTTCTCCCCCACTCAAGTGGTTCCCACCCATCATTCACAGAACTCAAAACTTACCAGGAAAGTTTGCATGCCCTTGTTGGCTGAGAGGCCTAACACAGAGTCAGGTTTACCAGACAGAGCTGTGCCCTATTATTTCATTAACAAAAGGCAAATTTAGCTCAGAGGTAAATAATCCGAAGAGTTGAATCAGTCCTGGCCCCTAAATTGCATCCAGGTAAGGAAGTTAATTTTACATATTTGGTTTACTCAGAATACACTACAAAAAGACTGAGGTTAAAGACTGCAAATGAGGAAAGTATGCCTTTTGCTTAATAAAGGATATAAAATACAAGTGGGCTCTGAATTACAAGGGATATGACTTAGTCAAATGCACAAAGATTCAGTGATTAATTTTTTTCTGAGTTGGCTAAAATTTATTGGAATTTAAATAAGGATTGAAGTGGAAGTACTTTTAATTTTTACACTTCCATGTTGGACAGTTTATCTCTAAGTTTAGTTTTGCTTCCAAATTCAGGGTTTTGTGCATCACTTTTCAGGGACTGCTAAAAAAACCTATTGTTTAATTTCTCAAGATGAAAGAAGTTTCAAAAACATGGTTAGCATCAGATGTAGAATGAGAGTTTCCTGAAATCTTCTACAAAATCGGGCATGAAAAATGCAATGCAAATTCAAAGGCCTAACTGTCTAAAGTAACAATTGTTTTCTAGTTTATAACACTTTAGATTTTTGTACATTAAATTTTATGTGGCCATATAGAACTTTTTCCTTTGGTGTCCTGAGATCATTCTGAAACTCACTGTAGCTGGCTTACTAGTCTGTAGTTCTCAAATCCCCTAAGAACTCTCTTGAAATCTTGGTATTACATCAGCCACCTCTATTTTTGTGGCACCAAGGTACTTATAAGCAAAAGGTTACATATTACCACATTACTGTAATTTCATACCTGACTGCCTTTAGAACATCTTACTGAACACCACTTGGTCTTGGGGATTTGCTGATTATTCATTTTACCAATCTGTTTCTAATTCTGTTCCACTGATACTTGGATTTGAGATGGTCTGTCTGACATGTCCATCATAAAGGACATTTGTGGTATAGCTTAACTAAATTCATTTTCAAGAAGTGTAGGAGAAAAAATTCATTCTTTTGGACATCTTTCTTACTGTAAGCATATATTGACCCCACAGACTCTCAGGCAACATCTGGCAAGTTTGAAAGAAGCTAATTTTAGATTTTACGTTGTTAGCAAGTTCATCTATGGTTTTGGTCTTCCAGCTTTATATCTATCTTGCCTATATTTATGTAGAAATAGAATTTTTTTAAAAAAATCCAAACACTATATTTTCAATTAGATCATCAATTTTACTTTTCAATTATGCCAATTTAGTTTTCTTTCTAAAACCTTTTAGTAACTAATGTGCACTTTCTCCAAGTCTATAAACTTTTAACCATTGTAACCAATTTTGTACTCCTACAAACAGAATACACCTTTTAACTAAGTTTCCATAATAAAAGGAAATTATTATTCTTATTCTTTTTTCTCCCCACAGGAATTATTATTCTTGTGATAAACTTAACTATCTTTATGTAGCTCTCATTTGGAACTGGAAAACTGATAAATGAGATCTCTTGGCTCTCTTTGGTGTGATCTGCCAAGTATATTGAATGCAACTACATTATAATTCTTGTAAGAGCCATTCTATGTTTTGTGCACCACTTAAATGAAATTTTCATTACAACATTCCTCCTCAATTTTCTTCTTCAGTTTTGTTTTCTTTCACTCTGTCCTAGATTTTCCAGCTATAGGAGGCATCTGGAGCTGGCTTGGGCTTTCTGCCCTTCAGGATCCCTTGACTCTCCCACACTGTTTCTGGTTACCGAATGAATTCTCAGTACAGATTCTATTTTCCTATCCAGAACACGTGGGATCCCATGATGATGCCAGAAATGTGGGAACAGGCTTTTAGTTCTGTGAATTTGAGTGATTTTTATATAAAATAACACTGTACAGGCAGTACAACTCTTTTGTTTAGCTCCAGTAGGTTTTGTATCATATTCTGAGTCTTTCAAATTGACTCAATCAAATTACAGTAACTAATGCTGTTATTCCATCATTCTTGATAATACTTAGTGTGAGAATTTTAAATGCCTCCTGAAATCTATCAAAATGGTAAAAACTTAAGGAAAAAAAAAAAGCATCCCCTATAAAAATATATCATTTTCTATGTGTGGTGTAAAAATAGTGAATTCTAGTGTGAAGGTGTCTTCACAGTTTTGTGTTTCAAGCAAAGCTGCTATAGATGGTTACTTCATTCTGGTAACATAATTGGTCTGCTGGCATTACACCCACATTACTTCTAGGGATGGAAATAAATTCATAAAGAGTTGCATAAAGCATTGCATGAAGCCTGAAATGGCCACCTTTAAGTTTAATATTCCTCTTAATGCTGTAGAGTCTATAAAATATACATTAATTCGAGTTTTTAATAGCTTTTTTTAATCCATCTTTCCTTTGTAAAGGAGACAATGTCGAATATATATGGTCCCTCTCTTTATGCTTTCAGCCTCATGATAAATCTTATTATCTTACCTTGTTTTAAAGTTACTTTAAGCAATGTTTTGTTGTCTGGAGCATACAAAGCTATACACATCTCCCACTCTGCTGATATTCTTATACCCAGGCAGTAAATACTTAAGGTATATGGTATAGGTGTACCCTAGATCAACTGACTGAATATTAACACCTTTCCACGTAAGCAGAGAGAAAATGGCTCATAAAACTTTAACATTTTGGTGAAAGAACCATTGTGGTGTGATGTACACCAATTAATATGTTTGTATCGACTATGTACTTTTCCTTTAAGTATGTGCTTTCAGTAATATCCCTCAGCTTGCTGCTTTCTTAATGAACCCTCTATATTATATAGGAAAACAACACAATAAAAGAAATTACATGAGTAGAGCAAGGCTATCGCTGACTTCAAGTATTCAATCACAAAGTAATATTAAAAACTAATGATGGTTGTTTCTTCAACACCTAAAAGTATAATAACTGCAGTCATGCTTAATAATTGACATAAAACACATAAATGCCATAGCATGGCTGGGACCAAAGAGAGGAAATATAAATTTCTCCTCTTTGTACTACATGGATATTTGTAGGCTTCAGTAGCTAATAGCTACCATCTTTCTGGGGAAAAAAAAAAAAAAAAAGGTGCAGAGAATGCTCCTGGCTTGTTTCTGGAGGTCTTGTGGATTTGTGGATTTTTGTCTGGAACAATGTAGTTTCAGTCAGCCCCTCTGTCCTGGGCTTTCATAATGACAGTTGGAAAGCAGAGTTATTAGACTTTGCTTTCACTCACATCTCTAAATACTCTTGAAAAGTACCGATTTTTTGCTGTAATTTGCTACTTATTTGCTATAATTTAGCTATTACAAATTATTTTAAAACATCTCGAGAATAACTAGTTAATATTTTTACCTGAATATGTAACATTACAGTGAAACTTACTGCCACTTCTCAAGTACTTGTTTAGATTTCATAAAAGGTAAAATATTTAGACTTTTATGGGATTTTGCATCTTTAAATTCACCAAAATCCAGCTGAATCAACAATGTTGATTCTCTTTGTTTTCTAGGAGAGAAGGAATAGGCAACCCACTGAAAAAAGTGAGGGGAGGGCCACAGAAAACTCAGGTTCAAAGCGGGGTTTGTGCCAATGAGATTAAAAACTGAGATTTGAGATAAAGAAAATGGAGAGCAACAGAGGAGGTCATCCTAAACTTGTTCTAAACTCCTGTGTTCATGGACTTTTTTTGCTGCCCTGGGTGCCAGTGAAAGCTGGCTGGTGTCAGAGACAGTGTAGGAGCTGAAAGGCAGGCCCTGCATGGGCACCTGGGAGCACAGCTGGGCACGTGGGCATGAACAGCACTGATATTTATTGCCCAGAACATGTGCATCGTTGGCTGAGCCACGTTTGCAGGGAAGGCAAAGCAAAGGCAGGCACTGCTGTAGGGGTTCTGAGGGAAGATGGCCCACCCATGAATTCAAGTGCAAAACTGGAAAACTCTGAGGCTCTGTGGAACTGATGAAGGGCTGAAAGGCTCTGTGATGGGCAGACCAGTAGATGGTAGCATTTGGTCAGTCTCGGCTGATGGGTTATGGGCTGTGTCACAAACCTTGGGAACAGTGCTGGGTTTGAGACAGAGCAGTCAGAAATGGGCAATCAAGTGATGATTCCACCATCGCTTAGCAGCCTTCTTGAAGATTTCCTGCCTTTCTGCACCCGTTTTTACCAGTTTATACAGATTTACTGAGGTTCTTTTAATCCAGATGCATTCTGAGTGAATGAAAACATTGGCTTTATGCACTGATATGGTGATGGGCTTGTCAGTGAACTGAAAACCCTTCTGCTTTGTGTTAGCGAGGTTTGTTAGATGTTGCCTTTGCTGTGAAACACCATTTCTCATCGTTTAACTTTTCTGTTAGAATCCTGAGTCACTTGTTCACAGCTGCTTAGCAGTTCTGGAACTAATGTCATTATGATTCAGGCCAGCTTTCTGTAATACTACATTGTAGTACATCCAGATGTAAGGTGTGAACATGAAACTAGGCATTGTTACCCTCTTAAGCTCAGTACACTACAATAGCTCCATGCTTTGTAGGTGACAGGGAGCAACTTTCATCCTTGTTGAGTCCAGAAACCTGGGCTCCTGATTGCAGCTATCAACTGATCTTATCTTAGTTCACTGTCAGAATCAGAAATATAAAACCTGAAATATGAAAATCCAAGCAGGAGTCTAAGGTAGCCAATGAAGATAGGAAGGATGTGGTACTGTAGCCTGTCATTCAGTGGGCTTCAGTGTCTCAACTGAGTCCGGGGAGGGCAAGGAATGTGGCATAAAATTCAGATGAGAAAAAGCCATTTATCAAGAAAATCTTGCCCTTTTTATATCCAGATCTCTAGAGCAGGACACAATCATTGGTTCCTGGGGTGAACACCTCTTCAGCATCATTGTTTAGTTACAGACTAACATAAAAAACACCACCTGCAACATGTAGTTTACAAAAACACATGAGATGGGTTACACGAATTTCTGGTTCTCAGCTCCA
This sequence comes from Erpornis zantholeuca, assembly GCA_013400515.1. Taxonomy (NCBI): domain Eukaryota; kingdom Metazoa; phylum Chordata; class Aves; order Passeriformes; family Timaliidae; genus Erpornis; species Erpornis zantholeuca. The sequence continues at coordinate 11,260 of VZTN01032436.1, forward strand.
CTTGTGAGAAAGCAACTTCTCACAAACAGGGCCAGGAGCTGGAAAATTTCTCCCTGACTAAACTTGTCAGCATCCACACTTCAGTTCATTTCTTTGCTAATCTAAAGAATGCTTCTATAACACTGAACAGATCAATTTTGCCTGCAACCCTCCTTTGCTAAATTAGAATTAAAATTTGAACTCACAGGAGAAAATTGAAGGTAAAGTAGGTTAACTTAGATATTATTCAGAAAGACTGGTAGCAAGAAATGAGAATTTACAAACTATTGCAGGGAATTGAGAGTAGAGGTATTAATGAGGGAGGCAGTGCCCACTAAGCAGGGGATGAGGATTGCAAGTCCTTTCCTGCACTGCATCTCACTGACTGAGGTATCAGCAATGCAGGTCTGAGTCACTGGCACCATATTTGCCTTTCTGCTGTTAGTACCAGGGAAAATGACAACATGTGGTGCCAAGAATCACCCTGTGGAAGGAAGATGGGATTGAACATTAAACAAGATGGTGGGATGGGGAAAGAAGAGAGGAGAGGTAAGCTGTTTTCACCTAATACCTTTTGCAGTATAAAATATGAAGACTGAGTAGAAAGATCTTAAAGTTAAATAAATCTTGATACACTTTCCAAATATCCAGCACTAGGAGTATTACCAGGAAACAGGAAGACAGCAGAGGAGACCTTTATTGCTTTCTCATTACCTTTTATTTTCTTGTTACCACTCAAGTATTGGAAATCCCAGAGCATGTTATTCCTAAATTCTCATTAATAATCCACACTATAAATATGAGTATGTTGTTTTATAAATACTGCTTTTCTAAATTCTCTGTGGGCAGTAAATATGAGAGCCAACTCCCTGGAAACTGGCAGAATTAAAAAGCTGTAATGTAATAGCAATGTCTGTCTCTGGAGCTACCTTCAAGGTTTCATCCATTATTCTCACTTCATCCCATTGGCAAAGCCAAGAGAAGGGTGTATTGTTGGTGACATTTCTGCTGAGAAATAAAGTTGTTTCCCTCCCAGTAGCTGCCAGTGGTGCTAACAGCAGCCAAATGCTGTTGCTCACATAAAGCTGGGAAAAGCATGTTCATGGTGGGTCCGAATGCGTAGTAAGGCAGCATCCTGTGCAAAGGCTGGACACAACAGCTGGAAGGGCTGGGGTTGTGTTCCATGATGCCTGCTGGTGTGGAATGAAGTGATGTTGGCACTTGCCAGCATTAGTATGCTATTCAGTTTGTTTTAGCAATGTGGCCTACAGGGAGTAGAAGCCAAATACCAGCTTGGCTTCTAAGGCTACTATTTTTAAAAGTTTTAAATTGATGGTTTGCAGGTTGCTCATGTAAGAAGTCCAATCCCGCAACTAAGGCAGGATATTCCCTCATAGTTATTCATAGTTACTAACTGTAGTTACCAAGACAAGGGTTTGGTGACATTTTTCAAAGTTCATTTCCATTGAAAACAGTGCACAAATAGCAACTGTGGGGCACTTCCATTTGCAATACATGTTAAGAACTAGAGAGGAGATGATAACAAACCAAGCCATTGGATTTAATAGATGTTTTTGCAGATGGCAGGGGCTATGACTGGTCAGTTTCAGACAGCAAGTTGTGAAACGTCTCCACCATGCAACCTCTACAGAACAGTTAGGTCAGTCTATCCAAATCTCTGAACACCTGAATTTTCTTTCCAAAATACAGCAAGTGAAATCGTGCCTAGTCTGTCACGTTATTACAGCTGTGTTTTCTGCTGGCATAGACAGTGCAGAGCTGACTCGAGCACGAGTCAAGAGTGACACCAAGTGGTTAAGCATTGTATTTCTAGGAGATTCTTTCAAAGTATCTTTCTGATTTATCTTTGATTTTGAAACATCACTCTTGGGTTTTTTTATTCTAAACAGTCCTGATTATGTCACTGAATATTTTTTCTTTAAATAAGCACACACAGGCTCTCGCTTGTTTTATAAACAAACATCATCCTCGAATTTATGCTCCAATTCTTTCTGCCCATATAATGTGATTTGCATAAAATTTCTTTTCTCTAGAATACTGCAAAATTTCTGGGTTTTAATGAGGTATGCATTGAGAAACATGTGGAACTGTTTTCAAAGAGGAATAGGATAGCAGCAACTGCACTAAAATTATTTGACTGTAGAACGTTAATAAGAATGAGCAGCGAAATGTGCTTCTGGGTAAGGAATCTTCAGGGCAGTCATGCTAGAATAAGGCACGTTACTTTCTCCCATGCTTCCTTGTAAATGGTTGACATCTAGTGGCAGGCTCTTCCCCTGTTTTCTTCCTCAGCAGGGCTCTGTGAAGGACAGGTGTGAAGTAGCCCACTTACAACCCTACTGAGAAAACCAAATTGACAGGACTCTTGAATTAGAGCCTACTGCCAGAAAGCTCTTTAAATGATGGTCTCATCCATATAATCAGCGAAATAACAGCTCTGAGGAGAGTTGTCCCCCCCTTATCAATCAGTGATTCTTGGTAGCTTTGTGAGCAGCCATTTTTCTGGAATTAGGTAATCACTGTTCTTCCAGAAAGAAATTATCTGCTAGCCTGGGGTATTCCCTCTTGTGGCAAGTAGGAAGACCAAGTCAAAGCAGACTTTTTTACCAAGTAACCCTCTTATCCTAGCCAAAGCTTACAGTGCACAGAAGTCCAGTACTTTAATTTCTGTGATCAAAAACACAAAGGAAAGGGAATCAGTGTTAAAGAGCACTTAGGCAAATGACAGACAGAAAAAGCATGTAGCCTATCTGGAAGGCAAGCCCAGCAAAGGGAGCACTGGAGGGAATAATAGTGGGTACTGCAGAATGAACATTAGTTTGAACAGAGCTCTTTGGAAAGCCTTTGAGTTAATGGCCAGTCCTGCTATCCACATGGAAAAATAGTAGCTGTGGAGTTGCTTGCATTAAAAATTATGGCAGAGAGCAATCAATTAGAGATCTGTGGATAAAAAAAATTATTTACTTAGGTCAATCTGCTATGCTTTCTAAAAATGTAATAATTAAATAACAGGCATTTCCAAAAAAAAAAAAATTTCTATTTTAACTACAGACACAAAATTGTTCCCATAAGTGAATTTTGGCATCAATAGTAAACTCTCTGCTGTTCATGTAAGACAAGTGTATTTGTGCCACCGAGTTGGAAGGTGGCAATGTTTTTAGATGGCGCCCTTGTGATCTCAGTAATTATCACATCCCTTTCCAGGGTAACAAAGTAGCAGACTAAAATACAGTTTGCTGGTAGAAGTGTGAGAATTCAAGAAATACAACTGCTGTTTGATGTGTCAGGATGGAGTGAGAAAAAACTGTAAGGGATCCCACTGTGTTTTGTGGAAATGTAAGAGCAGGCTCACCACAAAGGGACTGTAGCCACTTTATATTAATGTCTCCTGTGGATGCTCTAGTTGATTTCAAAATTTTAGCTTTTTTTTTTTTTTTTTTTTTTTTTGTTTCAGTAAATTCTGTGTTTGGGCAGTGCTGTTATGTTTTTGTTTCTTGCCAATCAGAATCTGCTAATAGTGAGTTCTTCAATTTTGCTGTTAAAAAAATAGCATTTCTTATTCCATGTATGTGTTTTATACAGAAACTGTGAAGCTCTACATTAATTTCTCTGTATGGCTATTAACCAGCATTGCTTTGGCAACCTCTTCTTCACGTGTTCCATTTTTCCACTTAATGGCTCAACAACCATTATCTTTGTGTGATATTATTATCAGTCCAATTTTGTGAGACACAAAATAAAGTTTGTTGGTAATAGTTGCTTCCATGATTTGTTTTTTTTCAGTTATAAATATAACTAGGTTTGTACATGGCGGAGGGGGGAGGTTACACACTTTGGTGTTTCAAAGGAAAAGTAAAAATTCTGGGTGTAAGGCATTTGTACCTCAGGTTTAGGTGTGAAGTGCCACTAATAGCCAATACCCAGCCATTTCTGGCCATGCCTCTCAGGGATGTGGCAGCTGTTTTAGTGCCAGATTTGACTGATTTCCCTAGAAAACTGGTGTTCCCTCGTTATAAATGTTGAGAGCTACCTAATAAGAAAAGCTACAAAAAGGACTGCTTCTGCCATAAAAGGAATTCCATATGGCTTCACATTTCCCACATTAAAAATAATTTTGCTACTCTTCATTCATGCTTTAGCAAGTTGAGAGTTATGCTACCATCTTCTTTTGCAAAAAGGGCATGAGAGATAGCACAGAGAATAAACAAAGTGAAAAAAATACTGTTGTTGTCAATAAGTGGCAAACTAGGACAGTTCCAAATGTTTCATTTGAAATCTGTATCTCACACCTGAGGCCAACATGGGAGATTGTATCAGCAGGTGTTTGGAGAGGATGCTGTTTGTCTCCATTTGCAATAGCTTTGTATGAATTTAATTATCAATAAGCCAAGTTCTTCAGTGGCTCATGCCTGCAAATATCAAGAGAGATCCAAGACCCCAAGTAGTAGTCACTGGAAGATAAATACTCAATTTATCTCAGGGCGGTGTAAGCCTAGAGCAACATAAAAATAGCATTTTTCCAAGATGGAGATCCAGGAGGGAGAGAATACTTGTGTTTTGTTTGTTCTTATGTGGATTGAAGTCCTACAGGAAGGAAATCACCTTCACTCTTAAGAGCCAGGCAGGGTTTGTGACATATGAGGCACCATATGGGATGTTGCTGAACGGTAGGACTCAATTTAGCTCCTGCTAAAGCTGTTTTATCTGAGAGATATTTTGAATTGTTTTCATACAGCTTGCAGGAGTTAATAAAATATCATATGAAACAGTCTCTGAATCCATCAAAATAATTTTGAACCTCTGCTGACAGAAAAAAAAGGCTGAGGGCTGTTTAATATTTACTGGCCTCCCTTGAGGTGCCAATCAAATCAGCTGCAACAAATTGACCATGAAATTTTACAGTATTATCAGGAACACTTTAGAACTGTCACTTTTTTCAATGCAAATAAAATGTATATTTCTGGTTAGCTCTCTGTTGGCCCCAGCCAAATGCATATGATGCATGACAATTCTAGTCATTTTTCTGCCTGGTGCTAGAGTAGTGCAGCTCCAGACTTTCAAGGAACACTCAAAATGTTTTACACAGTTTGTGCTTTCAAAAGCCATGGGTAGAACCAATTTTTACAGCAAGAATTAGGAGTCTGAATGGTCAATGTTAGCTGAAGGTAAGTAAGGTGAATTCTCAGCTTTAATATTTTCGAGGAGCCTTTATAAGTGCTATTTGTACAGTATTGGTACAGCTTTTTTCTAAGGCTGAGTACGTCCTTAGCTGTGTTCTCACTCAACTGAGAAGTCATCCTTAAACCCTAATGCAGGCAAGCAGCAATAGCAAGTTCTCTCTCACTCTGGAACTAAGAGTTAAGAGCTGGTCTTTAAGTGCCTGGATCCAGCTAAGTTAGCATTTGTTGGTTTAGGGTTTTGCAGGATTGTTATCCTGTTTTATTGTCAAGAAAGTGTCCTTTTGCTTAGTGAAGACATAGTTCACCCTTTCTGTACTCATATATCCTGGCTTAAGGCAGGCATCAGCAGAGGTGCTAAACCACAGCTACAGCAAGCCCCCATTTCCCTTTGTTCTTTCTTCTCTTTATTTTAAATGATTTGTTGAGGTTTTCAAAGGCTTCTGTAGGCTTATCTATTAAAGACTCATTACCATAATCTTAACAGAGGATGACACAATATAAAAGAAAAACAATCCATCCTCTCTGTACCAATACAATACAAATATAATCACCTCTGTCCCAGCATAAGTAAACTCTTACAGTTTTCCATAGAAATTCTGTATCTACTATTTAGAAGAACTTCAAGGGAAATGTCTTAAGGAACTTAAAAGCAGCTGAGTACAGAGAAATCTGCTGGCAAATGTATATCACCAACATACAAAATAAAACCTAAATTTGTATCTCTTAATGATATACAGTTGATATTAGACATGAGACTAAATTCTCTGTTAGGAATTCTCATCTAGTTAAGGTGCAAGTCCCAAAGTGTTTTCTTTCAGCATGCCCTGGGTACTTTAGCTGCTTTTTCCATGTTACATTCGCCTCCTCAGGTGTGGGTTTAAACCAGTGTCAGCCCTTATTATTGCACATTATTAACTGACAAGTCATAAATGATTATTCATTATATTTCAATGAGGTAATGATGCATGAGGTCTTAGCAAATCATTCAATAAAATCACCATGCTGTGGATGTAAA
>VZTN01032446.1:554-14358 GCA_013400515.1 Erpornis zantholeuca
AAGCTTTGTAAGCAGGTATCTCAAGAAATTAAAAACAATTTAGTTTGTTTGGATGAGACCTTTAAAATTTTGCAACAAAGAGGCTTTTATGAAATTAGGAATTTTGAAACAAACAAAAAGCAGAAAAAATAAAGAAAAATTTCAGCTCTTTATTTTGAGCAGTGTTTCTTAAGAGGTGCAATTAGAAGATTATGTTGATATATGTGGTAATTGTAAAATCCTAATTATATGAGCAACTAAATTACAATTCAAGCTATTACACTATCACTGGTAGAGTAAAGCTGAGGTCTCAAGATCAGAGAGGTGGAAATTGAGACATCTTTCCATAATTTGCTCCCTTCAAATTTTAATAATATAAAAAGATTGTCCTCTTTCTCCTGTTCATCTATTTGGTTTTAAGATAAACTATACTATCGTGATATAGTTGCGATTAGGCGATTGACATTTCTAATGTCTTTAATATAGCAATTTTTATTAATCCTTCAGCTGATAAAATGTATTCCTGTCTGGAAGCTTAATAAATATGAGAACTATAAAACAGTTTCAATAAATTTATTGACATATTTTCACTTCTGTCTTAGTTTGAAAGGCAGGTCTGCTTGGGGAGCTTCTCAATCTCCAACAACTTCCCCACTAAATAACCACCTAAAATTATTTCTTTAATAATACCTGTCCTATAAAATTTCCATAGCTGAGCCTTCTTGCTCCAAGAGTTTGTGACAGTTGGGCTCTTGCCAAACACCCGAAGTCATTGACCAGAACAATGCTCAGAGATGTTATATGCAAAGTAACCCATTCTTCACATACTTGAGAGTATGCGAGGACTAAAGGCTTGCAAAAGAGTTTAAACTGTGAAATAAGATACTATAAAAACCACATTCAAGCTATTTCAAGAGAAAAGTATTTTTTTGCATCATCATATTATTCAGGTATTATATTTTTATAACATGGTCTGCAGTGGTGCAAAAAATTAAAAATAAAAAGGAGAGATTTGAGGAGATTTGGGCTGAGACATGGCCAGATTCTGACAGGTGTAAACTGGCAGAGCTTTGTGGAAGATTGGCTCAGAAGGAGTCTCTGGCTTGGGCTATGCATAATTGAACATACAGACATCATGACTATTTGATTTAACCTTGATTAATGCATCTGAGCCTGCAGTATTGCTTAGGGGAACAAAATAAATGGCTTTGGATATAACCATTAGGTTTTTTCTTCCTGATTACTCCATTATGTTTGAGCTTTGACTGAACTCATTTTTTTTATGCCCAGAAGCTTCAAACCATGAATTGGGAATGACATTTCTCTAAGGAAAAGAGTACAGATAGGTAAAAAGCACATGGATATATTAAACTTTCATAATTTTCTTTGATAAAAAGACATTAAAGTCCTGGAAGATATTGTGATAATTACACATTATCTGTTTAGAAATATCTAGAATAGCTGAAGAAAATACCCTGGCTAGTCATTGCATAGAGATGACATAGTGGCACAGTATTATACTGACAGAACCAGTACAAATTTTTTATAGCAGAGATTCCAGGATGAGTTCTGACTTGCATATTTGTAGCCTTGGGGAAGGTATTCTGGTATCTGCTGATACAGAGAGAAAAAACCCCACATTTCCAACACAGCTAATGTTATGATTGACTTTTGAGGGATTTGGCTCCTTTTTGTTCTTCCTTAGGAGAGTTATGAAGAGAATTGGGATTTGCCTCAAATTCATTTGACAAAGCATGTTGTCAATCTTTGATTAATAAAATATACATGAGTTTGACAGAACACACGTTCTATACAATGCTCCTTTTAGTCTTCTATTTTTTGGAGGGAAGGGGAAGACAAAAAAGAGAAAGAAAGAAATTGTTTGGAAAATTTTATTTTTTGAGATTGACATATATAATATCGGAGTTTTCCTTCACGAGCTTTGCTTTTTCTCTTGGCAAAAAAAAAATCTTGTACTTGTGAGATATAAAAGTTATATTCTGTGGAATATGGACAACTGGTCTTGGACAGGCTCAAGAGGAACAGAATTACAAAAGAATTAAAAGCAGAAGAGAAAAATTAATCTTGGAACAGAATTGCAAAAGAATTAAAAGCAGAAGAAAAAAATTAATCTTTTACTTATCATAAAAGGAAGCTTATGTTTTGTTTGTATTATATATGAGTTAGCAACTTCCATATTTTCTTTCTGAAAAGTAGAGAGATAATGGGTTAAGCTAGTTGAAACCTTATAGTTGTTTTTGCAGAGAAAGTCAACTCCTTGATCTAATATTTTGCTGACAGCTTTTGTTGATCCTAACAAATAGGAAATTTGAAGTCTTAGTTTTCAATGCCAAATTTCTTGTTTTCCTCTTTTTATTGATGAATTTTTAAAAAGAAAACAAAAAGAGAAAGAAAAACCCCAAAATTGGATGTCTCCAATTCTTCTTTATTATATTCATGTTCACTAGACAATGGTGTAATCACAAACACCTTCTCCAGGTAATAGTATGGAACATATTCTGAGTTTTATTAACACAAAGTGGTGATACAATTAGCAAAAATAATCAACAATTCACTCCGTGAATTGAGAATGGGAAAATGCTACCACAGAAAGTAAGTTCTCATTACGTCAAACATGCATCAGGAATAAGGCAAGTTTATAATTGCCTAAAACAAAATGTGCCTTTCTCCCCTCTCCCTTCATCAACATACACAGATTATAAGTATGTTTTACCCTAAAATTTTCTCTGGAATGGTGTTTGGAACTTTACCAAACTGGATATAAACCAGAGCAATAGTACATGGCAAGAAAATAACAGATGTGCTTGACTTAGGTCAACTTGTAGTTCTATCTTTCCCTTTAAATAGAAGATATGTAATCAAGAAGGAAGATAAATTGCTTCCTGTCTTCCTCTTTTTTTTCTTTTCTGGAGTAGCCAGAATTTACTCTGAGAATTTAATAAAAAGAATGTACAGAATGACTGGCATTTTTTCTTCTCTGCACACAAAATAATATATCGGAGGTATTGGCTCCATTTACTGTAGCAGAAGTTTGGAGATTTTTGGCACAGCCGGGAAATTGTGAGGAGAGTTTTTCCTGGAACATTTGCTTTGGCTTTTTGTTATTGATGTTATTAAAGAGCCCTTTGAAATGGGTATTTTTCACCTTAGTTGGGACAATGCCTAGTTCTTAAGAGTTTTCAAGACTTGAAGAGGACAATCGTGCAGACTGATCTTACAAATATTGACTGTAAGGACCAGGGTGCGAGTATATCTGGGGAAAAGAAAGAGAAAATGGCACAGATGGGCAGACATCTGGGTGGAAAGGAGAAAAAGGGAAGAGTGGGTCAATTTATTCTTTACGTATTTTGTTCCCATCAATTTATGCTGCAATTTATAGTGTTTTTAAGGCATCAATGTCCTCACTGTTCTCCACCAGCAGCCAGAAGACATTTCTTCCTCAAGAGTCTTCTAAGAAATTACAATGTCCTTGAAGACAGCTTCCCCTTCAGTCACTGGGCATTCACTTGATCCACCTGAGGTCTCTTCCAGCCTCCTGAAGTTCCCATAAATTATTACACTCTCATGTTGATCATAATAAAGGAAACCTGCATCTGTAGTTGATAACAAACAACAACGATAGCATCACAATGGTGGATTTGCTGCACATATGCATCCACACGTGTCCCAGCCTCTCTGCTTTTTCTAGACATTTTTTCTCCTTAGACTTATAAGTCTGTTGAAGCGGGTTCCTTTCTGCAAACCTGTAATTATGGCTCATTTTTCTATGGGTTTTGAAAAGGTAAAAGAGACTTTTGCTGCACAAACCTTTAAGGCTCTGTCCACACTTAACTCATTGAGAGCCCTGCCTCAAGGGTCTGGCCCCTCTACTGCCTTAAGTGGAACTTGGAAATTCCTGTTCATAGGCCCCAAACACAACCGAATGAGAATTATATGTGACTCGGACATCAAAGGCAATTGTTTTGGAAATTTTTTTGCAATTACTCTGGATTTTTTTGCAACTGTTCTGGTTTTTCTTCCTACTATCACAGCATATATGCTGTCCAGGTAAAATTTTTTCAAACTAGATCTGTACCATGTAGGTGAAGGATAGGGGCGGAATGCAAAATCCTGAACTTTGCAGGCCAGGACCCAGCCCTAATTTCTTGGTCTAATTGGCTGAGTTGGGGGTACTGGAACTTTGTACTGAGTTTTCTTTAATTAAATGTCTCATAAATGCCACATATTCGTGGAATCTAATGACCTGTGGAGAAGAATGAGGTCTATTATTTCAAGCCACTCTCAATGGTTCTGTCACTAGGCTTAGACTGCCAGTTACTACTTTCTAAGAGTAGGTACCCAAAAATAAAATAAATATCCAAAAATAAAGTTGAAAAAGTTTTGGAAGGAAAGTATGGCTTCATACTAAAGGGCAGTAGTCAACCTCTAACTATGGGATATTAAAATAAAACTTTTCCAGGACAAAGAATATCTTCTAACAGGGTATTCTGAGGTTTTTTGCTTCTACCACTGAAGCAACAGGTACCAAATATTGTTGATGACGAAGAGCTTGCATGCCTGTCTGCTTCTTCAGTGTGAGACATTTTTTATCTCTGGGAAGGAAAAATTGTATAGGCACTTATGTCTACAAATGATTTAATCTTTATCTAGAATTGAATATTCCAGACTTTGCTGGGATTCACTTAAATGGTTTTTGGTGGTTGGCATGGATTGATTTAGTCTCTGCCAGCCAATAGACAGGAATCATTACGACCCAGATTGTAAAGACAAATTATTACTCAGTCCGCAATGGCAAATAGTATTAATCATTATATTAAATTCTACATAGAAATACCATTGGAGAGATCAGTACTTATAGTCTTGTATCATTCTGTGTAAATATTTTCAGTGAGCTGCTGAAAGTAATTTCTATTTAGTCCAGAGAATTCAGCTAGTGTGCTGAACAACTGGTTGAGTGTTTCTTGCAAGGACTTTGGATTTGCACAAGAAGGATCTGATGTTTGTTGATTGGGAAGGTTGAGCTGAATAGAAAAACATTAATTTTTCTGTAACTGAAATGTTGTTGCATCTATTTGTTTCAAGAGTTTGGAGCCCAAGAAATGTCCTGGTTCGACTCTACTAAAACAGAGGAATGGATGGGAAATCACTCAGCAGCAGTGACCAGAAGGTTTTGTTTTCTTGTGCATTTGCCAACACATGGCGCCTGCCAGAAAAAAAAAAACAAAACAAAACAAAACTGATGTAATTTGCCTCTTTATTTGTTTACTAATTGGTTTTCATAGAATTACATGTTATATCACCTCAGGTTATGGCTCTTCCTGGCTGAGTGTGCCTTCACTAACCTAAGCTACGTTCAGTAGTGAGATCCAGGTGTGCAGCAGAACAATATAAATACATACAAACAAACACACACATCTTCATGCACATGCAGAGACAGATATATATAAACTATATATAAACCAAATAAATACCCCACCACTCTTACATATGTGCGTGAGATCCTGTACAGAGCAAATTCAAACATATGCCTCCAGTGGGAGCAAAGACACACTCTGTGAAATTTGGCAATCAAGATGGCTTGAGGTAAAAGCCCAAAAATGTGCTGTGATAAGTATCAAAAGAGGAATTCTACACATAGCTACAAAAACTGGTCATGGAGCAATACATGCCTGCATTTATAAAGGACTAGGTGGCAGTTCTTGCTATGCGTATGACACCAATACTCTGGCTGGTTACTGACATATGAGTAAAGCCTAAGAAATGGTTTCTGAGAGTTAAAGCCCTTTATGACACTCACTTGGCCCAAACACTGTTGACATACTCTGACAGTGGATCAGATCTTCTCTCTGAGTGCAGACACTCACCTGAACAGCAATGGGGTTCTCAATGTGTTCTTTCAGCAAGGAACTCTAAGCAGAGAAATTCACTTACATACACCTTCTCTAAATATCAGAGTAGTTTCCTGCCCCACTTATATATATGATTCCAGAATTTCTTCCAATTTATATTTAGGAAGAAGAAAACAGATATATTTTCCAGAGTAGTTAACTCAGTTCTCTGCTGTATCTATGAGATGAAAAACTCAATATCCATTTTGTAAGAGATGGCTAATTCCTATTTTTCTGCGTTTGTTCCCATAATTGTGAGAATATTGTTTCTCTACAGCATTGGTCCTTTTATTTTCCAAAAGGTGAATTTAAATTTTCTTTTTCATTTTGTGTGTATTTTCTGATTTAAAACCTCTCAGGTATGCCCTGATATAATTTTATTTTAGACACAAAAAAGGATCAGGTTTAGAAAGCTCACATAAGAAATGAATTCTTGTGCTCTATAGATAGTTTAGCACTTTTTCTATATTATTTCAAGACTGATAATACACTGCAGATAAGTAACTGTACTCTTTTTTTCATACAGTCAGATGCACCTTATCCATATATTTGTAAAAAAGCCTTCATAATAATTTTCCACTGAATTTTGTGTAAAAATAAGTGTCTATGGTGTGCAAACCAATAATTAATGTATCTTCTCTACTGATTTGAACAATTGATATTAAAATGTTTTGCATTAAAGACCATTAGTGAGAGATTTTTCTTATGTTTTTCTTCATCATAATGTAAATTTCATTTTATGTCAGTCATTTTGAAATTTCCCACCTACACAACAACTTTCTTACACAATCTGAACATGGAAAGGGGTAAAAAAAAAGACAGTAGCCACTTGTTTTCAGGTTGAGGTTGGATATTTGACATCTAAGTTCAGAGCAGAAACAAAAGTACTTGTCTAGTTCCACTGACATCAATGAGAATTTCAACAGGACCTGATTTGGAAAGAAAATATTAAGCTCAAGAATGAACTGTTAAAACTAGGATGAGTACTAAGATATACAACTTTGGAAAAGAAGTTGGAAAGAATAAAATTAGTTTGCAGAGATAAGTGTGTATGGAATGCAACAGACTGTATGGTGTCATCCAACTCCCTTTGTTTCAGTTCAGAAAGATTTCGCAAAGCCTCTTAAAACAAGAACATTTTCTTGAAGCAATTTCAATGTTACAGAACACCCCAGGAGGTCTGTAAACTTGTTAAAATATTAAGAAAGACATAGCTCTTAAAAGAGCAGTTCTTAAATCAGCTCCCAGGTGGAATATGAAAAAAAAGTTCCTAAGGTTTCAAAGTAACACTGTTGCATTGAAAGCTGATGTTGCTCAGTTCATTTAAAAAATACTGTAAACTACTTTACTATGGGAAATTGGTAAAGGAATCTTTCACTAATAGGAAAGATTGGACTGTGCACTGCAAATAAAGTGATGTTTACATAATTTTGAAAGATCTTTCAAAGAGTCAATATCCTTCTGCTGAGGCTTATTGTAAGCACCGTACTAAACTTGCCATTTTTAATAAAATGAAAATGTCGTAAATAAATAATTACATTGTGGGAAAAATGCTTACACTTTGGACAGACACACAATTAGATTTTTAGTCATTCCTGAGGTTTTTTTGTTGTAAACAAAACCTTTTGCACTAAAACACAACCCCAAGGGGTACTTGTCAGCATGTGTCAGATTTAGTCTGAGATCAAATTCTGTGAGGTTTGTAAAATCTAAAATTTTAAGGTAGCTAAAGAATTTTTTATATTGCAAATAAAACTCCTTGTGTTCATTTAAACCTGACTAATTTCGTATTAGGACACAATACGAATACTCCTTTTCAAGGTTCTGTTGTTTAAAGAAAGCTAAAATAAACTATATTTACCTTTGTTACAACTCATTCAAGAATAGGCCAAATAGATTTCCTGACCACTCCCTCCATTGTTTGATTGGTTGTTGTTTTCTCTGCAGAAACACTGCTGAACTGAGTCCCGCTGTTCCACAGCAGGACAACAGGAGAGACACGCAGGCTTCAGTGAGCACCTTGGTTCTGTGCTGAGCCCATCACTGCAGGGAGTTTGGCTGTCAGCTGTGCCTTTCCTGTTAGTTTGGAGAGTGAAAATAGCTCAAACCTTCATGAAGCACACAAAGGGAAAGGCAGATCCTTGAAGACCTTGCTGCCCCATGGGGTTTTGTCAGAGGTCCTGAACAGAAGTGTGTATGATGAGGTGCGTGGGCTTGTTGAGCATGGCCATTGCCTGAACAACCAGCACAGCCCGTCTGACACAACTGGAAACAGCATCAGTTTATATGCAGTGCTGTAGAAGTGCAGAGGGATGTATTTTATATATCAGACTTTGTTAAAATTAAATATTTAAATTTAGATATGTAGTGCAAATATAAGGTACGCACAAGTATTTCCAGATAGGCTTGGGAGTTTGGATTTTGTAGAGGTTTCTGGTTTATTTAAAAATACATGAAAATGAAGAGTTTGCAAGATAAAAATATGTGAATTTCTAATGGAATTAAAATTTTTATTTTTATCTAGCTGTAGTAGCTAGTCTTGATTGGCTACCACAAAACAAAACTCTGGAAATGGCAGAACAAATCTGGTTGGAAGAAAAGAGGGGGAAAATTTCAGAGAAGAAAGATGAAGGAGGTATATATACCTGAATGTAAACAGTAATGACCCTTACATTTAAGCTTCATTAAGGGAGGTTTACGATTGTTTACGACTATTTTTCATAGAGCTTTTAAGAGAGCATCATTGCACAGCTTCACATAACAGTGTAATGAACAAATAAATTAACAAGATACATCATAAATTGATTTAAAACAACATTTATGGCTAGTCTAAACTCTTTTTAGTGCCTTAATTTGATATAATATATAGGACTTTCTATATATTTAGGATAATACACAGAGTAGCCTTGTTCACTTGTGTTGAATAGAAAAAAAATTACAGAATGTTTTTCTAATTCAAATGAATAGACATCTAAGGTTTCTTGCTTTTTCAGCATTTGTACCATTTAACAAAATCAAGAGAACAGAATTTGTCTTGAAATTTTGATATACACCTCACAATACAAGGGCTGCAGCTCATAAAGAAATCCTGATTGAAAGATTTATCTTCTGGAAGAAATCCATGCGGATAAAGTGGCTAGATAAGAGAGGATGGAATAGCATACAGTAGAAATAGGTTCTTATGCTTTTTGCAAATGGCATTCTTTTGTTCATTGTGTAAAATATTCCAATAGAAAGGTTCAGTGTACATATTAAGTGATGAGATTTAGAAGAACCAGATATGAAGCCCACACACATTACCTCTGGCTCAGAAATCAAGTTTAATGGAGTATAACAAAATAATAATATAAAGCTTGCTTTCAGGGTCATCTGAGAAACACCTGGACAGCAGTCAATTGGAATTAAGTGCAGAAAAAATAACAGCCTTGCCTCTGCAGGGTGTTGTCCCAACAGGTAGCACATTAGGAAGTATAAGAGAAACAGGATTGGGTCCCATTGTTTTCTTTTATACTTGCAGCAGTAGTTTGCTTATTATACTAATTAAAGAGAAGTTTGGCTTTTGGGCACGGAAGCCCGAACAATTAATCTAATAAAATCCATTATTTCTTCCTATAAGTCTTACTCACAGTCATAAAAACATATCTTCTGTTAAAACATGGCATGGACTTTGTTCTGGAAAATGCTGAGGTTTACACTGAAATCTACCCCTTTCAGATTAACACCTAATGTCATAACTGACTTTAAGTATTTGCTTATTATATTTATTGATTTCACAAGGAGAAACACACACTTCAGATTAAGCATCTGCTTCAGTGCTGTCCTGCAGAGAGATGCTTTACAGGAGTGGAGCAATAATAATCACAATTAGATCAAGCTATGATTATTTTATGCAAAAATTCCTTTATTACTTCACCTCTCTTATTAACAGTAGACCTAAAAAGTATTCCACTTTTTTCAGTTTGACCTGTATTTCACACATATAGAAAGCTTGCCATGGCAGTCTTGATAATTCTCTTTAAAGTCCATGACAGATTTCTTTTTTGAAATTTGGAGTAAACATAAATTTGGTTAGTACAGGAAGGATAGGAAGAGTTTACATGGCCTGTAATTGTGGTCATCTGTATCCAGCCAAAGGGAAACCTCTAATTTTCTAGCTTATGTAATTGGATTTTAACTGGTGCACAGTGAAAAGTCTATTTTTTATTTTTTCTGAGAGAAACAAATTAGAATTATAATGTGTGAAGGCTCCAACAGTTAAATAAGCAAAGAGTGGTCTATTCTTGATATTTCCTCTTCTGAAAACAAACAAACAAACCCCCAAAAAGCTGAATAAAACCAGACACACACATAAATACACACTGAAACCTGAAGGAAAGGCTTGAATGCTTTACAAACAAATTACTTCCTATTATCAAAATTGCCTTGTTATTTAGTCAAGGAATTTGGGTCTTGCAGGAATACTAACAATTTTAAAAGACAACCAGATGCAAGTTTCATTTTATACTTTCTATTTTTTTCTCATTTCAGTAATAGCATATAAACAGTTAGGGGCTAGCAAGTATGTGAGAAACTGAAAAGCAATAGCAGTCTTGGCTTGGAATACTGCCATGGAAAAGAAGTGAGCCAGGTACATTGTCTTGTCTTAAACCACACTTTGCTGATGAATCTCATTTAAAACAAAGGAGAAAGAAAAGCTATTTGGGGTAACATCTATAAAGTATTGAGATCTCTCTGGAAACTCACACAGCAGTGAACTGTGCTTCAAGAACTCTGAAAACTGAAGTCAACCACAGTTAAAAATGGTAGAAGGAAGAAACAAGGTCTGAGGGTTAGTTCTTGTTCAGAGCTACATATAATCTCTTGAGCAAACAACCTCAATAAGAAATTATATTTTACTTCTAATGTTAAAAATGAAGCAACAATTCTAAAACACTCATTCTCCTAAGAAAATATAGACACTATAATGTGAACTGAAGGATAGGAGGCATTTTTCCAGGCTTAATGCATTTGCATAGGGTGCTTTATTATGAGCTGATTTTACAGTACCCAGACCTACTGTCCCTTAAACTGTGTGTGGGAGATCTCACCAAAAGCAAAGAGCCCTCCCAGGGCTCCTAAGGGCCTTCTCCATTGATTTTTCAGGTCTTTGTCTGTTTCAGAGAGAGTCAGGATGTTATGAGAAGCTCTTTGTTGCAGCAGTAATGTAGAGAATGAGCCTCGTGGGCATCAGTTAAACAGTGATTTAGGGATTGGGATGTAAAAGACTACTGGCTGTACTATCCTTCAAGCACAGTCTGGTTCAATATGAACTTTTGCACTTAATAAACCTCAGTCAACCTGGCGGGGAAAGGCATGGCACAGATATATTGCTTCCCCCCCCCTCTCTGTGTCCTGCCATTCCTAGGTGTACTCCATACCCAGCTTCCCCACTGGCTTTAGTGGAGAGGACCACTGGGATCTTGTTTTGGGCCATAAGTGTTTGGACTTGAGGAGAAAGTAAAGGATCATTTTTGTATTCTCTGTTTACATGCTTTGAAAATTTTCACAGCAAAGCTGCATTTAATGAAGCCAGAAGTTTTCTTTCCAACAACCCAAAAAATTATGTCATGAGGGGTGAATGAGATGATCAAGTGCATAGAACCATGAATTGGTCTCTCATAAATGGTGTAGGGAAGAAAAGAACAAGAACCATCTAGACCTAACTTACAGTAGAGAAACTCCGATAAGAGAAAATTGTTTGAACCATATAGTCTATAATAGTGTTCAATTTCAGTATGTCAAATATAGGCATATTATCTTCCTGCAAATAAGGTGAATGTATCTGCATGCTTATCTCTATTTCATTATGCACTGATATGATGTCTCCTGCAATTCACATGGGGATGGATCTGAAGTTTGCTAAATTCAAAAGGAGTCCTTTTATTGTGTTCATTGATTAATGAATCAGACCTTCAAAGAACAGTAGCGAGCTGAATTTTTAAAGTTCTGAACAGTCTCATTTTGGACAAACATGTAAAAGCAAGAATGTTTCTCCCAATTTGACCAAAACCTGCTTTCTTGTGATTTCTAGAAATCATTCTAAGTTCCTGCAAGAAACGGTTTGGGATTCAGTTTATTTTCATTCCACCTGGACTGACCTCTATCACAGAGCCTGTCATTATTTTATAGCATTTCTGTTTACAGGTTATCAAAAGTCCAATTCAAATTTTCCTGGGCTCAGTGGAAAATTTCTCAAGCATTTGATAAGCCTGACCCTGTGGGAATATCTGTCACATCTTTTGAATAATTTACTGAAAAATTACCAGTACCATTTGCATCCTCAGGCTAATTTGCCTGCTACTATGGATGAGAAAGTTTCTGCTGTGTATTGATCAGGAAACAAAGGAACTAGGAATAGTAAATGCATAAAAAGGAATAGAAATGACTAGTTATTAAAATATAGAAATGGAAAATGGTATTCTTTAACTTAGAGAACTAATGTAATTATAAGACACTCATAAAGAGAAAATATTATTTAAAATAATCAGGTATAAATAGGAACAGGGCGTTAGGTCTGCAGACATACTTTAGCAGTACTTTACTTACTATTTAATTCAACTGCCCTGTAGTCTTTACATATATATTTGCCTAAGATATGTAATATTTCCACTGATGTGCAGGTATAGTAGGATAATTTGGGCTCCCAAACTCTACCTTAATCAAAGTCTCTGATTCAGAGGCAACCTTACAAAAAATGAAGTTTAATTAACTGCAACCTCTCCAAAGTCCCCTAAAAAGCTTAGCGACCTATACAGTTTGAGTATATTACATGATTTCTACCCTTTCTTCTGGGATGAAGAAGGAAGAAAGGCTGAGAATCAGATCCATGCTGCTCCTCAAGGCTCTGATGTGACCTCCATCTTATCCCACACAGACCATTCTAGGTGCTAGACAGTTGTCCAAGTTTGGATCAAATATTCCACATTGTGTACATTTCAAAATACACATTGACACCTATGTCTCATGAATCAGCTGCTAAACCATCAAGTCCACATCCCTTTCTTCTCCATTTCATCCTACTTAGTTGTTATTGGGCTATTTAATGGTTGTCTAACCTCCACTACTACTGTTAGAGGGGATCCTGGGAATATAATAAGGTCCAAGATCTGACAGCAGGACCCTTGAGACTTAGCTACTTAAATGTCTACATGCTTTGAAGGAGCTCATCTGTGTGCATCTGTTACTTGAGACAATCTTTTGGGGGAAAAAACTAAAACCACCAGAAAGATTTCTCTCTTCAAAAAGGTATTAAGATATGGAATTGTTCAGCCATAAGGAAGGAAAACACTGAAAATTTACAGAACTCATTGCTCCAGTCTCTGCTGCAGAAAACCAAGACAAATGAAACATAGTCTGGAAAAGACTGAATAAACACTACTTGTTCTAATAGAAATGAACAATACATATAGCAATATTAACAGACAGAAATTAGATCACGAAGATCTTTGCTAGTTTATCACTTGGCTAGTAGGGTAAAATCCAGCAGGAAATAATTTGGAAATTTCCTGAGCAACAGCTGATTGAGAAATAAGTAAAACATGCTGAACAACTTTATAGAAGTAGACTATAACTTACAACTGGAGGTCACTGTGACTTAAGCTGGAAGAAATCTATTTAATACAGGAAGACCTTATTTGTGTATCAAGATATAGAACACACAGCTGGAGACCAGCAAGAGGTTGCATCTGCACATACACCACCTTGTATGAATGGCAGATCTGAGGAAGCCATCATCACTGCCGTCCTGCTTTGTCTCACACTGGCTGCTGCCAGAAGCAGGGTGCTAAAGGAGAATTTGCTTCCCTAAGACGTGACCTAATGGCTGTTGGGTTTGGGTGCCTAAAGCACGCTTTTATTCCCTATCTTCTGCACCAAAG
>VZTN01032478.1:2451-16742 GCA_013400515.1 Erpornis zantholeuca
TTAAGCAAGCATTTTAAGTAAGTAATCTTATGAGACAGTTATGTGATTAAAGAGTTTGCTAGATAGGCAGGAATAGAAGCAAGCAGATGAGGTGGTGTGGTAAAATGCCTCCCATTCCAGCCACAAACAAGAGCAGTCTTCTAATTCTGATGTCTGTTTCAGAAGCAACCACTCTAATGGCACAGTTAGCTGTGCAGTGACAGGGCTGGGCTAGTGAAAGTTCACAAACCAATACACTGTTTCATGGTCCAAGGTCTGCACAAGGCCTACACAGGCCTAGAAAAAAGTTGTTAAACTTAAAATCTTCTTTTTTAAAAATTACAGTATTTAGTTGTGTCAATTTACTTTCAAAAATTTTGTGTTCCTGCACACTGTATGCTACTGTTTTTTAATCTTTACTGCTTGGAACATCCAACAGAAAAATTGTGAAGGAAACAAAAAAACACCTAGAGCACCAAATCTTTGTATTACCAAACACAACTTTAGAATTCAAAATTATGCAAAAAAAGAAGTTTAAACAGTGTATTCTAATAGTGTGCAGCCACTTGTCTGAGCTCAGCTTACTTATTTAGTCTGGTGATTGACATATGCATTTGGTGTGGCTTCTTGTATGTTTTATAATCTCACTGATATGATGACTTCTGAATTGTCCATATGCCCTGCTAAAATGCTTCTTTATTGCTTTCTTTGTCTTGTGACAAATAGGGTATTTGCAATGGCTTGTAAACTGCACTTTATAAACTAAATTGAACTATAAACCAAAAGCTTAGGAACGGCTGAGGTTTCCCCAGTGAATCCCTTTTGTGCCTCCAAAATTAGCATTGTCAGTCAAAACCAACAGGTGGTGTATGGTTACAGGGAGTGAATCCCCTCTCACAAGACACTTTCTTTCAGGAAACCAATCAGAACTGGCACTGACATGATGAGGCAGATCTGTCAGCAGAGCTGGGGTATATAAAGCGAAACAACTATGTTAGCACTTCTGAGCAGTCGTGCATTCCCCGCCTCGCCTCGGGTGTAGGGATTGCAAAAAAACAAAACTACACTGTCAAGACCGTGTAGTTTTGTTTTTATGATTAGAGGCTCTACAATTCTCATGCTGGGATTGTCTAAAAAAATCTTACTCTGGATAAGGACGTCGTTCAGGAAGATTTCGTTGGGCTTAGCCCACTCTTGCAGGCACTTTGAGAGATCAGGTTAGTAGCATGTTTCTGCTGGTGTAATAAGGGTTTTATCAGTCATTAATAATCCTGATACAATCTATTATTTATAAATTTGCTTAAAAGGGGGTATAGGTTTCAGAGTATTGACATGAAACAATAAAATTCTCTGTCAAGTTTATATCCTTAATTTCTGGAGTAAGCTTTGATAACTCTCAGCAAAAAGGTTTTTCCCAGTGTATTTTATTGCTAAGGACTACATAAATTAAGATTTTAAAAGTGCGTGGAAACATGTGCTTAACTTAAAAAACTCCTTTCTGTTGGGAATTTTCAAGGTTATGCTACTGAGAGATAAACTGAGAAGCTCCAAGAATAGCTCTGATAAAGTGCATATGGTATCAGCTAAGCGCTGATGACTTTTTAAGGGAAACAACTGCTAAGGTATCAGTTACATGGCAGCTCTGGAACACTTGTCTGCTGTCAGTCATGGCTGCAAAGGTTATTTCTGGAACATGACATTTTAGATGCATACTTTCAATTCTAATTATACAAGAAGCCTTATAAGATCAGATATTCATCACTAGAATTTGCTTGGACAATGGAATATATAAACTTTGTGGGAACTCAATGACAGTTCTATTTAATTAAATTATTTCTGGTCTACTCGGCAAACTACACATATATATAAGCTTTCACAATGTTTAATTGTATCATAAAATTATTTCCATTTATTTTAGCTGAGCTTCCAAACATAGTCATTACTGAACCTAAAAATCCCAATACAATATACAATACATAAGTTCTGCTCTTATGCATTTGTTGCGTTTATGCATTAGGCTCTGATTTCTATGAAGGAACTCATGTAATGAAGAATTTTCACCCCTGTGAGAGGTAGAATAAACTTGACTCATAGTGAAAGAAACTTCGCTTTCTCATTTTTAGTTTAAGCTTTGGACTGTCACAAAATCAGGCACAAAAGCCAAAGTGAACTGAAGTAAATATTGGCTTGAAAGTAATATTGGCTTGAAGTAAGATCGGCTTGAAAATTTGTGGGATTTTTTTGTTGAGACCTGATATACTCTGAGTGGAATTTTTTTGAGAAAAAATATAACTTTAATGGATGTATGGTAATATTAAGAAGTTACTAGCTACATTTTTTAAAACTGCACAATTCAACATCAGTAAATAAATAGGTCATGGAAATATAAAATATCAACACACAAGCTTTTCTAGTGGCAGTGTGTTATTTCAAAGTAGGATCTTGTGGCACAGCAAGAGAAAGCAAACTTTCTTTCAAATTTCACATGGCTTTGCAGTTGTTCAAGCCATCAGTGTCAGTGGCTACCTTATATCCTAGCTCACATTTCGAAGGTGGCTGTCTTCCCATATTCAAAATTCCACTGAGATACTCTCTAAGAAAGAGGAGAATTTTATCTGCATCTTTAATGCCAATATGCTTCTGTAAAGTGAAATTATTCACTACTTACAGAGTCCTTTTAAAATAGTCTCTTGGCATTTTGTTAATCATTAAGCTAAATTCATTGCTTCAGAGAGAAGACCTCCACATCTTTTTGTATTGCTGCTTAGTGACCTAGTTGTCTTCTCATTGCAGAATGCAAATATTTTGCACCAGCAAAATATTTTTTTAAATTATGCAAAGAAATTATTTTCTCATAAGACAAAAATGTTAATAGACAAAGAGAGGCAGGCTGAATGACCTGTGGAAGGTCACACTGTGAGTCAAGAAGAATTTTGTCTCCTGCTGCATGCTTGCAATGTCAAAACACAGCTTCACTAAATATAATGGTTTCCCATCCAGCTCAGCCAAACATGTTCCAAGAGTAATATGCTACACAAAATTTGGGTTTGGGTTTGTCAAAACCAAGTCTTTACATTTCACCAGGTCATTCTGATTTAAAACTGAGAAGAGTAAATTGTTCAGAGAATAATTACAGATATTCTTAAAATCTTGCAATAATATATGTGTGTACAATAACATTTTCACCACTGGTATCTAATTTTGGGTTTTTTTGCTTGCAGAGTGCCTGTAAAGATGACGACAAAAGCACCAACATTTACACAGCCTTTACAAAGTGTTGTGGCACTGGAGGGTAGTGCCGCAACCTTTGAGGCTCACATTAGTGGTAAGATTTTGACTCATTCTTCCAAGATTTGCTATTGTTTATCACTAATTTCTTTTCTAATGAAAAATGATGACACTTTTCATAAATCATTATGTGATATGAATGGGTAAAATGAGAGCTGAAATATGCATATATATCCATGTCATACAGTGCTGATCAGCACAAATATGCACAGACATACTGCATAAACTTACACGGTTGCCCAAGCAGCAGCCAATTGTCCTGACATGCCACTGACTGTCATGTACGTGAGAACCACCAAAACTGGAGGGAAATATCTTTAAATGTATGTATGTAAAAATACACACTGTGCTAATGAGGGAACTATATGTGGCAACAGAAAGAATAACCTCATTTGGATGATGAGTGGACAGAATAAAAAGTCAGGGTGCAAAAAGCAGGGTTTGTGCTAGCTCTGCCAAGACCTTTTGCTAAGCTTTACTCTAGCTAAGATGTATTTCTACTTTCTGTGCCCTTAAGTTTATTTAATTCCAGAATTCTAGGAGGGTGATTAAAAGCACAAAATGTAGGCCCACCTGGCCACTGAAGAGAGTAGAAAACCCTAGTATGCTAAATAATAGATGTGTCTGGTGATCCTGATGGTAGCATGGATTAACATAATTTATGTTGTCTCTGCAATATAGAGATGCCACGCAATTTAAAGGATGCTTGATTTCCCCAGGCCACATAGTACTAAAAGACCCTATCTCGTGAAAAACATGCAAACCCCTGAGATAACGTTACCAGAGACCCAACACCCTGTTCTAAGAGTGTCTCTGACCTCGGCAGTGACTAAGGAGAAATGACATGTGTCCCTTCTGGTGGAATTATATTGTCTTACAGGCATTAGCAATGTGATGATCCACATACCATAAAGCACTACTCAGATGCTCTGTGACAGGTGCAAACACATGATCTGTGCAACTATAAAGATCTCTGACATCTATGGTCCATATATTTCATCCCTTGGTCCCTTTGCATAACACTGGCTCACACAAAGTGTTTGAACATGTCCTGCAGTCTACATCAGGACATTTATCCATTGCCATATTCTATTATTTGGCCCTTACTCTTCAGTCAATTGCCCTGATTTTCTCTTCTTGCTTCTAGACTGTAAATTTTCTGTGAATTTTTTCTCCACTGATCATTACAATAGTTACTATTATTATGAATACCTAAGTATATCATCAGAAAAAGTTAGGATGCTAAAATTATTATTCAATATGGGATTTTGGCTAATTTCATTTGTGTGATATTATAGAGTACTTGGGAGGGGAACTTGACTTCTTACTAAGTGAAGATACAGCAGTTTTTCAAATATCATATGCCATATTTGTAT
The DNA here is from genome assembly GCA_013400515.1 of Erpornis zantholeuca. NCBI lineage: Eukaryota > Metazoa > Chordata > Aves > Passeriformes > Timaliidae > Erpornis > Erpornis zantholeuca. The sequence goes on from VZTN01032478.1 coordinate 7,095, forward strand.
GTTAGTCTCAAATATCTTCTGAGTCAACCTCTTGTTAGGTTTTTTTCACATGGTGAGATTCTGGTACATCTTTCCTGCCCTTAAAACATCCACCAAGGTTGAAAGATCTGACAGTGGCTTGGTATTCGGTTTTTGTACAGCATAAAAAACAGGACAGGTTTTTTTACTATAACTAGTTGCATAAATAAAGGACTACACACCTTTATCCTGCTGTAATGTCTAACCTTTCTATCTGCCATGAATTGTTGTGCATTTGAAATTCAGAATTTTTCTCTATCTGTAATAACACTGCTTTTTTATATACAAGTCAAGTATACAGAGCTACAGTTCAAATGTGAAGAGTTCAGTTAATCTGAGGGTATCAAGAAGAGCTTAGCAACCACCTGAGATGCAATTTGCTGTGTGTAAAGTAGAACAAATGAATTGTGCTGTTGCATTAGACTGTGAATTAAGTGTCACATTGCAAAGGGTTGATATCAGGTGAGTAGACCCAGCATGTAACAGAAAGCACAGAACACACAAACCCTGTTATTAAAAGCAGCAAATGCCAGAGCAGCCAGGACATCGTCATAGGGGGAGTCCTAATTGGTGACCAGTGACTGAGGAGTCATGAGACAAGAAAATCAGAAGTGGTGCTGGCATTAGAACTGTGCCATCGCTCATGTCTCCACAGTACTGATGAAGTTTGAATGTTTTCATAAAGAACTAACCTGTACCCTGTTTACCTTTTCTTGAACTGGTATTTTCAGGTATTACCCAGTTCGAGGCAGCCTTTACATAGTACTCATTTTTGAAAGCAGCACACAAGTTGGCAGAGTCTCTCACATCACTGTCAGGAGAATCTTATGAATTCAGTTACTTAAGCAGTGAATTTGAGGCACTTCAGGTCAATTTTCTTCTTTTTGGCATTAAAGTTCAAAGAACCACAAGGACAGTTTTAAAATGAAAAGAGATTGTCTTAATAATTAATAGACAAATCATAGCATCATTTGGGACATGTAGAGGTAAACCCCTACTCCATACAGACCAGGCACATCTATCATTAATCCGCCTTAGATCTTACCTAGCTATGTGACGTGGGACTAGCAGAGTGCTAGCAAATTTGTGGAGCTGAGTTTTTGGTATAAGATTGGGCTCAGATTTCTAAAATGGCTTTTAGCCATTGGATCCCTTGTACACAGCAGTTTGAGACATCAAAATAGACTCCATTTTAAAAATGCAGACCTTTTTTAACCTGCCACAGAAACTCCCATCTTTGCTAATAATTGTATAATATCACCACAAGAAAATAGAACTTTTGACAATGTTTCTAGAAATTCACTATCGAGGACATGTTTTTTGGGGGTTACCTTGCTTAAAACATTTTTAAACTAATTTTCACAAATATTGAAGACACATACGTTTGAATGAAATCAGTGGGGTCTACTATATACTCTATGATGATAATGCCTAAGTTGCCCCACACCAATAGCACAAAACTGAATTATACTATCCCATCAGGACTGTTTGATAACTTCTATCTGTGAAATTACCAATGCTTATATGTACTTTGACACTTTTGATTTCTCATCCTTCTTAAAACTGTTCACATTCTCTTTCTGTGTGTCTTTCTGTTTTGCATTTCTCTAAATATGAGAGAAATATCTTTTAAACTTTCCTAATCAAGTCTGATGGGACTGCAGTCAACCAGTAAAAGCTTCAATCTACATATCTCAGCTTCTCTTTCACTTCAGTCTCACACAGTCATTTTCCTGGCACATTAAAATCCCTAATAATTTATTCGGTTTATAGGCAGGATACACTAGAAAGGAAGCAAAATTCTGTGCACCTGGGGTTTTCCAAACCACAGAGATTAGAACTGGGAAAACTAATTCATAATTAAATGCTCAGATCTCAATCCTGAGCCCCCATACAGCACAACTGGTGATTTGGGTTGAGTGGAGATGTACATGAAGTGAATTTGAAGGGATTTTAATTTCAAAGAAATTATGTTCTAGGTCTACAAAAAAGACTTCAAGCTGGAACCTTATGTAATTTAATAATTACATATTATGTAGCTCATATAAGCATTTTATTTGTCCATCAAATGGATTTAAGTTGCTCAATAAATGTGGCTGAGTAGAACACTGGGAAGAGAATTTCCACAGGGAATCTAAAATCACCATTTAAAATCCAGCAATCAGTTGTAGGTACAGTTGTTTCCAGGTGACTGCTGTTGATCAAATCCAAAAAAATTCCAGAAAGAGAAATTAAAACCCCCGAAACTTTGCTAGCATTTGATTTTAATGTCTACAGCAGTCACTTTTTCTGTCACTTCATTTTCTAAAGCCATGGTAGTGTTAGAAAAAAATGCTTCATTTGGTTGTAAGTACTGATCCTTTTTGTTATCTCCAGATTATTGGACTGGATAAATATGTTAGCAACAACAAATCCTCCTTAGATACTAGCAAATAAGTTTTAAAGATACCTTATATAAATAAATTCATCCCCCTCACAACGTTAATGAACATCTATTTCTTAACTGGATTGCCAAACAATACAGACCTCATTATTCAAGTGATTTCCTAAATACAGGAGCCAGTGCAGCTGCCCTGTTGCTCTGTGCATTTTAGAGACCTTTCTAAAAACAAATTCCTTTGCCACTCTCCATACACCCATGGCATTATGCTCCACCCCAACTATGTATACATGAGTGTGTATTCTGGTGATATTTTTGTATCTGGCATTTCATAATGTCTTAATCTCCACGTGTCCCCCTTTCCCTGCAGGTTTCCCAGTTCCTGAGGTGAACTGGTATCGGGATGGCCAGGTTCTCTCTGCTGCAACTCTGCCCGGTGTGCAGATCTCGTTTAGTGATGGCCGCGCTAAACTGGTGATCCCCACCGTGACAGAAGCCAGCAGCGGGAGATACACTGTCCAAGCCACCAATGGATCTGGGCAAGCGACTAGTACTGCTGAGCTACTTGTCACAGGTACAACGCAGCTAAAGAAGGGCACCCCTGCCTGCTAGTGGTGTGAGAGAGAGATGGAAGAGTAACACATAATGAAATTGTTCAGATTTCAAGTACATGATCAGCAAAAAAATAGCAACCCTCATTCTTTCTCCTAAAGCAGTCTAGAATTCAGCCTGTGTTCTCACCAGTGTTGTCTAACAGTGTCCTTTACATTTTAACTGTATAAAGTTTAATCTTGGTCTCACAAATTCTTATTCATAATTACAAACTTCTGGCTCAACCGTTGTACCTCCATTCCTGTCGTCTGTCAACTGAAATTGCTCTTAAAAGAAGGGATAAAATTCTGCAGGATGGAGACATTACTGATATCTAATGGTATAAATTATATTTATCAGAATAAGTCACATAAAGGGCCATACCAAGAGACTATGCTTAATGCCTGTGGTTACAAACAATGTATCTGTAATTCTAGAAATATTTGCAATCATAAGTATAATCAGAAATATCAGAAATTTTAAATTCTTGAATAAAGCTAAAGGTGTCTGTGTTTCGGAATATCAACTCCTAATGTTTTGAATGTTTCAGAAGGTACTATCAGCAGCATGTGAAGTAGAAATAGACCTCATGCACTTCTAGTAATGAAAGTATCTAGTTACTTGCAGTTCTTTTTAACAGACACCATTGTTTTTCTATTTACTTCTTCAATAAAAATGCAGCTGGAACAGCGCCACCAAACTTCTCACAACGACTACAGAGCATGACTGCAAGACAGGGAAGTCAAGTTCGACTTGACGTGAGAGTGACTGGAATCCCTACACCTGTGGTGAAGTTCTATCGGGATGGAGTAGAAATCAAAAGTTCCCCCGATTTTAAAATTTTACAAGAAGGAGACCTTTACAGCTTAATAATTGCAGAAGCATATCCTGAAGACTCCGGCACCTATTCCGTAAATGCCACAAATAATGTGGGACGTGCTACTTCAACAGCTGAATTGCTGATTCAAGGTAACAGAGCTGAAGTGGCAGGCCATGAAAATCAGGGCATTAATTGTCGTGGTGCAATATGCACCACTTCATTGCAGTTATATCAATGAGTTAATTTATAACTTCTTTCTCAGGAGTTATTAACTTGCTGTGAAAAAAGCAGTGTCTTTGATGAAATTTGCCAAAGATTTTTGTCTGAGATTTAAAAAGACCTTTAATCCAGAATGGGTCTTCTTTAAGTGGAGGATATAGTTGATGGAAAAAAGTGTGGGATACTTTGAGTTGTTCTCATTTTGGTCTGAAAATCTCTCAAAGTTTTATTTGTAAGCTGGCTTTGATAGAATAGGTATATTAGACTGTATAACTGTACACAGTCTTGCCAATGAGGCTGGTAAAGATGGAGACAGTTCTTAGAGAATTGTAGCAGGGAATCATGCTTGGATTTCAAGAGCAGTCTTGCTTGGATTTCATCTCAGTCAGGTTTAGAGACCCTGTAATCATTTTAGATCCAGGACTGATATGAAGAATCTACAATGAATGTATTTTGTTTTGCTTTGTTTGAGGTTTTTTCTAACAACTTGGTAATGCAGTGATATTGTTTCAACTGTTTTCACCATGATGTCTGTAGATATTGAAGACAAAACAGATGGTTTCTTATTATCTTTCTGTTGTATATATAAATTTTTATATCATTGAAGCTGACCAGTCAGTTTTGTCTCCAACTGTTGATATATGATTGTTGCCATATGCAATTCTTCTGACCACATTTTCTCTTTCAAAAGGCGAGGAAGAAGCCGTTCCTGCTAAAAAGACAAAGACAATTGTTTCGACTGCTCAGATTTCACAAACAAGACAAGCCAGAATTGAAAAGGTATCATTTTAAAAAATGAAGCAGATATGGCTGAAATGTGGAGGATTACTTCTGCAGTACCTCACTCTCGTTTTCTTTTTCTTGCTTTTCATTGTAGAAGACTGAAGCCCACTTTGATGCCAGATCACTTACAAGTGTTGAAATGATTGTAGAAGGTGCAACCACCCAACAGCTCCCACACAAGGCACCTCCACGAATGCCTCCTAGACCTACATCAAAATCACCAACCCCGACAACTGCTGCAAAAGCACAAATGGCACGACAGCAATCACCATCACCTGTTAGACAATCACCATCACCTGTAAGACATGTCAGAGCACCAACACCCTCACCAGTAAGGTAAAATTGCTATTTTTCTGGGCAAAACTGCTTTTGGAATCACTTTCACATACAGCTGTAATGGTGTAGAATGAGAGCATAGTATAAAATGAAAGAATGCCCTGACCTATTACTGACTGGGCTTATTTTGATTGCGAGCTGTAATGTGCTATATTTGTCACCGCTATAGAAATGCGTGCCTCCTGTGTAGACTGCTATCCCCTGTTGTAGAAAATCCCATTTGATTGCTCTGCACAGAGCCAAACTAGCAGTCACAGCTCCATTTCATGATGAAAGAAGAAAACAGCAGAGTAGTTGGCCCTTGATTATTTTAGATGAACAGAGAAAAGAACAATGGCACTGATGAGAGGCAAACAGAATGAAAAGATACCTTAAAGAATTTGAGCTCAGGTGCCATGTATGTGCTGGTAATAACTACAGAAACAATGTTTTGAAGGTAGGCAAGCTAAATGTGGTTATGGAAAAATGAAGTTTAGCTCTGCTGTGTAGCGGTAGCGGGTCTAGAGAGGGAAAGTGAGTGATTTGAAGAGCAAGGCTCGTGGTCTGGAAGACCCCATGAGGTCTGTGCTGAGGGGCAGGTAAAGAGAAGAGTGTTTTGAAAGTCCTGCAGTTTCGGTATCCTGAAGCACCAGCACCATGGGAGGAATGTCTCCAAGCTGAGTGCTCAGAAGAGCCCCATTTGTCTTGGCAGACCTGGGTGTGCCAGTGAATTTTTCCCCACTGAGAATAACTTGCAAGAACAAGAATAAATGGATAGCAACTAATAGTAACTAACAAAATGCATACATGAAAAAAGAATTCAATAGTGCCATCTAGAGCACATGTGGAACTAGAAGCTTGTCCACCCTTGCTGGTCAGACCCCTTTTCGACATACAATGCATTAGAAAAAAATAAATCTAAAAATTAATGTGATGATGCTGCCCCCTACTGCTGCTATTTGCTAATGTTCTCTTGGAAATACAGCACACAAAATTCCAGTCAAAGAAATTCTAAGTTAGAAAACCTGTTTAAGAATCTTGGGAAACGCTTTAGAACTGTCTGCTAGGATTAGGATTGAATTTTTGGAGTATCAGAATTTAGAAACTAGCACTTTCCAAGTGGGTATCAATTATTGTATCTGAGATTTGTAAATGTAGGTCTGGGGAAAAATATAGGCACTGGTGAGAAATGCTTGGATTATGAGCACATATATGGGTGATACATGAAAATAAGATGTAGTATAGGAATACATCCAGGGGTTTTGCTATGTGGTTTACACATTACATTTTTATGAAAATTGGTTGCAATTATAATTTTGTCTCTCTACAGAGACTAGACCATAAATGTATTATATAGTATTTACAGCCTTTTATTGTGAGCCTTTTATATTATTCCTATTAGGAGGATCAGGATAGAACGAATGCAAAATCATGACGTATTTCAAATATATTTGGTTGAGTGAAATTTCTTTTACCACTTTTTCCAGTTTGTTTGGAAACTAAGCTTCTACAAAGACAGGTTACAGCTATGAGAATGACAAAAATACTGTTAAAATAATGTTAAAAACAAGTTAGTGTAATTTACAAGTAGAACCTCTCAAAAAACTTTCTTAAAATCAAACTGCACATTATTGAAAATACCTTAATAGGGGAGTGAGTTCAAGCTCAGGCAGAAGTTGTTTACACAGTTATCATTCCGTGTCAGTAGATTAATGATATTAATACTCTATTTTTTTCAATAGGTCAGTTTCTCCCGCTGGGAGAATCTCCACCTCACCTATTAGACCAGTGAAATCTCCATCTCCAATCCGTAAACAACATGAAGTGACAACAGCTGGGCCTGATGTCCTTCCTCCTTGGAAGCAGGAAGGATATAGTGCAACCATGGAAGCCCAGATGAAGGAAACAAGAGAATTTACAAGCACTACCCAAGTGACTGAGGAAAGATGGGAGGGGAGATACGGAGTCCAAGAACAAGTTACCGTCACTGGTGCTGCTGCTGGCGAGGTGGCCACTGGTGCTAGAGAGGTAGAGTCTGGGTTTGCTTTGTGTGGGGTCTCACCACTGCTGGATAGATCTGCTAAGTGGAGTCTGAGAGGCTGTGTGTAAAAATGTGTGCATCTGCTGCTGAGAGAGTTCTGCCACAGATAGGGAAATGCTTCTTTGCAACGTTCTGTCTCTGTACTTGTTTTGTCCTTCTTCTGAATGTATGCAAAATATGAAAAACATGTCTTTTGATGTGACTAATATAGGTGAGAAAGGACAGTGAAAAAACAGCAGCTATTGCTACGGTTGTTGCTGCTGTGGATCAAGCCATGGTGAGAGAACCAGCTCCAGGTGTTGTAGAGCAAACTGCTAAAAGGACAGCAATGACTGCAGTCCATGTTCAGCCTGTTCATGAGCAGGTAGAAATAGAGCACAAACATTCTATGATTTCCCTTTATCCCTTCATCCAACGTGCAAACAAAGCATGATTCACTGTGAGGAATTAACAAGATGTTACCCAGTGCACTGCAAAAGCATGCATACTCATCTAGAACACCCAGACTGGAAAGGAATGCTCAGGTTCACTTACACCACTGCATTCCATCATAACAGTATTGAACTAATTATTCTTTTTAAGTTTAAGGATGCTTCCTCTGAAAGTGATCCTCTGTTCTCTCTTCTTATTTATTCTCTAACATTATTCTTACAATGACGAATTTTTTTCTCTAATATCTCATTTATAATTTCCCCACTAGGAAAAAATAATTCTCCTTTAGTATTTTTCCTCTCTTCTCTCTTATTTTTTCCTTCTCCTCTTATTTCAATGATCTGTTTTTTAAAATGAATTTTAAGACTTGGGTTTGTTTTTTTTTGTTTGTCACTATAAAAATCAGATGAAAAAGGAGGCAATGGTAGTAGTTACCAGTGATAAAGCCACAAAACAAACTGTGATAACGAGACATAGAGAAGGAGTTGTTACTTCACAAGAACAAAGGCACATCTCTCCTGAAAAGGTGAATACAGATTTTACCTCTGACTGTTATGCCCTACCTTGTTCAAAAATCTGATATCTCATACAGGACTGGCCTACGAACAAGACAAATGAGACACTGTTATTATTTGTCCCTTTTATGTATGTTCACTCTTCCAGTTTACAGTGCTATCATTTTCCTGTCACTTATCTATGATTACTGTCTTTCCTATTATATTTCACTTCCATTATTTATACCTAAGAATGTGATAGATGAAGTTGCAAAACCTTAACCTAGACAAACCTCTTTTTTTTTTTTTTCCATATATTATATGGTAATTTACTAGATAGTATCCTTGATCATTTAAAGAACTGACATGTAGAAACTAGCTCTTAAATTTTGTTATTGGGAGGGGTGTGTTCAGATTTTGTCTCTAAGCTTGCCATTTGTAACCTGCTTTGTTTGTTGGCAGCACAGTGGGTCAGAAAAAAGGAGGAAAAACTCATTCTGCATTGAAATCAGTTTTGAAAACACTGATGAGGGGTTTGAATTCAGATTATTTTAGCATGTGTTTTATCAGAAAAATGTGATTTATGAAAGACCAGCTTTTATAGAGAATGCTACATTTGCACGAAGAAGGTGGCGTAACCTCTCTTAAAAGCACTGAGAAACAGAAATCCACCTGGGCATTAATCCAAGCTCAGCATTCGAAGTCTTGTCAAACTGAAAGTTTCCTAAAATTTATTTTTAATATCCTACACTTTCTCAAAGCTATTATAATGCAGGACAGTTTTTCCCTGAGCCAACTCTTTTAGTACTGCTTTAAGTAGCAAAGCAAGCATTTGTGGAATGTTTTATTATTTTTATGTTGAATGTTTTACACAAAGTCCGTTCATGTTGTCATTATTGTTTCCAGAGTAGAGGATTTCAAAATACAGAGTTTGACATCTTTTCTTCCTTTTAATTTCTATGCTCTTTTCCAAATATGTTGAAAATCACATACCTTTTATTTTAAAATAAAATATAACTTAAAGTTCTTTATTTCTAAATGACCAGGTGAGAAAAGAACCAGAGAAAACTCCAGTACCCAAAGTAATAATTGCCACAGACAAAGCTAAAGAACAAGAAAGAATAACAAGAGCTACAGAAGAAATATCTACCAGACAAGAGCAAGTACACATTGCTCATGAACAGGTAAATAAATGTTACAATGTTTAGTTCATTGTGATACTCTGGTTTATAAAATCTGTTACATAATTTTATTGTCCTTATTTACAAAGAGAAGATTACTAAACAAAAACTTTATAAAACAACGTATTCCAGACCAAAATCTCTACACTTTCAGTTCTCCTGACCTCATAGCTGCTTTGTCTGCAGAGGAGTGCAGCTGCCCCTTTTACAGATCCTTTGATTGTTAGGGTTTTTATTGCCACAGTACACAGAATTTCATCTGATGCTTAATGGCAAATTCATCTCTGGAGGTAGATTTCTGAATATAAATTCCAAAGGTTATTTTTGTGGAGTTTTATTTAATGAAATTCATATTTGTGTAAGGGTTGAATACA
>VZTN01032490.1:0-12687 GCA_013400515.1 Erpornis zantholeuca
GGCACCACTGAAAAGAGCCTGTCCCAGTCCTCTTGAAAAACACCCTCAAAATATTTGTAGACATTCATAAGATCCCTTCTTACTTGTCTTTTTTCTGGGTTGAACAGGGCAAGCTTCCTCAGCCTTCCACCACAAGAGAGATGCTTCCATTTTCTAACCATCTTTTTAGCCCTCTACTAGCTTCTCCAGTCTTAAGCTGTGTCTATATTAGTAACTAAAATGAACCAGGGACCACTTAATGATCCTGAGGTAAATTACAGAGCACAGCTAATGCCAAGACTGCTAAACTCTTATCTTCCCTCGCCCTATACCCCTGAAAACATATATATATATACACACACATATGAAAAAACCTGGCATTGTCTTTCGTCCATGCTGTCATCTAACAGTGAAAGAGCAGTTGTGCAAAATCACACCTAGGAGCATCCTGACAATTATGTCTGGCTGAATTATGGCAAGATTATTGCTTGTGTTTATAACTTAGCTGAGTTTTCACCTTGCTCTCTTGACTTCTATTAGAGACATGCACAGGGATTTCAGGCTAGGCTTTCTTGTTCTTACTGTCCTGGAGAGTATCTCCTGCTCAGTGTTGCAAAAGTTAAATTTCCTTCATCTTCCAAGCTGTATCACATTCTGCAAAAATCTACCTGATTGATACTTGCTGCTGTTTTCATAGCATGGCTCATCAATTCTGCAGCTGATGAAAAATTTCTTTGCTCTGTGGGTGACCATGCACTGGAACAGATTGCCCAGAGTGGTTGTGGAGTCTCCCTCGCTGGTGATATTCAAGAAATGTCTGGACGCTTTCTTGTGCAATATGCCCTAGGATCACCCTGCTTGAGCACAGAGGTTGGACCCAGACTCTAAAAGAATATTATCTTTACTTTGGCAACAGACATTTTATTAAATGTAATGGTGTGTCCAGTGTGGAGTGCTATCAAGGTTATTAATTTGTGAGACTCAAGAGAGAGGAAATATCCATTACTCCCCAAAATGTAATTAAAAAATAGGAGAAGAAACTGTACAGAATGAGAGCCAGTATGTAGCACTGCATGTGGTTCCAGAAGGAAACCACATTTTCTTATTGAAATGAGTTACTGTACACTTTTCCGTGTGAACACAGAATGAAATGAACAGTTTGACCTGTAATTTGGCATGATGTTTGAAAACAAAGTTTGGGTTTAATGTATGGAGACTTTGAAAGGTATTTGCATACCATTTAATGTCTATCATGCACTTCAAGTACCAGCAAGTTTCCGATACTTAAAAAGAGCTATAGCCATTAAGTTAACAGAACTAACTTCTACTATAAAAATATGTTTCAAGAAATTATTTATATCAATTCAAATAATGCAGAAGAAAATTTGAAAATAATTTGTAAACAAAATAACTGAAAACAATATCTAGAATCAGCTGGGGAAAACCAAAAGTACACAAAGCAACCACAAACCATTTAAGTTTCTTAGTAAGGAGTCATCTTACCAGTGGAGTCGGTAACACTTTAAAAATCTCTGTGAAACACTGTTTAAAATGTTAACCTGTACAACCAGGCAAGTAAGAAATAGAACCCTGTTTCCTCTTGGACTTTGAACTAGCACTGCACCACTGCACCATGACTATTCTTTCAACATCATTCCATTGTCACATGAAAAGACTGAAAATCTGAATTTTTTTTGCCAAGTAACAGGTACAACTACATTAAGTGTAAGTAGATATGGTGCTTAAAAAAATCCTATCTTCATATTATTTCTGCTATCTGCAGCCATAGAGGGGTTATTTTTTAGATTCTTAGCTTTCATGAGTATTATTTTTTATCATTACATTATGAAAAAGTCATTGAGGTCTCCTTGAAAGAAGAAACAATTCTTTTGAAACTTAGCAACAGGGCTGATATGCTAACTAGATGTTTATAATGTTGGCATGATATGAGCAATATGTCATTTCAATTATCTCTTCAAAATTGTTTCCCAGTTATTATTTAAGACCTCAAGAGCAGCTCTAACAGAATGTTTCTGAACTGATTTTCTACCGTGTGGTAGGTGCTCAGATAGCTAAACTCGAGTTTTGAATTAAAAGCAGTGAACCAGTAAATAACAAATTAATAATAATAAGGTTTAACCTTATTAAGTTGAGTTTAATTTATGAACTGAGGAGAAATATTGATAAAGGAAACCAAATAGGGAATATGTTCCAGTATTCCAGGGCAGAAACAAGAATGTTTTCTTTTACATTTGCAACACTGGTTGCATTTTAGCATGCATGTTGCATTAATGTTGCTATTAATGACAGTACTGGTAAAAAGTATTTGCAAGCTTACAACCCAACAAATTTCTATCTTTGAGCTACCTAATCTTCCAATAAATGTCAAATAAATAAGGTTTTTCTCTGGAGCTAGAAGTCCTTCCTCTTCTTTACTAGGCCTGAAGAAGACAGTCATGTCAAGAACATTCCAGCAATTTCAAGAGAAAAAAAGAATATATTTTCTTTCTTTCCCTCTCTTTATTTACTTAAAGTTGCAATCCTTGTGCATGAATTATCCCTTTTTACATCTATTTTCAACAATAGATGGAATAATAATATTTCACTTATAATCATTGGAATGACACTTGTCAATACTTGACTTTGAGAAGAAAAAAGCTACTTAAATAAAAGGAAGAGGAAGAAAGTCAAGATGAAAAAAAGTCTTAATGAATCAAATGTAATAAAAACATATCTATATCTAAATGACACAAAATTTTTGAATACTATTCATACACTGAATGAATTGAATCAAAATTAACTGGTTAAGACTAATTCTGAACAATTAACAAGGTCCATTATATATATATATTCCGTATCTGAAATTACACAACTTATTTCAAATCTACCTCATTTATGTTAGGCTTTTTTTCTGTCCCACACACCCCTTATTACATGTTACTCCACACAATTATAATTTAAAACCAACCTTAGGAATAAAATAAATCAAAAAAATCTTTCACTTATTGTTCTTGTGCCATTGTATATTATCAAAAATTTATTCTATTTTCAGTTTATCAATTGTTTGGTTTTATTGCTCTAGGCCTCTCTATATTTCTAATGATCTGTGTTTCTTTCAACTCAAATCTCTATCAGCAGCTAGTAGCTAAGAGTTAGCTCTAATTCACTCTTATTTAATTTATTTCTTCCAATTCTGACTTCTTCATTTCTCGTATGCCAAAAAATCCTCTTTTTCTCAATCATTACAGTCTCTTTCAACTATTCTTTACATTTTTTGACATGGAATAGTCCTTCTATATGCACAATCATATACATATACACACATAAACCGACACTCAATAAGTTGCCAAAATTAACATAGCAAAATGGAAGTAACTGTGAACACACCTTAAAATTAAAATGATGAGTAAACTTCAGTAAGATTCTTTTTTTGGGGGTATATTTTAATTTGCAGTTTGTTTTTTTAGGGGATAATAAACTCCTTAAGATACCAAGCTTCCTTTTAACTAACTTGTACAGCAATTTGTGCATTGAGCTGTATTTGACATTCTCTGATAATGAAGAAAGCAAGACAAACAAACAGGCAAAACCCCAAAGAAGTATCCTGTCACTCAGTTTCAGTTAATTCCTCTCTTATTCCTTTTCTTCAGCTTATTAGCATGTTGTTCAGTGGTTTAGACTTTTAAGATGCTGCAGTCAGCACAGCAGAGAAGGACATCTGAGCCAACAGCAATCGTTTTCTATACACTCTGGGTGAGTAGAAGAGAATGCATCTTGTTTAATACATTTTAAGTTATAATCACAATAAAGAAATTAATACTTTCAGCAAAAAGGCACAATATTATGTCAGATGGTCTGTTATAAGAGAATATAAAGTACCTTCAAGACTAAGGCAATGGAAAAATTATTCTCAATTTTCTCAATTTTAACATTTTTTAATTTTACTCCTCACTTCTTCATAGGTATTGTAATAATTAATAACTTTAAATAAATCAATGATAGATATATTATAGCCAAATCATATGCCAAGTATTTACTAGAAAATGCCATTTTTCTACAAAATCTCTGTACATTTCATTCTGATCCTTTTAATAAACAAATTCAGGTTGGTCAGTGGCAGTAATAATGAAACTTGGAATGTAGGCTTATAAATATTATAATTCCAATTTATCTTCTTATGACATCTTAGTACTACACTAGACAGCTGTTTACAAATAGGCAGAGCTCTATTTCCCCTCAGAAAATAAAAAAAAAAAAATAGAAACACTAAGTATGGCTGGGGAAATAGCCTAAGTAAGATACTTTAATTTTATTGGTATTGTAAGGAACTGCAGTCTCCTGAAAGCTTGCTTAAAGATTAGCATGACATGGCAGGTGTGATCTTTCATTTACATTTCTTTTTTCATTTAAAAATATTCCTAATTACATGTCAGATTACAAGCAGGTAGCAGTTTTTTTCTTGTTAACTTTCAGTGTTGAAAGAATTGAATAAAATAGTTTTTGTTATCCTTTGCAAAACCCCAGGATTCTCTCGGATTAGGGTCTGGTTCTTGAAATAGCTACTCTGTCTATAACAAACTGTCAGCAGAGAAAACTGTGATTTAAGAAGGAGCAGTAATACCATTCACTACCAAAGGCAGATGTCCAGAAAATCTCATGAGCTATTTGAGTCAGCAAAACCATGTTCTCACAAAGGATGATAAGAAGGTGATCTGAGATACAGCATTTTCAGTGACCCAATACTCTAAGTCTCGGTGTAATCATCCAGCCATCAGTTCTTTCACTATATTTCTGATTTCTTAATTATGAAGGAAGTCCAAGAAGAAATATTCCTACTGATGGAAATGTTTCTCATTTCAGAGGAAGAGCAGGACAAAACAGTAATTGTCCTTCATCTGACAAGCAAGTTTTGCTAATTAAAGATATGAATTACATTTTATTTTTTAGAATGTTTAATAAGAACTTTGAAAATTAATAAATATATTAATGGCTGTGGGTTTATTTGATTTTGTTTTCTGTAATGAGTCTCACCTTTCCTGTCAGCTGCACTTTGCTAGATATTGCTAAAATTACTACTATTGAGATTGAAATGATATTACTGAAGTCCCCTCTGGGATACATACGCAGTACTTGTTTTCTGCTTTCAGTGACTTACTCTGTTCAAACTAGATAAGCAACTTTTAATCTTCTTTAAAAATTTTTTAGGTGTTCTCTTATGCAGCAAAATAAAGGTATACTATAGAAAAAGTAGGGCAATCCAAAACAATATTAACTGACTGTGTACACGCTTCAGTGTCATCATTTATATGTAAGTTTTGAATATTTTATTCATGAGACCTCTATTTCCTTCTCCATTACATGTTAATTCTGCTTCACTCTGTTTGACAGCCAAGACAAGTTGTTTCAGATTCAGGGCAATTTGTAAGTCAGAGGAAAATCTAAGGAACAAACTCTGGAAAAAATACTGTTTTTAGTCTTACGGTTTTGTCAGTATCAGTTTAAATGGGCAAGACTTTGAGGTGTTGACGTGAATTAGCATTTTGCAAACTTAGGGAAAGTTCCACACTGAGCCAGAGATTGAAAAGCTCATCAGGTTAAAACATTGTGTTTAGAGCTACAGCAGTGTTAAACTGAAGAAGGCATTTCAAATAAAATCAACCTTTGCGTTGTGCTTCCTGTAATTTCTTTCTAATAGACACTCTTGGGGAGTTTAAAAGAATATGGATAGGAAATTAGGGTGAATATGGGAGAACCCAGTGGAACAAGAAAAAAGAGATTTTAGAAAACTGAAAACAAAAATAAAATTAAAAGAAATAAACTATGTTTAAAAGCTCAGATATCTGAAAATCCAAGGGAAGAATTTTACTGTATTTCAGTGTAAAGTAAACTTTGGATAAAGCTTTCCTTCATAGGAAGAAAAAGAAAATAACTTCACTAATAAAGAGTTTTGATATGTACAATAAATGCATGAGAATATGAATATGCTATCTACTTCTTTTAGGAATATTCCCTTGATTCTATAAAAGATGTTTCACTAGTACATAATTCTATATATACAAGGCCTTGAATATTACAACCTCCTCACTTCACTGATTTCCTTCATGTCTTCTGGTAATGTGCTTTTTACTTTTAAAGGTATGTTTATACCAAGTCGTTCTTATCTCTTCAAATCTTTGCTTCACATATGGCATATCACATTTCTTACCCTTTCTTGTGCATGGAGCTATATGCCAGATGTTCCAGGGAACCTTTTCATTGTCTCTATTGATGAATATCTGCATTCATTTCAACAGACAACTGATGTCTGGGAGTGTATATTATATGCAAGAATCATTAAACGTATCTTCTTACAGATTCAAAAGAACATTTGAGTAGATGATGAACTAATAAAGAAATGTAAGCAATAAATGCACATAGAAATTCCCATTGGTTAGCCATACAATTTAAGTAAACTACACAAGAAGTTATTTTCTTATTCAACAAAGTTTGTGTCTCTTGTGCTACACCTTGAGCTACAGGTGGAAATAAAAGATGACTGATGATGTTGCACATTTTCATGTTTTTAGTATATCCCAATATCATGGGAATCTTGGAGGAGCGTGAACAATCTTTTTACATACATGTCTTTAGGTTAGGAAAATTTTTATCGTGGTTAATAGTCAGTACACAGACTGCAGCCTATGAAGTGCTCCTCAGTAAGTAGATCTGCCCATAAGGAACCTGCAAGCCATGGAGAGCCCATGCTGGAGCAGGCTGGAGCAGTGTCTTGCAGAGAGGAGCCCACAGAGGAGCATGTTTTCCATCAGGACCTGTGAACCTGTGGGGTACCCACACCGAAGCAGCCTGCTCCTAAAGGACATGGAAAGGGCCCACCCTGGATCAGTTTGGGAAGGGCTGTTGCCCATGGGGAGGACCCACATTGGTGAACTACATGCAGGACTGACTCACAGGTGGCTCTCCATGCTGCAGCAGAAGAGCATGAGGAGGAAAGAACATCTGAGACAACTGGTTATTAACTGACCACAACCCTCACTCCCTATCCCTGTGTGCTCCTCAGGAAGAGGAGGCAGAGAAATAGTGAGCTAGTCTGATCATGGGAAAAACAGAGGGGTGGGGGGACGGTGTTATTTGGTTTAACTTTTGTTGTTGCTTCTCATCATCCTACTCTATTTTTAGTGGAAAAAAAAGTTAAATTAATTTTACCCGAGTGGACACTTTTTTTTTCCTATGAAGGTAGCTGTTGAGTGATCTTGTCTTTATCTCAACTCACAAGATTTTCTATCTAATTTTCTCCTCCTATCCTGTTGAGGAGGGGGAATGAAAGAGTAGCAAGTTAAGGGCTTGGCAGCCAGATGAGGTCAAATCCACCACAAGGGTTATACCTTTCATACCAATTTTTCTGGCCTTATTCTTTAAAAGAGTTTTAATTTTTCAGAAAAAAAAAAAAAAAGGTATTTCTTTTTATACAGAAGCTCACATGCCCCATTTCAGGCTCATTTTTCAACACTAATAGCAGTACAAAATATACTGAGTATACTTGCACAAAATAGGGCTAATTACATATCCTATTTATGAGTAATTCTATATTCTTAATTTCACAGCCTTTTGAGTTGTAACTGGCAGAGGAAAAGAGATCAGCTAAAGAGCTTCAGTAAAGGAAACCTTGCACTGCCAGTGCAATATTACTGTCGTGGTATGAGGGCAGTGAGGTTGTTGCCAAAATAGAATGTATGTCAGGTTGACACCATACACTGCAATTAGGAAAAGAATACTTTACTTTTTTTTTTGTCATGGGGATACAAGAGAACCACCAGGCCTAAAAGAGTGATATTCTGTTTCAGTACACTCCTGAAATATCATGGAACAATCTCCTACTCAGACTCACTTCCATCTCCACAGAGTAACACCTATTGTGTTCTGCTACAGAGCAACATAACACTGTTAGTGAAAAAATAACTAGTGATAAACTGTTTATGTCTTATTTAATCAGTTTAAAACAAAAATGTACTGAAAGGACATGGATACTATATAGAGGTAATTATTTACTGAATTGTGTGTGGATTAAATTAGGCTACTCCAGAAAATAAGCGAACAAAATTGGGAGATTGCAGTTTGTATTCATTTTGCAAGAACTTAAATCCAAGGAACTGACAAAATGAAGATAATTTTTAGAGTACTTTTATACCCACACACCACATGTTCCCTGACAGATTGAATAAATTTCAACAGCAAATTCAGTCTGCTTCTCCCAGATAAGGAAACACTGTATGTATATTCAGTCTCTTCCACTGTGTAAAACATTTCCTTAGTTATGCTCCCATGCTTCCTATCCAGTCCCAAATGCATATTGCATTGTTTCCTTAAACTACGCATATATAATAACAATGAAGAAAAATTCTTAATTGTATAGACATAGATTTAAAAACTGCATTTATGTTTTGTGGGTTTGTTTGGTTGTAGGTTTCTTCTGTTTTGTTTTGTTTTATTTTGTTGGGTTTTTTTTCAGCTGGAGTTTGGTAGAGGTTACAGTACTGCAGAAAACAGCAAAATTAGAATACGAATAGTTATATACTTTTATTTGTATAACTAGTTAACCCTATAAGACTAAAATTGACCAGTTTAAGTAATTAAAAATAGGTCTCTGATATAAGCACTGACAGAACCTTGAATACAACAGATTTAAAGTTACAGCATCATCTTGCATACTACCTTTCATTATCATATGTAATTTGCTTTGGCAGCCAATGAAAAAGACAATTGCTAGTGGAACTTTAGGAAGAGTAAAAGAAAAATGTCAGCTCTAACGTATACCTTTGCAAAAGAGGGATATTTATAGTTACCAGTTCATACATTATTGGACTAATTCTTGTTTTAAATGATAGTAAAAAGAAAATTTATTCTAGCATACATTGTGTTCCCATAAATAAAAAATTATTTTTTTCTGTTTAGAATAGCAGCTTTTTACAGCTAGAAAATCAAATTAGCTCAAGTAAATTTCAGATGTTTGTGATTATCAGGTGTTTCTCATATGCTGCAGTCTGGCTTTTTAATATCTGAGAGTGACTGTGTTGTTTTAAGAAATCCTCCAAATAAAAGCCCTATTAATTAAAGCAGCAGAACTAATACAGAAAGTTATGTGAGGTAAAGAGTGAAGTGGAATACCCCTGCCATGACTTTTGAAGTATCATGGACGGGGGCTTGACACCTGGATCAGCCAATTCCTTCAGGACTCTGGGATGCATCTCATCAGGTTCCATAGACCTGAGTAAGTTCAGGTTCCTCAGGTGGTCTCAAACCTGATTTTCTATCACAGTGGGAGAGACTTTGCTCCCCCAGTCCCTGCCTCGCAGTCCATCCACTTGAGATCTGTGAGAAGAGACATAACCAATGGGCTGAAATGAGAAAGTGCTTGAGTATTTCAGTCTTCTCCTTATATATTTTTATCAGTTTACCATTGTAATTAAATTTAATAATTAACAGTAATTAACAATTAACTATTAACAATTATTCTAATATCAAGTTGTATTAATTTACTATTTACTTTTCAGAGCTTGAGTACTTGAAAGTGCTATTAATAACACAGAAACTGTTTGTAGGTTAAGAAACAAAAAATTTGCAATTTATGCCCAAGTGGTAACAATTAAATAGAAAAATGAAGCTCTAGTTTGGAGCTATTTTCTTCTTAAGTCATTCATCACACTAATATGTGACACAGGACTCTCACCAACATTGAATGAAACATGTTACAGTCAAGGACAATGATATTTGTCCCTAATGATATTATGTGATATTTGCATGAGATATTCTGTGGATAGTTAAGCAGAGAGCTCTGTTTCTTGCAGATTGCATTAATTTCATTAATAAGCAGTAACTTACTTCTATGCTATCATTCAATTTTTAAATTTATATTTGCTGTCCATCTCACACATAGCATTTCACTTGCATTCGTGCAGTGAGCTATACTGATAATGCAACATATAGTCCAGTTTCATTTCATGCAGTTATTGTTTTCAATTTAGATTAGTAAAAATTTACTGTTCACTTAAACACCATCCAAGCAGGGTCTATAAAGAAGATTGTTGGGAAACCATCTGGGAAATATGCTGTTCACTGAACTCTTAAATGTTTGTTATTGTTGGGGTTTTTTTTTAAATGAGAGCCATTAAAATACCAGTTTATGTAGGACATTACTCATTCCTATTATTTTCCTGCTTTTTGGCAGGCATCAGAAAGGTAACAACCCAAAAAATACTTTAAAGTTTAATGGGTACAACTTCTTAGTGAAAAGGTCTCATTACCTCAAATGAAATCAAATGAAAATGAAATAAAATTTGAGGAGCAGCAACATTTAACAACTTAAAAAATGGGTTTGGGAAATGTGAAAACACTTATCACTGCTATTATTTCATTGTACAGAGTTATCAGAGAAACCAGTATAGAATTCAAAGGGGGATACATGTGATTTTTTGCAATATATTTCAACTCCATCTTAAGCCATTTTTTAACTTATGTAGTAATGTATATGACAAACATTTCCAAAGGACTGTAGATATTGTTTTCTGCCATCTCCATGCAAAAATGATCAGAATTTGAAAAAGAAAAGTTAACTTTATTAGTGTTTTTATCATTAATCACATGCATTAGATAGATTGGAAGTGACAGAGAAACTTGTCACATATAGGTAAAGGGGGAATATTAATTAAGTGCTTCTAGGGGAATGACTTTACATGTGTTACCAGTCAAGAGTGACTGTTTGATATAATATTTGAAATTCCTGCTTTATTCTCATAAAGATTAGGAGGCTAGTTAGCTGTGGATTTAACAGTTAGGGCAGTAGTGCATCACCACCATGAATGCAGTGTCAAGGCATGAAATCTGGAACATCAGCTCTGTTCAGAGCTGTTTTCCTCTCCCATTCAAGCTGAGGATGTCACCATCCTCACAAATCCATAGAATAGTTTATATTTCCTGCTGACATTAAGATACTCTTGACATGCAGGTATACAAGCAAGAAAGATCCTCCTAACAGATCTATAAATGCAGCCACACAAATATTTCCCATTTATCCTTTAACTTATACCATAATTGTAAATAAAAAAAAAAATAACATATTTCTCCTAGTCCTTTAGGAGCCCTTCAGCATAGCTGAAAATCTTGGAAACTTTGAAAGCGACTCTCAGTGAGTGAGGAGTGTTCATATTCTCCAGAATAAAGAAAGATAAGTAAGTAGAATTGTTCACTTCACAATAGTAAGTTTTTTTCTACTTTAAAGTTCATTCAGAAACTCTGTCAAAACAAATATATCTATGATGTGTTGTATCAGTTTGACATCGTTTCACAAAAGAAATTTATTGCACTGAAATGCTCACTATATTTACCCATTAGGCTTTAAACATTATGATTTCTTTTTCTTATATTTTGAAATACTTGCCGAAGACCACTACAGTTCTGGAACATCATCTCAAAAAATAAATTTAAAACATGGGTTTATTTCAAATAGCTGAAGTAGTATCTCTTACAATGTGTCTGATAGCTATAAATACAAACAGTGTTGCTATAAATAGGGCAAGAATACACATTATTTTAAAAACCAAAACATTAAATTATTGAATCTAAAATGATAAATAAACAATTCAGTATTAGCAAAACATAGTATAAGTCAGTATATTTATATCCTTTATCAACTAATTAAATAATTTATAGACTATGAAATATACTTTTGAAAAAATATTAGAAATTTAACATAAAAATACTTATTTTGAATGTTATATTTACATGTTGATTATACTGTATATCATATTACCATATTATTTTTCCACTATATGTAATTGTATCATTGTACTATAATTCCAGTACAATTATATATCAGAATGTAATATTATAATATTAATCTATATAATATAATAATGTAATATTAAAAACTGGCTTATTAAATGTTGACAGACAGTCAAGGATGCTTCCCTTTCCTCCTACATAACACTAAAAGCAACAGAGGTTTATCCATACACTGCTGTAAAAGTTTTTAGTTGTCCTGCATGCATTAAGACTGGGTTTTTCGTTGTTGACATTTTAATCTTTGGTAAAATCCTTTGTCAATTAGGATAGGCCTGGAGCTCTTGTTGTTAAATTTCCATTGCCTTTAAATTATGCTTGTTTCATATTTTCTTATTCGTGTTAACATTTCAGCAACTGCCCCAAAACAGCAGTGAGCTGCTGGTGCCCAGAGAACAGGGAAGCTCAGGGCATTAGCAAAGACCTGGTTCCTACAATCAGTGTGTGCTGCCACACCAGCAAACTTCTATTAACTGCAGGCATAGAGGGACCCCTGTCCTGAGACAAAGGGACAAGACACCTCCTGAAAACCCTATCCATCTCACAGACACACAGGAAAATGGATTTGGAAAATGTGTTAAATCATGCTACAAAGGCAAGAAAAGCCTTTGCGTATGTGAGAGGAGAAGAAAAACAATAGAATATTTCTCACAGTTATATACAATTCATGTTTTTGCCCCAGGGCATCACAACTTTAGGGCATCTGGGTTAAGTGGACATTTTTCCCTCAGGGGTGGTTTACTGCACAGGTCCATGAGGGGCAGAAAAAAAGTGGTTTTTTTAAAAAAAATGGTGAGAAGGAAAAACACCTGGTAGATTGGCAGGTGTGGGCAAAAGCCACTACCTTTACTACTCTCCCACTAACACACCAATTTC
>VZTN01032563.1:275-25948 GCA_013400515.1 Erpornis zantholeuca
TACTAAAGAAACAGACAACTTTGAATGTGGATTTTTACTTAAAAGACCATAAATAGTCATGGTGACATACTCTTTCTTATGTGGCAATATGTGGTATAACAGGTGATTCTGCATTCCAATACATGAAAGCTGTAATAACCAAATGTCCTTGTTTCATTGTCACCTTGGGACAGGGAGAAGCTTTAACTCCCACACTTCCTCCGCCACCCAGGTTTCAATCTGAGTCATCTGAAAAGACACCTGTGCTCTGAAGCTGGGTAACATCACTTTTTGAAATCAAGTGCTTCTAAAATATCTCAGGAATACTTTGGAAATTTTTGATTTTACAGTCTTTCTTGGGCTGAAAGTGGTAGCACCATGGAAACTAACACATCCCAGAAAACCTTTCAACTTCTGAAGTCACGGAAAATATATTCTAGTTATTTTTTAGAGATAATATTACATCAGTAATGACTAAGTAATAAGGGGCATTTCATCGTAGCAATATTTTGCATAGCAATGCACACTGAAAGGTTTATGCTGTGAGGCAGAAAACCTGGGTTAGACACCACAAAGCAGCACTTCATTCTATGTAGCACAACTATTTTTCTGATGCTACAGAAAGCCAGGAAACTACTGAGGAGCCACTTTCTTAGATTACAGGATGACAGTTCTGGATTATTCACAGGAACACACATTAATATTTTACTCTGTTTGGCACCATTTATGCATGGAATGCTTTACAGTTATTAAAGCTGGGTTCTGTAACTGACACACAGAATCTTCACTGTGTGCCCTTGTTTGCCCTATGGCTTTGGAAGGATGTTAGGAGAAGGTATGAACTGTTTCCACCACATCTACAGACCTTGGCAGAGAATAACAAAATTTCATGGCCATTCTGTCTTCCACTGGGTCAAGTAGAAAGAGCTGACTGCAAGCTGCTCCTCTGTGTTCAAACAGGACAGGGGAGAAGAAAGGAAAAGAAGACAATTAGGCTGTCTACAAGCTGCATAAGTGCAGGGATGTGTGCACTGGTGTATGCATTAAGCATCCATTTGCTTCACAAATGGCTGTAGCAATTTAAAGGATGTTCCCACAGACCCCTGCCTCTGGCTGTAGGTTGCAGTGTCTGAACACACCTAAGCTGCTTCAGTGTAGTGACCAGTAATCTAAAAGGCCAAAGGACTGTAGCTCAAGCCAAGCTCTAGGCTTTATGCTAAAACACATGAGGAAGGTTCATACTTCTACTGCCAAAGTTGATGAGGTGTTTTTTCTCTGGTTCATGGGAAGTAAAATATCAAACTGCTCCAGCTGCTTGCTTCAGTGAGGACTCATCTAAGTCATAATTGAACAAGACCTGAGATACCCATATGAGACCAGAGAAACAATTTTGTGGTCAAGCAAAAAGATGACCTGTGGTTAATTCAGGGAAGCAGAGTAAATTTCTTAGAACCTAGGATGATAAATTCAACCCTATGATGGTGTTGCTGATAATGGGCAGTTTCTGTTTCCAATTGCTTAACCCTGCATTCTAAAATGAATAAAAGCTTAGTGAGATTATGGCTTTATCATATTTAAAATATAGTTAGTAGAGTTTTGATAAAGTATTTATAATTAGAGGATGACTGAATAAAAATTTGAACTTTCAATACCTGTTAGATTCAAAATAATTTTATTCCCGAATCCTGTATGGCCAAATAAAGAACAGAGGGAGGGGAGGAGGGGAAAAGGGAGAGGGCAGAGGGAGAGGGAGAGAGATCATACCAAAAAATAAGCCAGAAAAATGCTCAAGATATTTGGTTGGGAGACCGGTTTTCAATTCTCTGGATAACCTATTAACAATACATTATTAAGGAATTTTTAATGCTTCTCATTGTCTTCAGTACAATAGATCTCATATGTATTTTTAAACCCCTGATAGAAAACATTTCTAGTCCTAAGTAATATTTTTTAATTTAGTTATGTTTATTTTGTCTTAAATTAAAACTCCCACTGATTACAATGGCAAGTGTATCCACATATATTGATGACTTAAATGGTTACCTAGAAACAGAGACTAGACAGGAATAAAGGAAAAAAAGGTGGTATTTATTTGAAAGGCCTTCAGGTGCACACTTTGGGCTCCAGAGGGTCCTGCCTCAGTGGATCCCAAAATGGACAATAGGTCACGAGTGCTTCACACTTTTATATCAACATAAATTTGCCAACCAGAACCCAGCCAATGATGTGATTTCCCCCAAGCCTGCTCCTCTCTTCCCAAGATGATGGTTTACAGTTCTTGTTCTAAGTGTCCTTGGAAAGCAAGTTATTTTAGCATAAGAGAACAGCACTTAACAAGCTACAGAAAACTTCAGAGTCACACTAGTAGTACAGGATTTGAAAAATATAAAAGTTAAAACCTAAGGCATTAATATAAGGTGGATAACATATTATAGTGTACCTAAAGTTGGCTTGGTAGAGCTGACTTTGTAGCTTCATCATAAATTCCAATATTTGATAGTCTGAAGTTTCAACTGATTTAATATCTTTTAAAGGAAAAAGAAATTAAAAACTCTTTTACTCTTCCACGGTATAGGACACTGAAATAAACACAACTCCATGAGATGATTTTCTTCCACAGGTTTCAAATATAGGGCAGAACTTCACAGAGTGTCTTTCTTTATTTAGTGGACTGAGAAAAAAACCTCTGTTTCAAATCCGCTGGCGCACAGGAATTACGAGACCAAGTATTTCCAAGCAACTCAAAGTATTTCTGATTCAAAAGCTTTCAGCAATCACATTTGCACTGTACTAAGAGCTCTGCAGTATGATGACTGCCACAGCCCAATTACCATGATGACGCAGGAGGAAAAGTCTATTCTAAGCTTCGATGGCTTTTCATTAGGCCATGCTAAGACCACTCACAAGGCTCAAGTGGCTCTGCTCTTAGTGGGAGACTTGTCCAGAGAAAATGCTTCAGAAGATGGCAAGTTTCAGAGAACCCACCAGAGTTCAAACAAGTTCAGAGCTTATGAGTGACATGTCCAGTAAAGGCAGGCAGAGCTATGAAAAGAGGAAGGGGAAGAGACAGCAATAGGTAGAAAAAAGTATCAATACCATATTTGCGATTTTGTGTTTTTCTTTTGCCTTTCCTAATTTCCTTGTCTTTTTCCCTCACAATTCAAAAAACAGCTCTTTGGAAAATTTTCTAATCCAAAAGAACAGAAATGCCTAGGAAGGACCAAGGTAAGGAGCTCCTTGTGTTCATTCAGTATAAAGCAGAATAAAATTTGGCTGGGCTTTGAAATGACTGTAATGTCTGCAATCACAGCAAATTGCACCTGCTGCCAGAAGTCATACCAGTAGTTCTGCCCTGGTTAGTACTACTCCTGCTTATCTTCTCAAACAAGAAACATCCACTTATATTTCTTTTAAAAAAACATTGCCACTATGAATTGCAGAATATTGCAGATGCCAGCCTGTCTATATAGATTTTTCCTATATGAAAATGATTTAAATAAAGGAATTTTTAAAAATAGTCTAATGTATGTAACATTTAAGATGCATTTCAGGGTGAAAAGTAATTCACATTTGAAAGCCCCAGGTCATCTCACACACACTAGAGATAATCTAATAGCCCTACATAAGAAAAATTTCTCTGAATGCTCATTACAGAGTTATAGAAAGAATATTTAACTTAGGAAACAGAAAATTGTTCCTCTACATTTTGAAAAATGAGGGCATACAATTTAAAGTTATTTTGTAGTATGTCATTCAAAAGACTCAAAAGAGTCTTAGACAGCCAAGAGGGTCAGCCTCTATTACAATGATTACATTTATTAATTACATTTAATGGTTTTACTAGTTTAAAGGATTTTGCAGAAATCAGATCTGTCTCAGCATGATATCTCATAACATCGGCTTAATACATTTGTTTTAATAAATACTGAATACATTTTACCAGAAGTTATTGAAATTATTGATGTTAATGACAAGTCAATGACAGGAAATGAGTTATATTTAATTTTGAATGCCAGGTCTAATACTGAGCCTTGGACTACTCTCTTATATTACAGAATTGTTGACACTGCACATACACCCTTCATACTGGGTTGTGAAAGTGGTTGAAACTTAGGAAGGGTATTTTTTTATCCTATGTCTTTCTGTAGTCAGTTGCCAAAAAATGGGTTTATATACCTAAATATTGACAGCCAGTGTCTTTATGTCTCTTTTACTGTACTTTAGTGGTACAGGACAATCCATCATTGAGAGGACCCACCAGACCCTCAAAAGAATCCTCAACCAGCAGCAAAGGCATAGAGAAACTCTGTCTCCCATGGAAAGACTCTGTAAATCTCTCTATGTCATCAGCTTCCTAAACTGTACAGAATCAGAGCCTGAGCCTCCAATACTCTGTCGCTTCTCAAATTCAACCCAAGCTAAGCTTACAGAAAAACCACCAGTGCTGCTAAAGGATCCAGAAACACACCAGATCTCTGGACCTTTCAAACTAATTACCTGGGGGAGAGGTTACACCTGTGTTCAACTGCCATCAGGCCCAAAATGGTTTCCAGGGGAAGCTCTTCAGTTGTATCTGAATCATGTATCTTAAACTCAAAGAGTTCGCTTCACTCATTTTTCATTTCTTGTCAATATAAGTTTTGATTCTTTTCTCAAACCAATGAAAATTTTAATACCAAGAAGAGAATAAGGTGATAAGAAGGCCTCACATTAAAGTGAAAGACAGCAGGCATGGTAACAAGAAAAAGTTAATAGGAAATCTACATCTTTTGGAAGATGTGACTTTCTTATTCAAAACACTGATTATTCAAAACACTGGATAGCATCTGATATTAGCCAAATTGTAATTGTAGGTGATAATTAAAACAAAAATTCTATTACTAACAGTCACTCCAATGAATTTAAATTTATTCAATTCACGTCCCATTAGTACATATCAAAAATAAATCACTTGCATATGCATCTGAGGAGCTTTTAAATATTTTTATTATAAGAGATAAGCCATTTGTTCTGCTTCCAGTTAAAGGTCAGCCAGTACTTACCAACTTTTTGGCTGTGAAAATTAATTTTGAGTGGGAAAAGTAGGCAACTTTTTCTTCAAGGAGAAAGGATTCTTTCTGATAAGTAAAGAAAATATAAAGTAGATATCTTTTTAAAAATACAGAACATCTTGTAGAAGTTCTCAATCACTTGATTCAATTATAGTTATTCTACTATGCCTATTTTACATTGGCAGGGGGACAAAAAGAGAGAGCTGGCATGGGAAGGAGAACCTCTTTCTATTTGGGAAATTAACAGATATTTGTGAGGCAGAAGAGTGATTCCTACCAAGAGATCCGTGTATTGTTTTTATATAAAACCAGCAAAAAGTAGGAAATGGTTTTTGGAAATATATCCCACTGTCTTTATCTGTCAGAGGATCAAAAATGGCTCCAGCAGAACATTGCTTGTGCATCAAGTGAGAGTTTCCTCGGACACATGTGTAACTCAAAAGCTCTAATAGGTGTCTTGTGAGCTAGCCTTGACATTCACTCCAAGAGCAGCTGGAGTTCAGTCCAGGTTTGAGGAGATGTGGCTCTCAAAACTCTGTGCCTTGATCTCCCTTGCAGACGATTTCTTCTGTAAATTATTTTCAGATATCTCAAAGCAGATTTTCAGCAAGTTTGTGGATGATAATCAGCTGCGGGGAGTGGTGGATGTGGAGGAGGAACAGGTTGGCATTCAAAGGGATCCTGCCAGTTCAGAGAGATGAGCAGACAGGAATCTCACGAAAAAAAGCATGGGCAAAGGTCAAGTTCTGTACAGGGGAAGGAATAGGAAGGATACCCCCATTCACCAGAACAGGCTGGAGGCAGACTGGCTATAAAGTGGTTCTGAAGAAAAAGGCCTGGACATCCTTGTATTCAACAAGCTGAGCATGACCATCAGTGAGCCCTTGCATCAAAGGTGGCCCACCATGTGCTGCAGGAGCAAGAGTGTAGTGTGCAGGTCCAGGGTGGGGATCCTTTCCCCCTGTTTGGCACCTGGGGTATCACATCTGAATACTGTGCCCAGTCGGGGGCTCCCTAGTTGAGGTAGATATTTGAGGTAGAGATACTCTCTCTACACTGAGAGTTGTCCAGCAAAGACCAGCGAGCTGGGCAGGGGGCTGGAGCACAGGATCTATGAGGAGAGGCTGATGGAATGGGATTTGTTCAGTCCTATGCAGAGATGATGAAATGGGGATCTTGCTGCTATCTACAGCCACCTTTTAAGAGAACAAACAGGAGATGGAGATGCACAATGGAGAGATTCAAGGCAATGAGAAAGACGGAATGTGGGAAGTTCCGATGCAATATAAGAAGTATATTTTCAAGCAGGAAGGTGGTCAAATATCAGAGCAGCTTGCCTAACGGGGTTGTGCAAAATCTGTCCTTGGAGAGCCTCAATTACTTGACTGGGTAATCTGATCTTACTGGACTTGTTCAGGGCAGAGCTTGCAGTGGATGACTTCTGGAGAACCCTTCAAACTCATGTGATTCTTTGACTCCACTTTTACCTCCTTGTCAAAATGCACATTTGCATGTACACTTTCATTCAAATGGTCATTGGAGAGCCAAAATTTTTTCAGAAGCTGATGCCAGAGGAAGTTAAATTTATTGTCTCCTGTAATGTTGCAGTAACACAATTAAATTCATATTTTTAAGATTTTGGGAGTACAAATATTCCAAGGCAAAATTCTCAAAATTGTCTGCCCTTCTAGAGGGCAGACAATTGCACCTCTAGAAGGCCTACAGAAGGCCTTACCCTTCACTTTTAGCAGGCAATTACAGCATTGTCCTTCTATTCAGCCATTGTCTCCTGTTGGCGCATCCATGGACACACATCTGGTTTGAGGGAGGTGGAGGCTGTGCTGCACAAACTAAGGATCAAGTGTCCTCCTACACATAATATTTACCCTGACACAAGGGTTATTGCACCTTTTCACTGGTGTTAAAAAGATGCAAGATGTCATATTGTAACAGCTGCCTCACAGTGGTATAAATGGCCACACAAAGTACTGAGTAGAGGACATCAAGGCTGTAATGAATCTACTTGCAAGTAGCCTTTGTATTATTTTTGTCGATTTTTGAATGATGAAGTTCTCTCTATGCTATATTCAAGTACATATTCAAGTTTTCTCTAAGCTATATTCAAGCATATATAGTGATGCAGAGTTTTGATACTCTGCTGTTAAGAATTTGTGTTATTTGCAGTGTGTGAATCAGCATTTGTCAACAGGAATATTAACTTTACTATGCCAGGTCTGGCCTGTGATAGTTTCATTTTCCTTAAACACATCTATACTGCGTCAAATTTTTAGAAACACTGAAACACTGCTCTGATGCAAATAAAACTATTTGGAGAGCGGCAAAAGAGCCAAAGGTTTTCATACATTAATGTCTTTGGATACAGAGTCTTTTTGAAACCTAATAAACAATGAAACTGCACATATTAAAATGTGCCCTTTCAGACAGCATATATCACATTCTGCTTTCAATTCCCCTGGGGCAGCCCAACTGCATGTACAAAGAAGGATTTAGCTGTATCTAATTTAAGTTGCTCTTTAGAAAAAATACTCAGGTTTTGCTATATCAAAATATGCCAAAGTGACAAAGAAAACAAACAAAGCCAAATATAAGCCAAGATTCAATAAAAGTCATTTTGGAATTCAGGGTCATCGATAGCTTTCCATTTGTCTGGTGAACAATACAATGTGCTCATGTGACTATTCACCTAAATAAGTTTCAAAAATCATCAAGCTCTCTGCTCTCTCATTATGCAGGTGGTGTGCAATGACAGATGCAAAATAATTGATGTGGTTTCAAAGTTCCTCATATCATTGCACAAGTCATACATTTTAAAATATGCAGAAACTCCCAATCTGTGTGACAGTGTCTACTGAAGTCCATTTTTCCAGTTAGTTTTAAACTGTCTTTATAATCAGAAGAATTTAAATATCCAGCGGTATCTTAAATCCTTTTAAGCTATGCATTTTCATTCCTGTACATAACTAGTGGAATCTAAAAGAAATAATTACAATAAATTCAAAATAATTCACCTCTTTAATACCATGATTTCGAAACCATAACAAACAGGATCCTAGTGTCAACGTGAAAGCCCCAACTTGTTAAAAAAAGAATTTGTTAACACTCTTTCAGGGGACAGGTTCCTAATCTGTGTATCTGGTAATTGGAGTCTATTTATGGCACACAAAAATTAAAATATTTCCCCAATTTTATTCAGCGACATAAAGAGGATTAGGACTGGTTTGGGCTATTAACAGATCCAGCTGTTGGGGTCATATGAAAATGGGAAAGGTGCCTACCGAGTTTGATTTACAGTTGCCTACTGAGAGGCAATAAAGAGCACAGCCACCCCCCAGTTACAGGTCTCTTCCTCGGGAGTGAGAGGTGCAAGCAGACAGAAGCTTACAGCATGATGTTCCTCTGTGCACTGCCTTGTCTGACTACATGTAGAACTGGGGCAGCGAGAGCTGCTGTGCTCCTTCTGTGGTCCCACAACTTAATGGAACTACTGAAAAAAACCTGGTGAGCAGGAGTGCTATGTTTAAAGGCAGGCTGAGGGAGAAGGAAGGGAAAACACTGAGTGTAAATGGAGGCAAGATCTTTCTGTTTGTGGACAACTGTTGCTTGGTTTTCTGAGGTGCTAACAAAGATGAAATAAGCTGACAAGTCATAATATATCTTTATCTAAACTATCGCCACTCCCCCCTCACTGTCCCTCTCCTTTAGTTTTAGATCCTCTTGCTTAGGATTTATGTATACATTCAGCTTCAAAACAATAAGATTAGAGAGGCCTCATTGTAGGTAAGAAATTACAGAAACTCTCTGAAAAAATGTTATATGTAAATCAGAATATACAGGGAAAGAGGATGATAAAGGTATGGCAGCACTGGGTAGATCGAGGAAGGAAAAGAAGTGTTCATGCTGTACTTCATCAAATCAATGATACAAATGACAAGTGTTTTCCTTTGTGCTAATATTAGACTGCACACATTTCATCAGGAACCTGTTTATGCATCTCCAGTGGGGTACCAATTTATATTGGCCAAGACAGCCTAAAATCCAAAATGTCATTCCTGCTTTTCCAATGAAGCAAAATTCTCACTAATTAGGATGAAATATGCTCGTTGTACAAGGTTCATCTGAATCTCTATTACTTTTTCTAGTAAAAGTGGAATAATGTGCCTTGAAACATACTGATTCTAAACTATCAGCCATAAATTCATGTGAGCATACTTTCTCTTCCCCCCTCACCAAGTTCTGCTCTGCATTCATGTACCTGTTATAATAAAGACATGTAGGTAAGAGATTTAATTTAGACTTCTCATTAATCATCAGATAAGAACTCTACACTCACAACCTCTTCATCATTAAGATTATTTTGCAAACTCTCAAAATTTACTTTAAAAAGTTTAAATCCACCACAGATGCATTCTTATCAACTCGGTCTAACTTTCAAACAACATTTACAGTGATATCTGTAATCATACACCATGCCATTAAATATTGTGTTATCTTCTCAAATTCAGACATCTAAGACTTGGGACAAATTAAGCCTTATGCCCATGGAGATTTCTCCCTGAATCCGAGCTGATGCTATGTCCCTGTGTGAAAGAGGGCAGAATTTGAGGGGTTGTGTTTTTGCAGTGTGTGAAAACTTGAAGATCTCCTTAACTGTTTACAGCTGGGAAGAAAAAGTGTTGATCCAGGAGACTTATGGGGAGGTGCTTTGTAAGCAATGTGAGGGCTGGAAAGACATTTCCTCCAGTAGTATTCTTATTATTTCTATCTGAGGCATAAATGGATGCTAAAATTGTGTTGTTTCTTTCACTTACAATGAACTTGCTCATTGTGGTGCTTGTGAAGTTACAGCTATAAAATAGACCAAGTTTTGGCTGATTAACTTCTACTGAAAGAGACTGAGAACTAATCTGATTCTAAAGGCACAGTGGTGAAGCAAGTTTATATGGGAAAATTGCAGGGATAACTGATGCACTGATAAAGATTTGAAGATTTAAAAAAAGAAAAAAAAGTTGTGCCTTTGAAACTTCATTATACATTTCATGTCTGAGTATGAATTCTATCCATCTGCAAAGAAAAAAATGTCATGTATCAAAAAGAGCAGAGAGAAGACATTTGAATTGAATAAGCCATTTTTTAGTCTTGAATTAGTTTTATTCCTCTGTGAGTTTAGGGACCGCAAATAAGACAAACAAATGAAGAAAGAAGACAGATGTGGAAGATAGTATGGAGAAAGTGACTCCCTGGGGAGAATAATGGAGAGAGGGAGGGGCAGGGTGTGAATCGAAATCTAGTAAACAAATTATGGCTGTGGAGTGACAGAGGGAAAACAGAAAAGATAGTAGCTAACAAAAGACTGGAAATGGAAATGCATTGCATTGAAGGCTAAAATGACCATGTTAATTGTCTGTTGTAAAGAAGGTTGTGAGACAGGACTGGTACTTTAATGTTATTTTCTCCATTCCCAGTAACTCTGAGGCCTTTTGCAGACTCAGGTCTAAACTGTGCATTCACCAGTCTAAAATCCACCTTGGCTGCCAAAGCAGGTTGGGTTGGAGGTAGTGAGTGATTCCTCCTGCTCCACCTCCTTACTGGGGTTGCTCTCCTTCCCTTCTCCTTGCTCCAGTCCCAGGAAGGCGATTCAGATCATGAAGAGTGCAGTTTTCCACTCTTTGTGCAAACATGCAAGTGGTGCAGTTTTCTTAAGAAAGATGAGGCACTTCTCTACTTGTCTGCTTACTGCCTTTCTAGAACATGCCTTGACAGCATAGCTGAACAGAAGAAATGATCATTGCTGAAATGGAGTTGTCTCTCAGCAAATGGGGAGGATAAACTAAATTTAAATAACAAATAACTGTTAAAAACTATTTTCTGGTAAAGATAAAGGAATAGTTGTGTAAGTTTTTGTTCTACCCCAAGACAAAGCTGGACAAAATGAATTTTAAAATATCAGATTGTCCTCAAAAAATCAAAATACTATTAAAAAACTTGATTGTTTTTAAGCATGAATGTTGTGAGTTAGACAATTTTGGAAATTATATTTCATGTGTAGCTAATTTAGCAAAAATTTTCAATCAGGTGACTGACTTGGGAGTCTCCATATAAATACAAGATCACATCGATTTTATGTACTCATTCAGCTGCTCCTGAATGCCTGACAGGCCTGACAACCTGATCGATAAGTGATCCCATTCACCCAGACCTGCAGGAGGCTTTTGTACTCTCCCTGCTGGAAGATGACAATCACGCTCATTAAAGGCAACACAAAGCATCGCCAGTGCCGTGTTTCCTGTCAGACAAATACAGTCAAGGCCTATTATGATTTTATCTGAGAGAAATTGATTTAATCAGCAGTCTAAGATTTAACCTATGGTTATTAATGCAATTTAAAGCTTTTCTCTGTTGCTTCTGACCAACCTAACCGGAATTTAAATGGGTAGAAGTGAGTGAACAAGCTCAGAAGGGTCAGAGTTTATCTTCTCTGTCTGTGCCAGATTCTTTGATGTTCCATGTGAAGGACTAATCCTCACGGTTCCAGAAACCATCCTGTGAAGAAGAAATAATTTGCCAAAGCTATTATGTCACATATTGCTGTCTTAATTTAGGTTTTACAGAAGTTTCGTGTTCTGTAAGCTTGAAGCATCTGGAAAAAGCATCAAACTGAAAGCTGACAGTTTGTGTAAAGATAATGTTAGAAGAATGTGCTGTAATAATAATCTATTCATTTGCAGCTTGTTTTTAGTGTTGTCTTTCTTCTTTCTTTTAATCCAGTATTATTCAATTCATTACAAACTACATTAGTCTTGTATTTGTGGAGAAAAATGTTTTCAGTGATTTTTTTGAAATTTAATTCACCAAAATTACAAGAGAAAACACATAAAATCACAGTATAATGATGACTGAAAAAAACCCGATATTGATTTCTTGTAATGGACTTATTCTACTGTCAGTCACTGCCAGTTTGCAGTACAAACATATTTTTCATGACAGATCGGAACCAATCATCATCATTTCTGATAATGACTTGAAAATTTAGCATTAAATGTATTAAAATGAGATTAAGTATGAAAACTGGTTATATAATAAAAACTAAACATATCCATTTCTTACTAAACATATCCATTCTCCCTTAGTCTCTGAACACAAACCTGCTTGTTTCAGCTGCATTCTGCTTCCCTCATATCCAAACAGTATTTGATGGGTAAAAAAAAAAAAAAAGAANAACATGTCATGTCTACAGGACAGCATGGTTAGCCAAACCACAAAGACATTCAGAGAGTTAAATTCACAAATAGAAGACCCTTATATTTTCATAGTCAGCCTTAATATGTGAAGCTAATGAAGATGCTAAGTAAGAGAACTAAGTGACTCTGGGGGTTGAGGGAGTAATCTGTGTGTGGAGAAGTGAGGATGAAACTATTACTCTGATCAGCACTGCAGAAGATAAAAATCTGATTACTGTACAGAAAATTGTGATTTTGCTTCCAAATTGCTGCTACTCCATGTTTTTCTCTCTTTGGGCTACAGCTCCTGTGAGGTTATAAACATCAGCTCTAGCAGCTCTGACATCTCTGTGGAGGAAGAGCAGCTGTACAGTTCATCCCAGGATCCCAACAACACACAAGGCATCCTCTCAGATTTCAACTGCAATTCAAAAGCAGTGCTTTTCAGCCCAAAACATGTCACCTGCTGGGTGGAGTGCAGCCAATATCTTCCAAGATACTTCACAGTGGGGAGAAAAAATATCCATCCTTAGTATCTGAGCTGGGAGTTCATTTTTGTCTTGCTAGATTTTATGTTAGAGCAGACAAGTAAAGGGAATGTGGTGATGACAAGTCAGGATACACAACTGGAAAGGTAAGCTTTTTATTCATCAGCAGAAAAACAGAAGGTTGGTTGCATAGGTTGGTTTTCCCCAGGGAGACTGGACTAGGAGTGCATTGTGCAACAAAGAATGATGCATACTCCCTAAAGGAGAATTGGAGAGTTAGAAATAGAGAGAGGAAACAGCAGAGAACTGTAAAAGCTGCAAAAGAAAATGACTTTGCGAGTGCATTACCTGCAGTGACATTGTCAAAACAAGGTTGTTTCTGCAAGACAACTGAATAAAAATCTTATGAAAAGGGTGGAATGGCAGTGTCACTGGAAGTCAAAATGGGACAGCTTTAGTAAGGAGTGAGAGAAAAGAAATTACACTAAATCTCTGGGTGAATTTAGAGGTGAAGAGAAACACGACAAATATCAAATAATGTATTGGTGGAATCTCTAGTAAACTCTGAGGAATAATAGGTTTTTGTACTAGCTGTAGCTTAAAGGAAACTGAGACCATATATATTCAAGTATCATGAATAAAAGGAAATTATTTATTGACTCATCAAGGAGATTTTATAGACATGTGTTTATTATAATTAAAGTTTTACTTTAAAAATAGTTTTGATGACAGAATAAGTATGGATCTTCATTATGTTTCCAGTAACACTTAGAAACAAATAATTTCAGCAAAATATTTTAATGTCACTGTTTAGACCCTGTCTAAATGCACATGTTACTGCTTAATAGCCAGTCAACATAAATTATCTGAGCTGTGGTGATAGTCCAGGGTGACTTTTGAAAGAGCAAAGTCATATGACTTAGTTCAGTACTTCTTTGCCATATGTTAAGTAAATTTGATTTGCCTCGTGTAAACTTGAAGTTGACTGTATAGTTACCCACTTGTAATGTGTTTAATGGTGTGAACTTTCAGCGTGAAATCATACAAGAAGATCAGAATAACTCTTTTAATCCAGTAAGTGACCTTTAGTACTGCTGCCAGTGTCACAATGATCAGTTAAATCATAGTGAAAATGAAGACACTGTTCTACTGTTGTTACTGATTGTAATAATTTTTTCCTATACTATTTGTAAAGTCGTGACCCATTTTTTGTTATCATGCTACTTCTACCCTATCATGAATCTTAAAATAGTTTCTATTTTCTCTTGAAAATTCTGAAAAGCTTAATCCCTAATTCTGTTAGAAATTGCTAATGATTCATGAATATTAAATCCAAACAAACCACCTGGTTTTGATTGTTTCCTAATCCTTCTTAAAATCAGAGGCCCATTTTCAATGGCCTTTGCAACAGAGCTCTGCAATTAGAAATCCACACGAGCTTCCCTCTTTGTCATCAAGCTGTGTGTGTCTGCTCAAAGAAAATTGCTACAGCTGACAGCTTAAGTGCAATGACAAATATGTTTCTCTGCATATTTGGTTTCAACTAGTTTGCTCAATTCAGTATGATTTCAGTGGCATGACAAGTTATACAAGTGTTTCCAGCGAGTAAGGAAGATGAGCTGTCAGGTGTTTAACGAAGGTTAACCCAATGTGGCCTTACACATCATGCCTGGGTTCAGCCCTGTGGTTATTAGATAGCAATACTCTTTCTAGCATCAGTGGCAGGTTGCTACATAACATGTTGCTGTTTCTCCTTTCTCTCGAGGTTATATATAATCTTAATTCATTATTTCTGATGAATAATCTGGTAATGATACTGTGGGATTTTAGATATGTTATTTGAGGTAAAATTGATCTCCCTTTTTGTTTATCAGAGCCAAAGATTTTTTTCCCAAACCACCTGTGATTTCTAGGGTTCTGTCTACAGCTCTTTCCCTCTGAACTGCTCAGCCCCATGTCAAAAGCCCTGAAGCAATTCAGTAACTTGTTAGGAAACAAATATGGGAGTCGAAGAGGGCTAACAACCCCAGCTATCACAGCTTCCCTTTCAAGAAAACGGAAGGATTTGAGCCAACTGTTATAAAAGTTGCTGTGAACTGAGTGCTTATTTTGAAAGTTCAGCAATGGATGTGCTGTTTCCATTAAAAAAAAAAAAAGGCAGCGGTGCTTGAGGGATGCTCTTAAACAGATCAAAAGAAATAACGAGTTTTCAAAGAACATTGTTCTGACACCTTCAATCCATCATATCTGTATTATACTGATAATCTCTTCTCTTTTAATCAGTGATGCTCAGGAGAAAAACGAGGAGCCTGTGAATGTATGGATGAATCAGCACCTGATTAGCTGTCTTCATAGAACCTTTTCTGTGTTTATTCAGAGAAAGTGAAATTCAAGACTTTGAGTGATAATGATTATTGGTCCATATTTTTTCTTAAGAGAAAAGCTGTTTTTAATTTTTCCCCCCACAATACTACAGTTAAAAGCATTTCAGTTAATACAGCAAACACACAGATCCAGATAGACAACGCTTTGGGAATACAGAGAACTTAAGCCATCTTATTAAATATAAGATACTGCATGACTGAAAAAATAAAATGCAAGTTGTTCTCCAAAGTGTTATCTGGCAAATAATCACTAAAGCAAGAGAAAATGTCCTAAAAAAAAAATAATTTTTTTTCAGAAGGTCTTATTACCCACCTGCCTTTTCTTTTCCCACCAGCCCTAAAGCAGCCATACTCTTGCTTGGAACTAGTTAAAACTTTGCAGAGTGCAGCATCTTGCATAGAGCTCATATCCTGCAGGGAAATACTCAACCACTAAGGCACTGGCTTCTGTGCTTTTGGAGTAAATACCAAGCTGATTTTTCATTAATTTCTGCAGCCACTTTTGTCTTCTTTCATTCAATTTTTGCTTCGGGGCTGCCAGTTTGCTTCCTGGACTTCTGCCAGCGCAGTCCTCAGTGTCCTCACATCCCCACCCAAGCACCGCAGTGATGTTCAAACTCCTCCTGAAAATGTGACAGAAGCTGATTGAGCTCTGCACAACAATGATTTTAGGGCAGCAGGGAGTATGGTACCAGGCATGCCCTAACCTGAAATAAGCTCATGACTCAGTCTGTCTAACCTGCCCAAGGCCTCCCTGCACAGAGAGCTCTGGTGGGTGCCTCTGGGTCAGGCTGTTTGGGGTACCTCCTGCCAATCTCCCAAGGACACTCTGCATTTCAGGATAGCTACCTGCCAGCTCATTACACCCTGCCATTATTGCTACCTTCAATTTGAAGCAATCAGTTAAGCTCTGCTCACCACTATCTCATTACCAGACCTCCTTTGATGTTCCAGAGGCAGAGGAGCATATCTGTCCCTTGTGAGCACAAATGAGCCTCGGTTACAAAAAAATGTAACAGCTTGTGGAAATACTGGTTTGAAAAAATGATCTGAAAGGCTTGCAGGTGTTACGATTCCCACCATGTCACATAGGCCTCTCCTTGCATGCAAAATCCTGGTGTATGAAAGGACATCCAGGCGGCCCCCAACATTGTGTATTCCAGAGGAAATTCTGGATATCAGCATGCTTCATAGATCACATTCTGTACTAGCATTTGGCTTCTTATAAGTCAAGACTTAATCAGACAGATCTGAGTAAAGGTGAATGTGATCATTTCATTATATTGTTTGTAACACATTTGCACATACCT
This sequence comes from Erpornis zantholeuca, assembly GCA_013400515.1. Taxonomy (NCBI): domain Eukaryota; kingdom Metazoa; phylum Chordata; class Aves; order Passeriformes; family Timaliidae; genus Erpornis; species Erpornis zantholeuca. The sequence goes on from VZTN01032563.1 coordinate 16,726, forward strand.
ATGTATACATTTGAATATATATATTTATAAAATAATTTCTACCACCCCACTGCACTTTGTCTTTATCCCCCAATATCATCACTTCCACCAGGACCAGCCATTCTTTCCTTTGGTAGGTTTCTTTCTGTGAAGTGGTTCAGTAAGACAGCACGCTGGAGTATATAATTTCCTTACCTTCACTTCCTTTCCATGCAGATGCCAAGGTGCTGTGTAACTAAATGTCAATTCCCCATTTCTCCAGAGGTGCAGGTGTGAGTGTGCTTAATCACTGTAAATTCATTCATCTGTCTTACTGATCCCTCCATCTGCATGCTGTCAGCCTTCTCCTATAAAGCTAATTGCATAATATTTGTTCTCAGCACCATCCTTGTCCCACATGGTGTTACATGAAGATACAAGGGTATAGGTAACATTTGCTGGTCAGGTTTGCTCTGTTGTCTCACTGGTGCCTTTGACATCAGTGATGTGGTGAAGTATTTAAGCAAAAAAATAGAAAGCCTTCTACTAACCTACTTGTGATTTCCACTTGGGATAAAATTGTCCCCTTTCTTGGTATAGCTGACAATAAATACACAGCTGTCAATACAAATACAGATGTAGGTTGAGGAACAGATGTACATCAAAGGACTGATGTGCATATGAACGTGCCTGATATTCGTCCAGCAATGCAAACCTTGATGAGTACATTTCTGTGATTGCTAAACTGCTGTGGTCAGACACTTCTTATTTTCAAAATATGTTGGTAAGGCGTTGTTTAAGAAAAACAATTAAAGAGCACAATTTATAATAATCTGATGCAATATTTTCTGTTGCTGTGGCCACAGAACAATGCAGGCATACATCAGTTTGTGGGGAAACTGTCTAAATTACCAAAAGCTTTAATAAACAAGCTAACAATTGATGTTCGAGGGCATGTAGCCCTGTGAATGAAAATAATTATGAATCTGCATTTAAATCTCTGCACTAAATTGCAGGTTCAAATATTTTAGCTTCTAAATCTCTGGCTGCTGTTGTTGTTGACTACCATCAAAATATTAGCATTTGTGCCTGTAATAAATTGTGCCCACAAAACTGTAGTGTCTCTTTCTCTCTCTTTTAAAAGCGGGTGCTAAATGTAATTATATGTGTTGTGCTCCAGTATCACAGCAATAAGTAACAGTTTTTGATCTCAAGCTATGTGAATGTTCTGCACTCGTTTGTGTATCAAATAACAATTTAAATCAACTTTAACTTTCATTTCACTGGTAATATTTATTTTTATTTTTGTGTTTCAGTGTGAGCAGACAGGCATAGGCTGTATTAATTATAACCCCTAATGACTAATAGCAGCTGCTGTGAGGAATGGCTGAGTACTCTGGATTGGTCTAGTCTAGAGAAATGGAGGATGAGTAGAGACCTCATTGCTCTCTAAAGCTTCCTGAGGAGGGGAAGTTGAGAGGGAGATGCTGAACATTTTTCCCTGGTATCCAGTGACAGGAGATATGGAAATGATTCAAAGTTGTGTCTGGACAGGTTTAGGCTGGACATGGGAAGCATTTCTTTACCAAGAGGATCACTGGAACAGGCTTGCTTGAGAGGTAGTTGGTGCCCCAAGCCTGACAGTATTGAAGAGGCATTTGAACAATGTCCTTAATAACATGCTATAACAATGCCCTTAATAACATGCTGGTCAGCCCTGAAGTAGTCGGGCAGTTGGACTAGATGATCATTGTAGGTCCCTTCCAACTGAACTTTTTAGTTCTATTTTTTCTACTCTATTCTAATATTTCTGACCAACAGGAAGGGTTGCACTTGACTTTACCAGTCAACTTCACTTCTCATGATTCTTGGAAAGCAGAATTTCAAAAATATAGTGGGGCTGTGAGTGACTGGGTCCTGGCTGAGTCTTAGTCTCCCACATGCTGGTGCATTCTCAGTGACAAGCCATCTCTTTATTGGTTTCTTTCTTATAAAATGGAGATAGCAAGAGAAATCACAAACAATACCCTGCCCTGAAAGATATTTTAAAACTACATAGGCTTTTGTCTTCAGATTGTTGGTCTCTTTTCTATAGGTTCTGAGAAATGAATACAGAGGTGAAAAAGGCAGTAAGAAAATTCATTACCTTTCTCCAGATCTCAGCAAAAACGGGGAAGAGGAAACAGCAATTAAATATGGATAAAAGTCATGGGAAATCCATAATCAATCCTTCAGTTGCTACAAAAGGAAAAATCTAAAAGAGGGCTGGGTCAGGGTAAAGGATGTTGTCAGTGTTCAGCTAGTTTTGAAGTCCTCTAACAAGAAAGTATGGCCAAACATCTGGTTCAAGAAATCAAGAGAAAATGAGAAGCCTTATGAACAGGTATGTGCAAAATCTCTGCTGTGAAAGCGAATTATTTAGTCTATATTTTCCATGACAACCTTTTAGCCATGATTCTCTATTACTGAATACTATCAGAAGAAGAAAATGTAGAATAGGATCTCATGGTTAAATGACTGAACTTTAAGATCAGACATGGCCACACAAGTATCTGCATATGACCTACCCTATGGGTTCTGGTATAGAATTGTCTTCAGGGACAATGCCCAAGTGAGATTCCAGCACTATAAGTCTTCACTAAGATTAGCTGTGTGTGTGCTTACCCTTTCCTACCAGCATAGGTAAGGATAATTCAATCCACACCGTGTGTGGATTAATTTTCAGATGCATAGGCAACTGATTTTATTGGTTACCATTAAATGTAACCTATTGAAATCATAAACTAAAAATTTAGCTGCATAAATCTGTAAAGCTTCATCAGTTTATACGGGCTAACATCAGATGAAGATTGAATTAATATTAACTGAAAGAAGAAATAGAGTTAATAAAAATCTGAGAAAAAAAATCTGGAAACTCCAATGACACTGGGAAACTGGAAGATTTATTTTAACATCCTATCTATTAATAAGAAAATATTGCACAAGCCAGATAATATTTGATAAGCTAAGAGGGTTAAAGAGAAGGAAATACTGACTTCTTGCATATATTGAATACTACAGAACAGGGAAAATTGGAATATAAACAGAGAGCAAATGAACTATTGGAATAGGTGAAAAATCTCTATTAGACTGATGGACACCTCTTCTGAATCAGTCTTCTCAGTTGTGTCCTTCTTCTTAGAAACAATGAGATCTGTATACTTTCAATCTTATGTGTTGTTTTCTTAGGTATGTAACTAAAAATCAGAAATGCGTGGGTGAGTGCAGAAACAATAGGGTGGCATTGAAAAAAAGAAAAAGGAGAAGAAATTACAAATATTTTTTGTTGACCCTGCTTGGACACCAGGTGCCCACCAAAGCTGCTCTATCACTGCCCTCCTCAGGTGGACAGGGGACAAAAAACATCATGAAGGGCTCATGGGTCAAGATAAGGGCAGGGAGAAATCAGTCACCAATGACCGTCTTAGGCAAAGAAACTCCACTTGGGAATATTAGTTTAATTTATTACAAATCAAATCAGAGTAATGAGAAATGTATTAGATACTAGTGTTATCTCTTTATACTGAATCAGCAGACTCTATTCTGAGACATGTTTGATCCTGTTCAATAAATTCATTAGATCTATTTCTAAAGCTACCTAATGCAGGGGATTTTTACTCTTTATTATATGTGCTCATTGTCTGCCCAACAATAATAATAACAATAATAATAAACTAAACAAAGAAAAACCTGTAAAACCTACAGACTGGTTTTTACTCTTTTTTATACCCCTTTAAAAATTCTGTCATAGTTTCTTTTTTTGTCAAAGAATCTACTCTGCAGTTTCATGCAATACTCGTTTTGGGAAAGTCAGGCTGAGCATAATTCATACTCATTGATTTCTACGGAAACTATATTCATTCTCTTAGGCCAAAGCCCTGGAAGAATGAATGCAACTATTTCAACGAATAATTTTTTTGGCAAAGAGACCTTCAGCCTTCAGATAAGCACAAATATAGATTCTGTCTCACAGAATAAAAGGCACTGGGAAAGAGGGCTCTGTTCTTGCAGAATCATGTTCCCTGTAAGGAAACATTTGCCATTCAGAATTCAGAAGCATTTTCTCATTAATAGACTCTGGTTTTAAATCAAATTCACCGATTCTCTTACCTTGGTTCTGAAAATGTTCATAGAAAGAGAGCAAAACTCATGAAAACCATGGAGGAGATATATTAATTTATATTATTTTTACCCCAACAGAAATTTTTTGCAGTTGTTTCTCAGTTCAGGAAAATAACATAATTCAAATCCTTTCTCTATAACCTACAATTGCAGAATGTCAATCTAAGAATTTTTAGGCAATTTTAAATGCATGTTATTGAAGTGACTATTCAGTAGATGAAGAATAGACATTTTAATTTCAGTTTTAGTAGGAGTGGAACATAAACAAGGCTCCCTTTCAGTATTTTCCAACAATATTCTTTTAATCTGTATTGCATTAATATTGTGAGAGCTAGCAGTCTAGACTAGGCGACAGTATATAAAAGAGACTAAATTGTGCTACAATCAAACCTGATTAACTAATGCTTCTGCACAGCATAATTTCGGCACACTTGGAAAGAACAGCTAAAAGTGAGTCTGTTGAAAGGAGCTCTCTATCGTAGCTCTTGAGGCAATCTGGTGTTTAGTAGTGAGAGTTCCAGCTTCCAAGGATAATTTCAGTTCCTCACATGAAAGGATCTCCAGCAGACCAATGGTAAAACTGTCCCTTCCTAAAGTCCAGAGGGTGCACTAGGAGAGAAAATTGTCCAGGTGCCAAGGATTCTGGGATCACCAGACAATATAATGTCCTCTGGAGACTATTCATGGATCCAAGTTCAGTCACTCAACCGTTTTGGCTGTCTGTGGCAGGAACATTGAATCAGAAACCTATATGAACTCCCCAGCAGCCCCAGTGTATAGGCTGTTTCCAGCCAACACTGTGGGGAATAGTCTCCTGCACAGAATAAAAACATCTGTAGAGATCAGTTTCCTGCATCTTCTCCCCCATGCCTGAACCACAAAGGATATATTACTGTCCCAGGCAAAGAGCCTACAGTTTTAAGCTCAAGCCAGAGAGGCTTACTCTTTTCATTTGGAAGATACTCAGCTCAAATGCAATTTATCAACTGAAATTGCACAGTTGTTGAATGAATCTGGAATAAATGTACATTTCTTATCCACATAATTTATAGCTTATCTGGTATTCTCTGCTTTTACTATTTTCCTGCCGTGCTCAATTAGATCTCTTCCACCACCCACTTTGAAAGTGTCTGTCTTCCAGAAGTGTATGAAAACTTCTATACAAAGCCCATAAATTATGCATGCCCAAGGTTTTGCTTTGTTTTTCTTTTTTCTTTTTGGTTTTTGTTTTTGTTTTTCCAGAATGACCATAAAAGCTCACTTAAATAAATAAAATATCAATTATCAAAATGCTTGGAGAACAGTATTTTTTTTTTTCCAAGGTGTAGTGTTTAAAATAAATTGTGCCTGTATTGGTATTTAGCCTGTGGCATTTAAGCACCATTTAAACAATTCCATGTTCCCACAGAACTAAATGTATCTTCTGCCATTAATTATAGTAACAGTGATTGATTCTATGCCCGCAGTGCCTGTGCGAATACTCCCAGGTAATTTTATAGGATGTGGGACTGGGGCTCAAACTCACTGTTCAGCAAGATGACCAGCTCCAGAGTAGTGAGTGATCAATTGCAGGAATGTCAGTGTGCTCCTGTTACAGCACTGAAATAAAGGTGACTTTCCCATGTTCTACAAAAGCGAAAGATGAAATCCCTATGCTTGTGTACTTCATGGGGCACAAAACCAAACTAAGCATATGTAACCATTCCTATCAATCAAAGAGGGCTAGCCCTGGCTTTTATGAATGCAGTCTCACACCTGTAAATAACACAGAGCCAGTCCAGAGGTTACTAGAAGCTCCTCTGAAAATTCTTTTCATAACAGTGTTTCAGTCATTGAGGCCAAGTTTTGCTGCCCTTTTTAATAGCAAATTTTCCTGAGTAGCAACCATGGAACAGCAAAGTAAGATGCTACAGAGTAGTGCAACTGAAGACAAGCACAGACAGCCTTTTGGCTTGGGCAATGGGCGTAGCAATCAATTCTATAGCAAACAGGTATATATCTCTTTTGGGTTTTTACTATGGTACTAGTATTCATAAATAAGGGAATCATTGTTTGGTCTCTTGTGCTGACAACTATTACGATAGACCCAGTAGATGTTTAATGGAGAATAATAACAGAATATTTATGGCAAGTAAATTATTGTTAAATTGATCACAATGCAAATAGGCTGCATTATTGATTGTTTTCAGGCAAGTGCCACCTTTTAAAAAAGCTAGCTAAGAATAATTGCTACATTAAGATGTTGCTAAAAATAATACATTTCTATTGTATTACAACGATACAAACTAAAATATTTTTCAGAGGATTCTCTAAACTGAAATAGTTCAATAGTTCAATAGTTCCATTCTTAATACTTCTACCAAATTACACAATAGGCCTTGTGTGAAATTTGAATTCTTGCATATGGTACTATCTTTTGAAAGGTATTCAGCAGCCTAAACAAGCAGGGTGATCTCTAGAAGGACTTTTTGAAAGAACCTAGATTTAAAAAACCCTTGTATGTTTGAAAAGCATGATAGATATTTCAACCAAAAAATTCAGTAGGTATCAACCTCTTTGTGCTTTGGATGAGAATTACCTTGTGCTTGGTACTGGGAATTTAAGTGGCCATAACCACTACTGCAAGGTATTAATTTTAACAAAATAAAATATCTTTTGATAAACACCTAGGTTATAGGTTATCACAATTCTATTTCACACTCTTTTACTGTGTACCATAAACTTGCTTCAATATGGAAACTGCTGTCTGCTTCCAAAGAACAGCAGGGAAATCCCATGAAAACTGCAATTATAATAACTATAAAGAATTAAAATAGCTCTCGGGCACTGTTTATTATTGTTGTTTTCAGTTGTCAAGTGGAAAAACTGAACAAAGAAAAAGAAAGATGTGCTCCCAGCAATAGGGAAAGCATTTAAAAGGATCCTGTAAACAAGCTGAAAACAATTCATTCAGGGTTATGCATTTATAAGTGAAAAAAACCAAAAAGTATGTTTGAAAAAAAAAGTAAGGCAGGGCAGTAAGAGGTTTCCAGTTTCCAATGTCCTGTGGGAACTGCAAAGCAACTTGTAGCAATAAACCTTACAATGATTAACTAATGGTAGCTGAAAAGACAGATTTAGTGATGGTAGAAAAGTAGATACTCTCCTTTTAACAGCCGCAATGCCACCTAAAGAGAGAATATGTTTCTCTTACCATCAAAAGACTCAAAACTGCTGTATTTTTTATGTTAAGTAAGATTGATGGATTTTCTTTCAATGGACTCTACCAGTTGCTTCTTATTCCAACAAAAGCTACTAGAAGCAGTGAGGTAGACAATTAAAGACCTGTTATGGCTCCTTTATCTTAGTGGTAATCTCCAATAAAACTTGAGGCTATTTTTTCACAAACCACTAAGAGCAATTCTCTCTGGACCTGTAATGACAAGATCTGGAGACACAGAAGTAACTTTTTAGATGGTCTGCTGTGAAAAGAATTATTAGCAGAGGCAGGCAGGACAGTACTTCAATGGAGCTATGGCCGCTGCCCCAAAACAGCCTGAGCTGATCAGTGGGGCATCAGGCAGGACAGAAGATGAAAGGCTGTCTTCTCTATAAATACCTCTTGCTCCTGTTGTCATTTTAGTTGATTTGGTACCACCGAACACCTGGAAGATCTGGAATCACTGAACTGGAAGATCAAACTTTTGGGGACTACATAGAGGAACTTTCAACACAGAGAACTGTGTGTTTCTAATCTACGAAGTCAAATGGATTTTCTGGGGAGATAGGAAAAGTTCAGTTTAACTCAAATGAGAACAAAAAGTATGGTTCTTTCCCTCAAAGTCATTGCTGGATCGTAAACCTTCCCTAAGGACATTATTGCCTTACAATATAATATGCCTTCCCTTTGAAGGTCCTCTCGCAGCTGAGGGAGCACCATCTTCTGCCTCTGGCCAGCCCAGCTCCACACTGAGCCTCCTCTCAGCCCATGATCATTTCCTAGAACTCTCCCTCACACTCTTTCTAACTAATGCTTGCAAAAACGTTTTCAGATCTTGTGTTTAACATCAGGCTCCTTCCAAACTGTCAGTGTGGCCCCCATGCAGGCTTGTCAGTGTCTGCCAGATGCTCCATCATTCCAAAATGTGCTCTTCTGGTAGTGTTGCCACAGCACTGACAGCAGTTGTATGTAATCCACGTGGACATGAGGTTTGGAGAGATTCACAGGCTAGGTTTACACTGTTGAGGTCCCCATCAAGACACAATTCAAGTAGTCCTCATCCTTCATGTCCAGGTTTCTATAAAGGGTAAGAATAGAAAAGGTGGTGTGAGGCACTTTGGGAAATCCTTTTAAAAGATGTTGGGAAGATCAGGACTGCACAAGGCTTTGGTGCTGCACACTTATGTGCACAGCAGAAGGCCAAGAAACAATAGACATTATATTGATTATAAATAAGGAAAAATTTTCACAGTGAGAGTGGATAAGTCCTGCAAGAGGTGGCCCAAAAATCTTTCAAGTGTGTGTTGGAGAAACACACAAGGTCCTGAGCATCTTGATCAACTTTCAAGTTAGTTCTGCTCTGAGTAAATCCTGCTCTGACTTTCAGAGATCCCTTTTCCCAGCTTTAATTATTTCTATGGCTCTCTGATTGCACAGCTGATTCCCTGATTCACTTTTCCAATGAACCAGTGATTCCAACTGGTGGCTAGAAGATTTCCCAGAATCACAGTTCTTGAAAGATCTTTCTTTAATAAGACGAATTTTGGGAAAAGGCATGTAAAATCAAAAGTAAATGCCATGCTTTTTTTTGAATCACTGGAGTCACTGGCAAAATAAGGGCATAAGAACTTCCTTTGTTTTTAATAAGGTGTTACTAATAATATTTCACAAAAAAATAATGGAAATTAAATGAACTAAGGTATTAAATGGATTGAAAATGAATGAAAATATTGAAATTCAGCCTTTAATCCAGACTGAAGGTGTTGCTATATTTTGAAAAATTTTGATAGATGTCTGAATGGAAAGTGATTGTACAAGAAACTTTTATTAGTTATGCAGTGATTCTGCTACTTTTTAAATATAGTCACATGGGAAGCAAAAATGAATGTCTTTCTCCTCCTAACT
>VZTN01032568.1:241-14771 GCA_013400515.1 Erpornis zantholeuca
GATAGATTGTATATGATGCTGAAATGTGAAGGATATGGTTTTTCTGCTGACTGCTCTGTAATATTGCAGTCAGATGAAATCCTGGGAGTGGTCCCTTCTTTCTATAAAAAGGAAAATGTAGTTACTGGAGATCCTTTCTAGCTCAGTGGGATTTCAAAATATTGCATTACTTACCTGCTCTAGAACAGCTCACAAGTAAGGGATGCATAACCCTTATAGTACAAAAGTGTCTAACTTTAGAGGCTTCCATTTTATTTATTTGCTTTATGTAGGGCAGGTTTCTAAAATTCCAGAAAGTCTGCTTTCTGTCGTTCACCCTGAATGACATTCAGCGCAGGGTCATATGAAGTCACTTCACCATGGAGGAGGCCTACTTATACCTTATTTCAGTAAGTAAGCAATGTTTTAGGGGGAGTTATATCAAGGAAGAGACATTTAAAATTATAACTGTGAATCATGGCTCCTAATATAGATAAGATTTTGGTGACTGGAATTATGTGCGTTCAGGTAGAAGACAAACCAAAACCAATAGCCCACATTAGTACACCAAAACCCCAGAAGCTGAATCTACTTGTAATTGCTTTTTTTTTTTTTTTTTTTTTTTTTTTAATAAGAAAGCAATTGTGGAAGTGAAAAGCTTTCAGAAATAAAACAGGTTTTATTTCTTTGAAAGGGAANNAATAAAACAGGTTTTTTTTCATTTAAAGGGAAAGCATACATTTTTGGTTTTTTTTTTTTTTTTAATGGACAGTCCACTTTCTGATCCCCAGAGTTGACTAGAATATTCAGCCTGTTTCAAAACTCATAACAATTCACAGGTTGTTTTGTTACAGACACGATAGCATTGGTTCTGTGTGGTACTTAAGGCTGATCAAGTGATTCTCTTGATTTACTTGTCAACAGTGAAAAAGAGACTAGCTCAGCTCCCAGATAAGAAGTTTAAAAATTTAGGTATAACTTGTCAATGAACAATACTTTTCTCTTTATTTGTGGTCATTCTTCCTGTGAAATTCTCCATTTCTGTAAGCATGTATATTTGTACATTTCCCAGTATATTAAGATGTTTTAGATTTAGATTTTAGATTTCCACTTGGAAAATCTAAAGACCTAAGCCTTTATGGATCTCCATATGTCATTGTGCATATGTGTTTGAAAAGGGGACAACTGAATTAGTATTGTCCTCAGTGAATTCCAAGTGTGATGGTGTATCAAGGGTTGATAGGTATTGAAATGTATTCTCTAACAATGGAAACCAGTTCAGAGCCACTAAACATATGTTAGCATTGTTATTTTAAAAGTTTCTGCATGCCAAAGACTGGCAATGAAGAAGTAACACTCATTGTTAAACTGTTTTGTAAGAGGAGAGAAAAAGAAAAAATGGGGGAAATTTTGTAGTTTTGAGCTCTTCTACATCTAGTTCCATTGGCTAAACCTTGTGCTATTGTGTAACTTTGGCTGAAACAAAATGTTTTTTCAAAGTACGTGAAAGTGTGTTTAAATTTTCAATGTGTTACTTGGATGGCTTGCAGGTTTTAGTTATTGCATTTGAATACACTCATGGACAGAATGTTAAGTGTAAACTTCCTGACACATTCAAAATGGATTGATTAGGGCTATAAACTTTAAAGAATGATTTCCACCTTGGTGGCTTTGATAATGTGGACCCTTTTTTTCAAGTATGTGAAGCCCTTTCTAATCCTGTACTTGTCAAGAGCTAGTGATGACAGAATCTATACATGCAAACATCTGTTTCAGGTTATACATGTGCTTGGTAAGAGTAATTGTGTTGGTAATATTTCATAGTGTAATAAGTTGCTAAAAGTCCCTGTTTCCAAGTTTACAGAAGAAAACCTGACATGCTCATGGCTATATATAACACACGAACTCCAGTAGAAAAGGAAATGGTGGAATTTTTAGTTCTTTGTGGCTTCCACTCAAATGTGAATAGAAGATATTGTAGAAAAACTGAAATTACTGAAGTTGTTAAAGGCACTGGGAGGCTAAATTCTATGCACCTTTTGAGCAACCAACTGCTGAAACTCAAGCCACATCTGAGTCACTGCTGGTGTTCCTTGAGTTTCCAGGTGGAACAACCACTAAATTTCTCCAAATATATGCTTCATAACCTCATTCCTATTGATTTCTATATAAGAAAAAACCACAAAAGATCACAAAAGGAAACAATCAAAACCAAATGCAGAATGCAACATCAGCAGTAATAATAAGTAATCAGTAGTAATGAGAGGATACTTTCTTCTAGCACCCAATTTCATTATTCTGTTCTCAGAATTCTGTTCAAAGAATTCTCTTTTTTGACTTCAGTACTATGTGTGGTAGGAAAATATTCCCTGCTTCTCGCAAAAACCATTCTCCATTCACCTTTATTTTGTCATATGTGATTGACTTTGCCCGTTTCTAAAATAATGCAATTTTCAAGAAAGTTACTGCTATCCCCAGCCTTTTATAAACAAAATATTGCATTAGTGTATGGTCTGTACTGTATCTTTCAGATTGCTGACAAATATACTGAGAAATACTGGACCAGGCACTGGCTCTTGAAGGAGAAGGTCTAACACTCAGAGTAAGTGTTGAGTTTAAAGCAGTAAATGCTGTTTTTAAAGCAAAGTATATATTCTTTTTTTGCTTGTACTTGGTTCATCTGAAGACAGAGTAGAATGAGCTCTACAGTCTTTGATTGCCTACTTGTTCTCTGACCTTTTAGTCTGCCCTCCTGCCCTTATCCACTTTGTAATAAATTCAAGTTGTGCATTCCAAGCTACTTTTGCAAAATCCCCCTCATGATAAAATGCTGCAGAATGTTGTTTTGAAATTCCTTCCCTCTAAAAAAATAGCAGATTTATGGATCTTAGTGAGCATATGTAGTCAGTCCACATTTATCCATGTACTTTCTGATTGTGTTTTTGAATGTTTGCACCTACAGAGACATATATTTCTGATTAAATTCTTGTAAGAGGCTTCTGAAAACTGGACTCATAAAGAGAAATAAGGAACTGAAATTCTTCTCAAGAATCACTTGGACACCATAAAATTTTCCTCCACTTGCATTTTCATCAGCATGTTTAATCCATCTGTCACCTGCTACTGAACCTGTGAATTATGTATATTTACAAAAAGAGGCTAATAAAAATAATGCAGTGTCAACATGCTAACAGGGGTTGTGATTCATAGTTCAAACAAATTTTTTTGTGTTGCACTTCACAAGCCTTACTGTTTCGTTCTTTGCAATAAATGATAGATTTTCAGTCTATTTGATTTTAGAATCTTGAGGGGAAGTGTATCAAAATTTGTATTTATATATATAACTATCCAGTCAAGCTTCAAAGCTATGTAGGACAATATTTTTTAGTCAAAGAAACATAAATGTCCCAATTTGTCTTATGTTTCTAATTCACCATTGATTATGTCATCCTACTTATTCTAAAATATTAATAATGTTGAAAATAATTTCCTTTGATGTTCCATGTTTCATAATCAAAAATAATATGGCATATACTATCCCTATGGCTATGGTTCCTAAATAGAACCCCTATTCCCTGGAACTGACAGCATCTGAAACAAAAAAAATGGCAATTAGTCAACAGAAATATCAATTTCGAGGCTTGAGTTTAGTACAGAGTTATTGGGGATTGTTTATACTTGATTCAATTAATATATTCTACACTGGGCTGACATTTTTAGTGGAGATACAGATGACAGTTTGCTCCTGAGGCCAAGCTACAGCTGACAGAGTTGGAGTGGCAGACAGACAAAATTCAGTGGAGATTTGTAAAAGAAAATAATGTTTTTCTTATAGCTTAAAATGCTGGGGAAAACAGATTAGGAACAAATGGTTTATGATTCAGAGACTGTGAAAACTGACAATCAAATTCTCAGGTCAAACGAGATCAGTAAAGGTAATGGGCAATGCCATGTGACACTAAAGTAATTGTATTTAGGAAGCTTACATATAAATTAATGATCTGATTATTGTTAGAACCGAACACTACTCTCCTAATACAATGTCATGTGAGAAACCTATGCTTATCTTGTATGTATGTCAATACAATCACTATCTAAAATAAATTTATGCCAAGTCTGATTTACAGTACATGTGAACATAGAGTGATGCCATTTGAAACTCTAAACATTATATGAACCAGAGGGATAATAACACAATGTAGACGTGAGTAAATTATTATTTTATTCTCCTAGACCCAGCAATTGAAAATGAGCAACCTAATCTATCAGCTCTTTTTCTTTAAAATATACCAGTGGAATGGTATCATCTATTCACATTTTTTCACCCAAAAAAAGTGGGTCATGAACTTTGAGACATGAATTTTTGTTTGGTGCCAAAAAAAATAGATGTTGAATAATGCCCTTCTCAGTACTTGGTACCCAACATGCGGAATAACATTTCTGTGAAAAAAACCTACCACAATGCCAGCAAACACACACAGCAAGACTGGGGAATGCTTTTCTCATTTCCTGACCTAAAGCGCTGTTAATTTGGAAATGTGTGTTATGTCTTCTGCTGTATGTCCATTTGTTGTTGTACTGTAAGATTCTGCTTGGGGGAAAGCAAAATCTTTTGATTTTAGGAAACTTTTAGGAAATTTTGTCTTCTTCATGTTGTCTTGCTTTTTTTTCTGTTCTTTTATTTTTTAATTTTCAAGTTGTAATTTTCAATTTTCATCTCTCGCAGTACTGAGATTGCAAGTGCAGGCATCAGTGTGTATGCTTTCCTTTCTGAGTAGCCTCTCGGTACAACACCAGTTATCAAGGCCTTAGATACCCTGATCATAAACACTTTAAAAAAACTGCAGTAAATGGACTCTTCCTGGAGTCTTCCTGATAGTAATAATTTTATAGCTTTGATTATGTCTTGTAGACATATTCTCATCCTGTCAATATCAATTAATACATAATACTCAACTAAAAGATACCTCTGAAGGTTCTAGGTAATATTGTAGGCTATAGATCTTGAAAGAATTGAGAAGCAGATCTTCACAGGGAATGATTTTAATTTCTTTTTATACTGGAACTTATATAAAACTCTAAATGTTGTAAAACTCATGAGTTTAAAGTGCATTTAAATATTGTACTTTTGAAACTCACTAATTTGACTTGTAGTAAAAAAAGAAATTAAAGAAATAGAAGGTACAAAGTCATAAAATTATGAAAAGAAAATATCTTTCAATTCTAAAACAAGTTGTTACATTTTTTTAAAATTACCTCAACATCAAACGACAAACCCTTTAAGATTTGATTATATAAAGATTTTTAGGAAATATTTAGATCTTTCCAAGAGTACCTCTTGTAGTGCTGTCTATTCATATATTTTTATGCTTATCTCATCATTGTAAAACATATCTAATGTAAATGACAGACCATCACTTCCTTCTCCAGTAATAAATAATTGGTTTAACCAGCGGTTATGACAACTGCATTTAATTTCCAAATGATAATTAAACCTGTGATGATTATAACAGGCCCTATGTAAATGCCCAACATCTATGCAAAATGGTAATTTCCTCAGAATTAGGACTGTCAGAAACCCACAGTAATATTTGCAAAGTGTAATAATCTTAGTTAAAATCCAATAAAACTTCTGCGGAAGAGGTTCACACTTGTGCTCAAAGACACTGAATTGTACCATACATAATATATGCCAAGCCCCAAGAAAAGATGGAAGTTCATAGTGGGCTCTGCAGCTGCAGTATTGTGTAGATGCACCCAATTCTCTTTAGAATTACTTGCATGAGCAAACAGAATGTTCTGGCAGCAGCAGCACAAAGTTCAATACAGCTTGAAAAATCTTTACAGGCATTGAAAAAATTTATTAATGTCCAGTTTATTGTCCAGCTAGGTGAGGTAGCTCATTTAAAACTGATTTAGATATGCAGGCTACAATTAATCATTCTAGACTTGTAAAAATAGTTATACATTAGCCATTAAAAATAACTGAAAAGAAGTTTAACGGCTTAAATTGAGGTTTAAAAATCTCATTACTGCCCAAATTTATTCCGGTAGAGGAGATGATAGCATCCATTGATTCAACTCTAGAAGATTTACCAAAGTATCAGGAAGGTTTAATTACACTAGAGGCAGTCAAAGAGAAAATCTCTCAAATGACACAATAGAATCTGAAGCAAAGTTAAATATTATTAAGAAGCTATTCCTCAATAGACTTAAAAGTTATGCAACAGTTTAATTTCATGAATCGAGGTATACTTAAAAATATTCCAGCTGGTAAAATTCAGTAGAAACCTCAAGCATGTTAGAAATGTTAAAGCATCTGACTAGGATTCAAGTGTAGTGTTACAGAGAGCAGCATTATTTGGTACTAAAGATAAATCTATTATTGCAAGAGATACCGTAAATGTCCATTGGACAACCCACCATTTAAAAACTGCAGTACACTAAAATGCTATGTGTTAATGAACACTGTATAGTGAGTGAACACGGGCAGTGGGTAAATTGATCTGAATACAATTTCTGTTGGGCTCTTGATATTGAGCTGTCTGGGGTCAATAGGACTCTTTTGAATGATGTGATCAGGTTTTGGAACATTCAGAAATATGGAATGTTAAGCTTCTCTTAAATATAGTAAGGGTTATACCGAACATACCTTCTTACCTGACTTTAACCATCTTAAAAATAGACCATTTTTCGGTTTAAAAGTGGTATTTTTTCCTTCCTCCGTATTCTACAGAGATGAATAGGCATAGTCAGGATGTAATCCATCCCACCCTAAGGGAGTTTCCTTCGGCCATGCAGTGTATCCACATGATGGCACAGGGCAGCAGTGAGGTTCTGGAGCTGATCTCCCACTCGTCTCTGCACCCTGCACCCCAGCTCAGCTTGCAGGGCACTTTGGTGACCAAAATCTTCCCTGATGGGTCTAAACATGATGCTCCAGTCTGGGCACACATGAAGGTGCTTCTACTCTTCCTGGGAGCAAAGTGCCCATGGAGATATGCTCCAGACTGATTTTAATCTGAAGAAACAATGGTGTCTTCATACAGGGTAAGCATATGGACCTAAGCATTAAGTGCTTTGCTCGACTTCTGTAACAATTTACTTTGTAGTATAGACATAGCTGAGTAAATTTAGACTCTGCTTGGATGAGATGCAGATCATATCTGGATGTAATTGGTTCTTAATGAAAGACTTCAGAACTTACATGGGAATGGAAGAGAATTTTGCTGGAAACAATGGTTTTCATAACCAGATTCAGGGTAATTTTCTGAAAGAGTGAGTTTACTGTTGTAAAGCATATCTCTGTATTGATTCAGTGGATCCAGTAGATTCAAAGCAGGAGCTGAAAAATTCAGAACATACTTTAATAAAATAATTTATAAATTTTCTAGAAGACAGGATGATGTAACACAAGAAGAAAAACCACTTTTTTCCTGATAATGTGTTTATTTTTAGAGTCACAAAATCAGATGCGTACATCCAACTAAAAGAGCAAGGTACATGCTTTTAAATATATGTGTATATTAATTGATACAGAGTTTACTAGCATAATGTAAAAGTTCTCACTGTTTAAGCACATCTTAAAGGTCTTTTTGGAAAGAAATACATATTTTTAGATCTTTAGAATGCTTGTATTTCAATGTTTTAACTTATTTAGAGTCACCTTTCTTCCACATATCTCTCTGTCTTATGCAATCAGTCTCAAAATTTGAAAAAATTAATTTTATCATCTGCATCCACTCTTGACTGTTTTTTAAATACTTTTTTAACAGCATGCTCTTTAGCTATTTGTCTGGACAGCTTAAAAATTCCAGTCAGAGGCGTTTCCATATCTGTAAATGACAATGTAATACCTATGATCACTATTATCCAGTTTAAGACAGTTCACCATGTGGCTAATTTTAAGCATTCCAAAAGCATCATTGACTTCAGTCAGACTACTAGACTACCATTATGCCTGTTTGTAAACGCCTCATCAACTCAGACAACTACCAGGATGAGAAACCCTGTCAGTCTAAGGAAAAGCAGATCGTGACCAACACCATTTAAATATGTATGAAAATTTACAATGATTTTTTCTGAGAGTATTATACATCACGACTAATAGTTTCTAAATTCTCCTTCATGTGCAGAGACAGTAAAAATATTAGTGTCGACCTTAAATGAAAATCATCTCTGATTGTTACAGTTAAACTTGCTGATTATTATAGTAATGCTGATTATTATAGTTAAATTAAGGCTAAAGGTCAAACTAAGCTTTTCAAATGAGTTCATTGCATAACTAACTTGATTTTTAATCAGAGGCAGCATATAGGCAAAAAAATTCAGTCATCTACTAAACCCAAAATGTTTAATCAAATTTTAAATATGTTAGTGTACTTAGGCATCTGTATCAGTCTAGTAAAAAACCTTGCCTACTGATTGGAATGATAAAAAGGAATACTGAGGGTGCATAATGAAAGCAGAAATAAGTAGATCAAGGATTAAAGAATATTATACTACATTTCTAATATTCCAAATTTGTGAAGAGTGTATGACATATTGTGGATTCACAAGGAAAAAAATTTCAAGTTCCGTTTTTACTGTCTTGAATACCACATTTCTGTATGTTTATTGAAGATGTCTATGATTTTAGTGTCTTAAAAATCCCAAAGTTTATAAGGGGTTTTGTTCCTCAAAAAGGTGAGCTATTTTTACAGTGCAATTTCATAAGTTGTTTTTTTTTTGGTTTTTTTTTTTTTTTTAATAATACATTCTGGGAATTAAACAGTGCTACTGATGAAGATACAAACAATCTCAATTTGCCCTTCATGGCCTTCTGGCCATGCAATAGTAATTCATTGAGCTTGGCAGAAAACAGGGGGAAAAGGGGGTTGGTACAACCTGCTTTTGTTAATGGGCTTTAACTAGGGGGAATGTGATTGAATGAGGCAGAAAATTCATGCAATATTCAGATTATTTTCTAAAAGATTATTTGTTGAACAAGCATGTATTCATTGTGGTGTGGTTCTTAGGGTGGTTCTTATAACTGGTAACAGATGGGTAGAGTGATTGAGAAGGATGAAGATACTGATTAAGTGAGTGAGGTTGTGGGACATGTGACAGGAATAGATGACAGGGTGGCTGAGAGATTAAGTATAGGAGGACGCTGGCAGATGTTTTGCCCTAGTTCAGCAGTGGTAACCCACTCTGGATGAAGTGCTTTTCATTGCTTTTGGATTTCCACAGTCTTGCTCCTGAGGTCCCTTTTTAACAGGGTGCCATTTAGAACTGCTTTGAGCAAAGTAAAATGCTATTTATTAAAAATATTGGCAGCTTGACAGACTTTGCCTTCTAAACTGTACTCGAAGGAACTATGTGCATTTTATACTGTTTTCAGTTCTACCTAAGCAGCTGAGACTTAGTCACAATACTGGGAAGATTTTTTTGTCCAGCTTGTTTGTGTATAAAATGTGGAGTTTTTACAGCCACTCCAGAAAAAAAATCTCTGAGAATATCCCAGTAAAACTGGGATAGGATATTTAGCTATTTGTGAACTTCACTTTCCCCATAATCAGTATACTTTGCTGGTCTTCCTTCAAGGATATTCAAATACATTGCATTGGAAAAAAAATCCAGTGTAAGAGTATAGATGATGTGGAGCAGCATGGCAACTCTCAAAGGGTAGAGTCTTCCTGCAGTGAAATTGCAAGGTGTATCCAGATGCTAGAAAGAAATTAATAAAAAATGGATAACGTCATTTATTTGATCCACAAGAGGTTCTCAGGAAGAGATGCATGCAGCTCAGAAAAGGACAGTAAGTTTGTTAGTTTGTTTAAAAATCTGTCTAAATGCTACAGTCAGGGAATGTCTTGAGCTCATCTTTAACAGAAGTGATATTTTGGCTTGCCCAATTGCCTCAGAGTCATTAGCCTGGACTTATCTTGCCTAATCTTTAGCAAGGCATCCCAGATGGCAAAAGTGACCTAGATCCTATGTAGCATGAACTGTCCCTTGTCACCCCCTAACTACAAAGGAGATGCAGTAACAAGACTCTCAGGTGCTTCAAGGTACGTGGGACAACCGTGAATGAAAATATCTACAGTTGGTGTCATGTTTCCAGCTAACCGAGCTATCTTTTTAAAGTGTTTGACTTCCATTCACATAGTTTTTTGGAATGTCACAAAGTCCTCAGTGTTATCTGGGCCACTTCCATACCAAAGACAGCAGAAGGTGATTATCCCTGCTGGTGTCTTGAGAGAGCACGGAGGCTAACTCACTTCATGTGGAAAAAGATAACTAGTAGCCAGGCTTTCCTGTGATGCTGGTCCTGTTATGCATAAAAATAAACAGATAAATCAATGAGATTACAATTATAATCACAAGGAACTGCAGGTTAAGGTATGTACAAATAATAAAAGAAGAATTTTCTAATATGTGACTCTCATTGACTAATATGTGACAATCATTTTTGGAAACCTCATGACTGACTCAGTCAGCCTATTTTATCTCTTCTTCCCCATAGACATGGTGTTCATTCATGAGGATCCTGCTTGTTACTGCCAGAACATTGTTCACAGTTTATGGAACATTCAGCAGCTGTTGATATTAAAAATAGTGGTTAAATCCAGGCTTCATCTAATAGCTTATTTTCACTAAAAATCTGCTAAATAAGCAAAGCATAAAATTAATTATATTTTAATTAATTTTTGAAGCTAATCATTGTAGAGACTCCCTGATAATATAGCACATGGGGGACACTAGATAACAGATTACAACACATTGCAATGAAATGGAAGTTGAGTGGCTTTTAATTGACTTAAAACTAGGGAAAAGATAGCATTTGTAAGTAAACTGTGATCCAATGTAGTCAACTTCTTTACAGTGTCACTATGGTCTTATTAAAAAATTTCATGTTGCTGAGCTTACCTGAGGTTTATCAGAATATTAAAAATGTGTGGTTATCTAATTTTGATAGTCTGTCAATAGGATGCATTTCTTTCTTATCACTTTGAATCATCTTTGGTCTTTACATGGAAAATTGGGAGCTTTTGTCAAGATTTAATCACTAGTCAGATACTAGCTGTGTATCAAAAAAGGAAAGGAAGGAGGCGAATTCATACTTAATTGTAGGTCTCATCAATTAAACTAAAATAGCAGTAAAGTGCTTACAGTACAGTGAAAAAATAAAGGCATGCACCCCCTTCTTTCCCTTTTTGTCTATGTATCTTAAAATCTGTGTTCTTTTTTATGTGAATTCTGATCTCTACTTTTTCCCCTTGACTTTTCTTTTCTTGCCTTTATTTAATTTTTTTTTTTCTTTTTCTCTCTGTGCACCTTTATTTCCTCTGTGAATTACCATGGTTGTTGTATCACGAGGTTTTTTACAGATCACTATTCCTCTCATTGTTCAACTTAGCTACTTCCCCTAGTTCCTCCTCCAATGTGATGTTGTATTTTAGTTTTATCGATCTGGTCATATAACTTATTTTTCCACCATTCCTTCTATTTCAAATTTCAACCTATTTTTTTTCTAATTTGAAATACAAAATTTAGCTAAGACCTTCAATTAAAATTTATCTTTCCTTTATTTCTTCAAGTGGAAAAACAGATGCAAGACCATTTGAACTGATGCAGTTGGCATAAGGATGAGTTAGTGAAAAGGTCAAGCAGAGTATTTTTTCAATGCATAATTGAGAAATTGAAACAAAATTTGTAGCTCAATGGGAACACAGAAACTGCTTGTATTTTTCATTATTAAACTGTCATAAATGTATTTTATTACTAAATTGAAGGAGGAACTTTTGTGATTACAGATAAGTTGTTAAATTAAAGCAAAAATAGGGCCACCAATGTATCTGTGACTATCAGAAACATAAATGCAGCATGTGTTTATCTGATATGAATTTTTGTATGCTAATGAACTTAGCTGTTCTCTTCAAACTGTGTTATCAGCTGATATTTGATCTGAAAGCTGCTCTTGAGCTTCCAAGCACACACAGAGCTGATTTTCCATGATATCCATCAATATACAGTATGTCAGCTAAAAGAAAGAAGACTGAACATTCTACTCTTAAATGCAAAGGAATTATGAGAATACCAAATCAGATATACATAAAGAGTTTGGGAAGTGAAAATACAACATTGACTAAAATGACCAGATGTTGGCTCCTAAAGGTATTAATTTAAAATTCACAAACAATTTCTATATTTTCTCTTCCCAATCCAGCTGTGAAGGGAAGTGATAGAGAGGCTTTGGGGGATGTCTGTCATCCAGCCAGGGCCAATTAACTGCAATCTTTTAAGAATCTTATTTTCTATGGGTGTTTTTGTGGCTTCATTTGAGAGCCCGAGCTTTTGAAAATCATGTTTCTTTCACTTCCTCTATAAAATTGAGATTTTTTAGATAGAAGCCTAATTTTTTGCACTGATTTACCACTAATTTCTAGAAGGAAAATCAAGATTTTTTTTAAAAAATTGTTTCTGATTTTAGATGCCAATTTCTACTCAGTTATACTGACTGTTCAGTTTTATGTGCATATATCTGTACAGAATCAGATGGCTTTTTTTCTTCACTAAATAATAATTATTATTTAGGATAATCTCTGGCTGCAAAACTTTATGATGAAGTTTTACATTTTAATATATTTTAATAGTACATAGTATTGAACATGCACATCTAACTGGTGGAATATCAATTTAGTAATTCCTTATAGAGTAGTTGAAAAAGTGCAAAATTTTTAAACTTTGTGGAAAATTAATGATGTACCTGGAAGACTGCTAGCTTGATTTTTGATAGGAAACAATGGAGCTTACTAGTGTTTTTATATGTCTTTGAAACCCAGGGGTTAGGAGATAAGAACAATTAAGAGGAAAAAAAGTAAATTGTAATAAGGGGATAAATTCTGATTTTCTTTTCCTAATAAATATAGTAATGAAAGAATTCAGTGAAACCTAGAGATTTGTGAACAAATGAATTAAAATTATTAGAAGTTTTGAATTTAGTCCTAAAAGAGGGCATAAAAAATGCTTTAAGTTTTAATAGTATCACAAATATCTGAAGGGTGTGGAGCCAACAACCTAATATGAGACAACTTCATCTGCATGGAAGTCTTTCACACTGGCTACAAAATACAGTAGAAGGAAGGCTCAGGTCCTTCAGAATAATTGCTCCTGATTGATCATAATCTACTGCAGACCAGTGACCCTTATCATCTGTATCATCATCAAATGTAGGCTTGATAATTAATGTTGCCCTATGGAATACTATAATGACCTGTTTTCTTTTGCATTAAAATCACATTTTTGTTGTCCAAAAGTGGAGATAGATAGATATTTAATCTGTTTGGAACAAATGGACTTTTATGATTGGTCTTTGCAGATAGTTGGTGTGCAGGTGACAGATCATGCACTTTGATTACTTTGGGTTGGTTGGTGGTCTCCTGAGGATCTTTGTACGTAGGAGAGTAAGTTACATTTCAAGGTAATTTAGAATACGTGAAATAATTCTGCTCTAAAATTTCTGTTCCCCCAAAGCTTGCTCTTGAAATCAAGGAAGAGTATTTGAATTAATAAAAATAACACCGTACACTGCGTTGAGAAAAGTACATTTTCCACCTTCCTTTTGCATCTCTTTTCTGCATACTCAAGGGAATTTGTGCTTGTCATAAGAAATAAATGGTGAAAGCCTTTTTTTTTCTCTATATCTTTGTGTTATAATGAATTTAAATCTTCATTGCCACAAAGAAATAAAACAGCTGTTTTGTCATCTCAGCTTGTGAAAAGAATTTCAGGTTTCAGTAACTTGTTCCAGTCTGCATCAGATGGATGGGTTTAGATCAGACAATTGAATAAAGAGTCCTATTTCGGTGGCTTCTGTGAAGTACAATTCAGAACTCATTTCTCTGTGAAACTTAAGGTGAAAAATGCAGAGCTTAATGTCCTGCTTTTTTCTCACTAAGAACTTTATTTATCAATTATAACACATATAAGGAATCACTGTCCATGGTCACCTTTAGGAGTAGAACAAGAACATTTGGATGATTGCTCACTGAGCCATAGAAGCATGAAATTCAATAATTTACCAGTTATGGATTTCTACTTTGCTTACCAGCTCTTGTAGATGGTCTTACTCTATTTTATGTCTATAAAATATAACATTGCTCAAATGAATTATTAAAGTTAACACCCCATCTTTGTCCCTGGATTCTCCTCCTTCCTAGATATGTTTCTTTTGTGGCTGGATTGTCACATTTCATGGAAAATATGCCCCTGGATATTTTGTTTTTCAGGGAGACTCCTTTCAGGAGAAGAGAGTTTTGTGAAGTTTAAATTCAACAAAGCTGTCAGAGAAAAGGGCTGAGGATAAGAAGAAAAATAAGAGGGTTTTTGAATAGTTGCACAGAATTTAATGGAGTTAAAAACAGCAAAAAGAGATCTATAAGAATTTAATACAGATTCTCTGGAAACCACTCTAAAGCCTTGCAGAGATTAATAGAGAGTGTTCTACACCACCTCACTTTTAACCATATCAGAGTTTATATTCTGATGTTACTCTGAGCTACTGAAT
>VZTN01032634.1:1291-22371 GCA_013400515.1 Erpornis zantholeuca
TGATAATTTTTCACTTTCAATCGACACTACTGTTGAAGACGTTCTGGGATTCCAAACCTTCTCTTGAACTTTAAGGGACAAGCCTAATTAAATGTCTAGACTGATTTCTCCATCCAAGTCTGATGTGTTGTCATAAGCACCCTTAGTCCAAAATCATGATCACAGGAAAAAATAGAGATGATAAATTCATTTAGGGAGTGAACTAATACCTTGGAATTTGAGCTTTCCTTTAATGAAAAGCACAAAAGAATTAGCCAAGGAAACAAAAGAGAGAAGGTGGACAAGAGGCATAAAAGCACAGCAGATGTCACTCCAGGCACAAGTTATTTTCTACCTCCGTTTTTCATGTTGCTTAAAAGTGAGGAAGTTTCAGAACTAATGGTCATAATATGGAAGGAATTTTTTCCTAAAAAACTAAATGTCAAACTCGTGGCTCAACAAACTTGGCAGAGGATTTTGAAACAAACCTTCCTCCTGCCTTGAGGCAGTAACTGCCTCCCAGCTTTAAGGCAAGGTGGGAAGTCTTCATCAGTCCATAGGAGACTCCCATAGGAGACAGTCTGATAATGGAACAAGCACAGTTATCCAACCCAAGACAAAGAAAAATTTGTATTTGTAGATAAAGGGAAAATAACACTTCACACCCTTCCCCCCCACCCCTCCTTTCCCCCCACTTCTCTCTTCTTCAGTGAGACTAAAATAAGGTGAGACTATAAAAGAAGTTTCAGTTTGAAATTACGCTCAACTTTAGATCCACAGCTCTTTATTCCATTTCCTGAAGACAACAAAAGTTAAACTTAAAATGTGACACTGTCAGCACAAGCCAATAAGGAAAATTAATTACACCGTTACCTTCAAGCACTCATCTCAGCAAAGCCCCTGAAATTTATTTAGGAATACACCATCAGAAGTGGTTCCAAAGCAAAAGGGTATATGCACTTCATAGTCTTTTATCCATCTTGCATTTGCTTCTCCCTAAAGAGCTGCAAATGTTACAGACTTCAGAATAAAAAGGACTGACAGACCAACAAATGGGGAATAAGCCTGCAGTTCTCTCACACACCTCCTTTTGCATATAGACGTTGGAGCACAAAAGCTATGGCTGTGCCAAGCCTGACAGAATTACTCCAACCAGGTGTTCACAGTTCCAGTCTGTAACTTTTCAATGCCTGAAAGAGCCTTTTAAAGAACAAAAGAACACACAGGAGCTTCACATTTTTTTACAAGTACCTGGAATCAAGTAGACACTTCCAAATTTAAAATTTGAATGGCTTTAAATTTTCCCATTAGTTCACTCAGAGCAACGTAGCAGTTGGGAGTTATTTGAAGAGACTGACTACTACACACCCTTTTTATTCTGTGAGGATGTTGAGCATTCACCAAGAAAGAAAAGCACATTTTTTACAATAACATATGGCAGTCCTATGGAAGCCCGCAGGGTTTCCATGCCTGCCTTTTACTGATGAATTCAGAAGTGTACCATGTTGTGCTTACAATTCCTCATTCCTAAAAAGCCATCTGGGATAAAGGGAAGCCTAACAGAAAAGGCAAGAACTATAAAGCATCCGCTTCCTAAGTACATACTCTCATCTTAAAATAGCTATGTTTCAGTATGCCATGGTGACAGAAGAGGATTTCTCTGCATTTTCCAGACACAAAGGAGGTATCCACAATGTCTCCTCCAACCCCCTGCCAAATGAATCTTCACCTAACTGGGATTCCTATTTCCTTACATTTCTGTTTTACATGTACTTTAATACACTGCAGTTTCTTAATCAATTCAGTGACACCTTTCAAGCCAAAAAAACTTTAAGAGAACAACAATTTTTGAAGACCTGAGTACAAATCAGGGTGTCATAGCTACAAGATGGATTAATGAAAATACTGAAAAGCAAGTGTTTTAAAGAATTCTACCTGATGTTCAAAATAGCTATTCACAGTAAAGGCAAACATGTTTTTATCTTAAATCCTTACATAAGGTGTCACTAAAATCTTCAAATGCTTGAGACACAGCCTCAGAGTGAGCTTCTTTTAATCTTTCAATTAAAAGCTCCCAAAGCAAATCACTCCTACTCTTAATAATTAAACTCCTCCATATGGTAAGTAGGCTGAGCAGCATCTAACAGTTAACTTGACAAAGTAATTTGTGACATTATTTTTCACTGTAATTATTTAAATAAAAGCTCATGATTGCAGCACATCTTTCCTCTAGAAACATTTTTTAAAAAAACCCAGAATTTTGACAAAAAGTGTAGAATATCTTATATTCTAAGATATATCTAAGAATATCTATATCTAAGATATTCTATATCTTAATTCTCTATTAAATGAGCTTCCTGAAGAGGAAAATGCAATAATACTAATGACAGCATGGCAAGGAGAAAAGGTGCAACAGGAATGGAAATTCAGAACACTGTTGTCCCCAAAGATTTTGAAAATGTTAAGTTTCACATTAGGCTTTTCCATTGCTCTGCATTAGAAATTTAGGTCACTTCTATAAACTCATGCAATAAGAGTAGATTAAATTCATAGATGAAGCTCCTGACTGCAAAGTCTGGTACCTGGAGCATTTGTTTCTGAATACATGCATAATGCTTAGTGACTGGTAACACTGCAGTTTAGCAGAAGAAAATCAACAAAAGCCCCAAACTATAGGCAGATAAGCTCCATGAAAACTGTCGTGAGTCTTTTAAAATCCACTAAACACATTCAGTAAAAAAACTACCTTTCAAACAGTCTTAAAATAAATCATTACAACTTCAATACATAACAAGCAATTTTCACATGAAATATTCAAATCTGATTCTGTCACTATTGAAAAGTGTCCATTTATTCTGCTATTTCAGTACCTTTTCATATATACAGATCAATTAGATTCTTTCCCCCGCATGGAAACTTGATGAGGCAAGCAAGGCTTTGATTTTTTTCATAAATCATCACTAGCTCATCTCTGCTTTCTCCACACCCACAAAAAAGCTGTCTAATTCTGAACTTCATTCTCTATCCACAGGGGAAAAAGAAGAATATCAGTAAGATCAGTTTATTTAAAGTAGAAATTCAGTCAAATAATGTTATTAACAAAATCAGGTGTTACGACAAGTTTATTAAAGCTTTTCTAACCTTTCCTAGATAAAAAGCTTCAAAACAAGCAGCAGGCACCTTATTTTCCGATTACATGTTAAGACATTCAAAACATCACACACTACCTTAGAAAAATATTTAAGAACTTCATACTCAGATAAATGGTAACTCAAAGGAAAAGATATGACAGGAATTCTCTAGAGAATTAGATGTGATGGCAAATTAATTTCACTTTACTATAACTGCATTAAAAGCAACTATCCCAAATCAGCAATGTTTGTTTAAAAAGGAAGTTGCAAAAAGAGTGTTGAATATGTTAATCATGCCATGGATTATTCTGTCAAGGCAAAAATATCAGTATAAATACTTCATTTAGACTGATAGGAAATTAATTAATAAAATTACAACGATGCTCTGTCTGACTAAAAATCAAGATGAATTCATGGCTTTTCCATCTCCTTCCCACACCCTCCCTGAGCAATTACACAGTTTGAAGGGAAGAGGAAGTTCGACAATTATTGTATACAATGGTCAAAGTAGACTGATTTAGAAGAGGAACTCCTGCCAACACTAACAAAGCAGGATGAGAGGAAACTGGGAGATGCATCTTACGCAAGCCCCGAAAATCCTGTTTTTTCCTCCTTCTAAACTTATTTGTACTTCTGTGATACTTATTATACAAAACTACAAACATATATGGTTGAATATTCAGTGTAAAAAATGATGCCAAATGTCTGATATTACTCTCAGCAATAGAAAAGTTTCTTTCACTTTATCTTTATTTATTAGTAAATAAATAAATAAGTAAATAAGACCAAGAAGGGAAATACTTAAAGTAGTTTAAATCAAAGTTTTCATTATTTGGTAGTGAAGACTGTTTAATGCATCTTCAGAAATGCATGATGTACTCTGCACATTATAGTCATTATCAACACCTAAAATTATAATAGCTCCAAGAAAAAAAAATTTCAGACTTTCAAATATGACCTGAATTCACCTGGAATAAACACATCCTTCACTCAAACAAAGTTAAAAAAGACAATCTTATTTTCCATGCACATTTAGATGTTAAAGCTATTTGAGAAAAAGGATTTAGTGAATTTTGAATTCATTTGCCAATAGAACATTCATTAATCTGATGAAAAAAGTTATTTAATTTGTATTCATATGTACTTGGTGACAAGGCATAATCTCATCTAGGAACATATAACAACACCTCTAAGTTTTTTGTGTATTTTAGGTCTGACTGGTTTTATACTGCTCATCTAACAACTTTCTCCCTTTTCTAACAGCAGGAAGCAGTATATCCCTGATTATATACTTCAATCTGCCCAAGAATTTGTCAGCTCTTAAGAAAGCGCAGCAGCATAGCATTTAAGCCACTTTGATAATTTGGTCAGGAAATGAGGAAAGTGATATATACAGGTGACTTTCCAATGTCTGATAACATGTCCATGTGATTTTGAAAGCAAACTTACTGGTAACCATTTTCTTACTAAAACCTCACTTTCTTGCTTAAAATGTCATCCTTATTATCACATTGACCTGGAAGCCTAATCTCCAGACACCTGATGAAAGCCTATAATCAATATTCAGTGTACTCATTTCTATTCAAGTATGGCTCAAGAACTAGAAGGAGCATGAACTACTAAATCCCTCTTTGGAAGACAGTGTCTGCAAAATATAACAACCATGATAATATGGCTGATACTTAAAAACTTAAGAGATATTTTTCATACTGAAAAGGTAGTTCACAACTTCTATGACTGAAAAAGGGGAAGGTGCAGAAGAACTGGAGAAAAGGATTTTATTTTAGCACCTTATTTTTTAAATGTAATAAAAGGCATAGAAAATTTTACAGATATCGGTTTAAAATTTTAAAACCATCTGACACTTTCAGACATATAAACTGAAATTTTCTAAAATTAGAGGAGTTCAATAAAGTCAAATTAATTATTTTCATATAAAATTTTATATATATTCATATATCTTTAAACTTGAAGTTTTAATCGCGTCAGTGTTTCCTCCGATATATTTGTTTTCACATGTGATTCATAATCATATCCTATATCCATGAATCAGGCATGTAAGCATGACATTGCTGGCATTACTGAATTACTTCACTCTTCTACACCATCTGATCTAGTACGCATCTTATTAACTGTTCCAACCAAGGAATCAAATTTAATCCCCTGTGAGCACCATCTGTAGCATCATCAGTTCCCTCACAGTTCCTGTAACAACATGTTGTCAAGATGTATTTATACTTTAAGAGATCATATCAGAATTATACAACTAAAACCTATATTAAAAAATGTAACATAGTACTTAACAAGAAAGAAAAATTAAAATAAAGCACCAGGGCACTTTTTTTTAAAATACACAATCTGTTTGGATTCTAGCATTTGAGTATTAAATTTGCCAGCCTATGTTTATACTTCCAGAAATACAAAGGCACTGAATGCATAGAATAACTTTATTTAATAACACCATAATGAAACACTTCCTTTTAGCCCCATTCAACATATCAGTAATTTTAAGTATGTATGAATATCAGTTGCTTTAAATAGTCCTATTAGCTTTTGTGAAAATTTAGTAGTACAGATTGCTGGCTAGTTAAGGACTATCCTACTTCCAGAAGCTTACGTGAGCTGCTCTGCTGTTAGCACTCCAACTCCAGATTGCATAACTGGCAGTTTTGCTCCTACTAATATGCTGCTAAATATTTTTCTCATGATGAATTTCTCCAAGTGATAAACCAGGCTGACAAATCTACTTATGGTGTCTCAGTTCACCTTGGCTTATTCGACGTTAATTAAAGAGCCTTTTAAAAACCCCAATCTTATAAAGAAGAAAAATAAAAATTAAAGAATTAAATAGTCACACATCTCTGGAGATACCATATTATCATTATGCTCTTGCTCAAACAGCACAGATAGTAAGATGTGCAATTATCAGAATGTTAGAATAAACCATAGCTGCACATGATACATCTTGGCTGATACCATTCTGACAAATATATTTCTGGGCCCATAAAAACAGTAGCAAATGGTGTACTTTTCCAATATGTACTTCATAGCTGTTAAAGTGGCAAATAAAAGAGAAAGCAGCTCTTACACAATGAGTACGCACTGAGCATATACTCTGTGCATAAAGTCATGCAATGGAATCACTCAGAGTAGAAAAAGGAAACTCAGTAATAATTAAACAAGAACTCTAAAACCTAGAATAAGTTCTATCATGTTAGATTTAGCTCAGACTGATTGTTTAACAAAAACTTCATACTACAAACACATGGCTCTTGCCATCAAAACAAGTTAGATACAATTTGCATACAAGTTCAAAGCAGTACTATTCCACCTCTAGACAAACCTCAAGTCATTTCATACAGGAGAAAACAGTAAGTGAAACTACATTTACTTGAACACCACACCTTGCCAAATGCTACTCGTACAGCTTCAAACACTGTCAGCTGCATATTTGGGATGCAGGGAAGAGCCAAGTCAGTAATATCACATAGGCTCTAAGGCAGAATAAGCCAAAGACTAATGTTAAAATGATTCCTAATCGTTCGTGCCCCTGCCATTCGTTTCTGTCCCTGTACTACTTCCTGGTACCAACAGAAGCAAATTTGTACAATCCTGCTGCAGGAAGGATCAGGAAACTGATTCTGTCTGCGTTTGTTCTCTATGCGCCTGCACAAATACTTTTGACAGCAAAGGTGCAGGGGAGGAGGAGGAGGAAGCCCACGCAGAAGCAGAGATGCCCTGTACAGCCACAGTGCTGCTGCTCAGCCCTGGTCCTGACGCGCCCCATGATACAACTGAATCCAGCCAGCAGCACAACAGGGGACCAACACACTGAAAAAATGGAATGGAACAACATCTACTCTACTTGAGTGGAAAACTCCATCTCATTTCTTAGATCCTGGCTTTCACTACTAGGAGGTATAGGACAAGGATGTGTCCTAGACAACTTGTTCCAATTAACAGCTATCAAGTGTTTTTCCAAGTTTTTTCAAGTGTATTTTGTGGCCTTATAAAACCTAAACCAGACGTTTGCTACACTATAGCAGGAGATGAAGTAATAGCAAACTCAGATAAAAAACTCCATAGCATTCGAAAGAACAGTTCCAAACACCACTGCCAGTAAGCTCACAACTTGTCCTTTCTCCAAGGCTCTCCCCATGAGCCTAGAGAAGTCACAAGCTCCAGGCATAGCCCACTTTGGCAGCAGTCAGTCCACATCATAAACAGTCGGCCTTGAAAGACTCCACATCTCTACAAACACACACCAGCAAGCTCAAGGTGTCTGCTAAGAGCATGTCTGCCCCAAACACTGCTGCAATTTATGTTATGCCTTCATTTAAGCTCCATTTTTTTTTGACCCTTTTCCAAAACCTTGGCGCCAGAACATGCATTAAGAACTAAATACACAGGCTATAAACAAAGCAGCATAACAGAATCTGTCCCAAAGCTGACAAACTATGACACTTGGCTACACAAAGCCAAACGAGTTTGTGTTTGGGAGTGTTTTGCTTTCTTTAGGGGCTTTTTAAAATTTTTACTATTGGCAGACAAGATGACAACTTTCTGAAGAGACAAAACAGACAGACATACTTAAGGAAAGCCCAAAGGAAAGAGCAAGAAAGTATAAAGATCTTTTATAATTTAAGACTGCAACAACTGAGGTTATAACCATTTGTAAAAGAATATTGATATAAGACATCTTTAAAGGAAACCAATGACATTAAGTGATATGTAATCTACTTTTAAGTCCTCATTTAAGTCCCATTGTATGACACACACTGGGAAAAGTCAAAAAGAAATGAAGGGCAGTGTGATTTTTCCAGATGATTACAGTTTTATTTCCGAGATTCATTACAAGTACTTTATGACATTTACACATATTATTTATTAAAACATAAAATTTTAGTGTATAGTTTTGTCACATAAGAATTCAAACACTAACACTGATTTGTGCCTATCATTTTTGAAAATACTAAAGCACGAAAAATAATAACCTAGATTTGTTTTTTAAACTCTGCTGGACACATACTGCAAATGGAGCTGTATCTCTTGCATGGCATTACTGAAGCTTCTTTGCTATTTGCTCTCCCCACCAGACAGTAGTAGGAAAACAGGCACCGAGTCAAACTGCAACAGGCAAGTGTTTCCACTACATTACCTCGTCTTAATGTATCAAGTATCAACACATACAGGCAGTCCATCATTTTCAACACCAAAAAGGAAGCAACTTCCTAAAGTAAAAAAAAGCATTTGCCCATCATTAAACATAAACAAAAATAAGCCAGAACCATGAAAGATTAATTCTACTTCATTACATTCAATTAGACTCCATTTTCAAAAACCACGGGAAGTTAATTTCACAAGAAATATGATTCTGCTTCCCACAGAAATACACTACAAATAGAATATATAGGAAAAAAAAACAGTTTAATAAATCAGAATTGTTTTCAAATATGTTGCGGTTTCTGTCTTTTTTTGTTGGGTATCCTGTTGCTGGGCTATGGCCTTCACAGACAATAAAATACATCTGAAGTTCTTCATTCACATCTCTGAGAAGTATGTTTGGTAATAGTATTCTGCTTTGTAATTTCACTTTGGTTTAATCAAATACAAGGAACATACATACTCCAGGCATATTTATCTCCAAGGTCCATTCTCCTGCCCTAAGTGCAATACCCGACAGAGCTGACATCCAAAAAAACAACTATTCCATGTCAGTCACATCTATCAACCAGCACAAATGTTTTCATATTTTCTACACCAACACAGTGATTTGTAGACTATAAATCTTTGCTTTAAATTGTTTTCTGTCTTTAACAATTTTAGAGCAATTTTTATACCAAGTCATTTGCTGGGGGCACTGGGACAGTGTTTTTCTATTCTGTATTTCTAAAAAATACTGAGCACAATCAACATAAAGCTCATACCAAAAAATGGGTAGCATATTTATGCCTTACTGCCCTTAACAAAATGCTACATTCTCTATTTGCTCTACTAAAAAAAAAAGGAAATTGTTTTCTCCCTTCATTAAATTCATTTCTTTACTGAAATTTTAATGAACCCATATGAGGTAACATTTGAAAAAGTTTCCAGTTACCATGAAAACAGTGAAACAAAAAAATCCTCTTTTGACATTTAAAATGTTTGCTGAAGTTCTCTTCTTGCAAGTGAAGTTTTACCACCAATGTCAAACCAAAGCCAGATAGCAATGCCTCCAAAATATTTTTAAACTTACTCAGTTAACAGTATCAAAAAAAAAAAAAATTTCAAACTAGGAGAATTTGCTCAGAAAAATTTCACTTCTATTTGAAAATTCTCTCAGGAAAAAATACACTGGAAACAGATCAAAGAAGAGCAGTATTTGCATATGTGACGAAGATGAGGCTATCACGAGAAAAGAACCCAACTTTGAAAACCATGGCTTTAATAGTTTACTTCAAAGTAGTTTCATCACAGATTGAAAGCTTAGTATGCTCACCATATTGTAAGCAGACAAGTGTCTCACAGAATTATTTTCTCACCTCCTTTACCTATGATAACATTACACACAGCCTACACCAGATTATGCTACTGACCTACTTTCCTACTAGCTTAGTAATAATTAAGTTCTCAATTTGTCCTTCCTTTCTTCTTTAAAATTTAAATTTGGTATTCTTAAGATTTGTTTAAAGAAGAAGGTGTCAAGGCATTGAAGAAAAAATCTTCCATCTAGACATATCAGAAATTCAATTTGAAATCTTTCTTTTAAGCAAGTCTACAAATTTACTTCTCCCAGCTTTTGGGAGCTGGCCAAATTATGTGTTCTTGCAATGGTGACATACTTGCCCACAGCACAAGTCTGACATTTAGTGGTCCCTTTTCAGTCAGCATCTATCATCTCTTTTGAAAGGCAGATTCTACAATAACAACTGTGTGTCATCATCATTTCCTCCCCCATCCCCACAATACTGAGGGCTCCAATACACAAATACAAATGTCATCCTTATTTATGAAATCTTGTATCCTCATCCTATTTTCCTAGAATGTTCCTAAGAAACACTCAGTAGTAAAGAAGTTGCTGACATCCCAAAGAGTAAAGTAAATGATAACAAACAGAAGAAATGAGGCAAGGCTGAAGAAACCCTTGGAAAATCCTGATCAAATCCCAAATAGGATTATCGGTGCACAGGTTTTACTTCCTTTCAACATGTATTTCTTGTGTTAATAGTAAAGAATGTCTGCAACAGCAAAATGCAAAGTCTGTATGTTTTTACAATGACATCAGTTAGAACCAATACATTGTATACAACGAAGAGAGATGAGTTTCAGTGGAATTTAAGGCATGCTAAGAGAACAGGCTGTCAAGAATTAGTAATTACAAGAATTAGTAAGCCTGTAGCAGCCGAGAGCTTGAAAACAGGGCAATAGTCATCCAGAAAAGAGAATTCATCTCAACAAGAACAGGCATGTTCATTCAAGAATGAGGGTGTTTTCAAAGCTACACTATGTTGTAAAAAACTGCTTTGTATCTTGTAGTTCTTTAAGAAATACTTTTTACACCAGGAGACATTTAGTATGCACAACCTTATAAAGGCAAAAAACTGAGCATCTACCTGTATGGACACATATAGTCACAAATAAATGATAACCAACACTTTCAAGTGAGATCTATTGCAAAAGTTTACACATTTGTCCCAAAGCTAGAGCAAAGAAACTTTCTGACACTGCTAGTTTTCTAAAGCTCCAGTAAAATTCCATGTTCTTTTAGTAGGAAGGCTCACCTTGGCCTTCAGTGATTTAAAAATTGAGACATCTGAGATTCTCTGGTGATTAATACATTTTCAGAGTTTTATATGGCTTTATGACATTTACCAAGTTTTAAAATATTTTGAGAAGAATTAGCAATCTTTATGTGCAGAAGGAGAATGCAAGACAGGGTTTTTTCAAAATGTTTTTACAAGCCAAAAAAGTAATTAATGAAAAAGTGTTACATAAGGTACTGCACTCCAACTGCAGTCGTGATCAAAAATAAGATTCAAGATGCTGTTAGCTAAGTTGCAGTCAGGAGCAGGGGGAAGGGAAAGAGAAGGGTATGGAAATAGTAGAAAAAGACACAAGATAGTAAGACACAAAATCAGTTTTATTGATCTACTTAAGAGCACTGTAACAAAAGCACCTTACACAAAACATTCAATATATTGCAAAAATTATCAGCAACCCTAGATAACCTTCAACTTTATCCATATTTTGACTAGAAAGCTGTAGAAATGATTGCATATATGAAATGCACTAATAAACACAAGCAACCAAAATCAGATAAATTGAAGTGAAACTAACGTGCAGAATTAATGCAATGAACACCCTGAAAAACCCAAATCTATCCCAATAGAGTTCAGTTCTTAAATTGAAAGAAGTTCTACCTTAATACGAAAAGTACTGAACCCAAAGCTCGTTTGTTTGTAGCTGTCCACAGCAACACCTCACAGAAGGTTCAAACTCTGAACAGAACACAGAAAAGAATTCTGAATCTTTCTGAACAACATCCACAGTTCCATGTAACTGCACACCGATGGGCATTGCCTAAAGGCAGGCCTTAATGCAATCAATTACAACCTTGTCTCTAACACTTGCCAGGAGTAGCTCACCTAGTAAGCAGAGTTAAACTGTTAACATTTTTAAGTAACAGTGTTTAATCAGTCTCAAGCAACAAATGAACACAAAGAAATCAAAGCAAAAAACACTGCTTAAGTTCACTAAATGTAGTGGTGTAAACAATTGCAAGTTCATTGGGCTTTTAAATCTACAGGTTTTGAGAATATATTAGTCACCAGATAATACAAATTACTGGCAGCAAAATTTAATCTCAGCAATAACAGCTCCTTTGTTCTTTTTTTTTCCAAGAAGTGTAATCATTTCAACAGAATAACACAAACTTATTTACAGTTGGTAACAAGTTACAACAAACAAACTTAAACACTTGGGTTCTTCAAATTCCCTTGTTTAATACAAGATCACATGGTTATTGATTTACTGATCCCTCACAAAGGTTTATCTGTTGTAGAATTAATAGAATTCCTTTAGCTTGGCAATTAAAATAAATATTATACCACTATTGAAAGCCAAAGACAGAACTGCAAGAGCATTAGACTGAAGCAAATATTAAGTATATACTATTCCAAATACAGAAAACAAAAAACTTAGAGAAACTGTTGAACAAGTGAAAAAACAAAAAACCCACAACTTTAATAACAGGAAAGTTGAGAGCCAAGTACAATTTTTCAAATTACAACAGAATTCTGCAAATACATGCAGAGACAACAGAAAAATCTACTTTACTAAAAGTGCAATCCAATGATGCTACCAAAGCACTGCCTTTAAATGAATCATTCCTTTTGCCATCATTTACATGTGCCTTTCCAGGCCAAACAAGAATAGACAATTCCATAAATGCAGACCAGTGAGATGACAAATGAATAACCAGCTCCAGAACATGACTTTTTACAGCTTTTTACTCTAAAAGCTAGTATTCCTTTTATTCTAAAAACAAGTAACAACTAATTCCTGCCAACTCTCTATCATATGCAACTTCATAAACACTTTAAAAAGAAAACTCCTTAAATGAACACAAGGACATGCTTTTCTTACCCAAAAGGGCTTTCTACCTGCAGGCCTATTTGAAATTACTCCAAAAAAGAAAGAGCAACAGGGTAAGCCCTGTCAAAAAAGGAGAGAATATTTTATATGTTTTAACACCCACTTGTACTTTTCAAGTTAGATCAGCATTTGTCAGAATTGCATACCTCTATGTATGTACAAAAAACAGTACACTCATGAGCTCAAACAAGAGTGTATATAATTGCTAAATAAAAGATATCCAAAGAAACAAACCACAAGCAATTAAATAAAATTAAAATTAAGACAAGTAGGATTTTAGCCCCATTTTTCACAGACATCTTGATATAATTGGGATCTGAAGATTTACATTTTCTCACAATATTTTATTTTTATTCCCATGTGTATTGCTACAGAATAAACCACATCAATATATGCCAAGTTCATATAACAATAACTGAGCACAGGCCCATTAACCTACACGTGAAAATCACCTGCAGTAGCCCACTAAAACCCAGAAGGGAAGAAGAGTTTTTGAGAGCCATTTTCTACCTTGTTGAGATTAACCCAGATGGCAACTTGGAAAGAACAAACCTGGGCAACAGTTTCATGTCACATTTTTCCTTTGAAAAATGCCAGTTAGGATTTGTTCAGTGATGCCCATTATCTTGATCCAAACCTAAGAGTGCTACCTGCACACTGCTCTGCCTGCACACTGTACATTAGTCTGATGAATCTGTTTCTGCAGCGCAGCAAATTACCCACGCACATGAAGATGTGGCTGATAGAAGCCACACCTCAGAGAGGCTACAAGCAGAAACAAGGAAATCCGGTCAAACACACAGCCATGTCTGCTGCACTGTGTCTTCCTGTCACCTCTGAGACTGCAAACTAACTTGGAAATCTCTCTCTTCTCGTGAGCATCTTCCCTATTCCAACCAAAGCTCTCCTGCCCAGCCACTCCCGGGTCCCTTGCACAAGCACCAGACAGGAGGACAAACAGCAGCACGAGCTGAAGCTGCAGCCTTTGGTGAGCCATTAAATAATCAGGGAAATAACAAAGATGATTTCGTAAGTCAGTCTTGAGATTTTCTGTATGGGTGCAAATATTTAACTCAGCTTGCACATGCCTGAGGCAGGACTTGCAAAGTGAACATAATCACTTTTAGCACCTCGCTGAGCAGTCTACAAGGAGAACCACCAGCTTGTGGTTTTTGCATGCTCAGTTCACAGCCAGGAAAATACTTTCCCTTCTGTTAGGGAAGAAGAGACACAGGAAATGTGTTGAAACTAAAGGAAACAATATCTCCATAATTACATATTCAATTGGAGATACTGTAACTCACTAGAAACTAAGCAACATTACAAAAGAAGGTTTGTGCATAAATATGCATAATACATAAATAAAATGTTGCTTCTTAAAATGAGTTACTCCAAAAAAAAAAGTTATACCATTCATCATTTGATATGTAAAATGTTTTAGCAGAAATCAGGAAAATTTTGCCTTGTTCGGAGGAATGCTTGGTCACACAGAGCCAACAGATTCCTGATACAATGTCCTCCAATTGTTTGCTATTTAGCATAACATGTTTACCAAATATGGGAAAATTACCCCTCCCTGTAATGGGCCTTTTTTAAACTCACCCTACCAGAGAGCCTTGAGCCTCTCCCCTCATCAAAATAATAAATATTGCATAAATATGTTCTAGGAGAAAAACAGCTACATTCAATTTTGTCTGAAAAATGTTGACTTTTTTCTTGAAGGTAAGCTAGTATTTTACCTGTAGACAAATTCAACAGCCAAAGCACACAAAATCCTTTTTATAAGCTCTCGTACCCAATCGAAGAGACAGTACAACATGTAAAACCAAACAAAAGACAATTTCCAGAGGCAGGATACAAATGCATCAGAAAAATATTGAACACAATGTATGGAGAACTTACTTTGTACTCAGAGGCTTATAACCAGTTTATGCCTGAAACAAACACTGATTTCCTTTTTTTGTGCTGGAGAGCTACAAGTTCAATTGCAGAAATGACACTGAGCATAACAATCTTCTTCCTTCCTACTAAATTTTGCAGTTGGCAAAGGAAAATATGTTAGCAGAAAACACCATCTATGACAATTTGCAAAGAAATTCAAGTCTGAGCTGCAGAGGGAGATGTGGAGGGGAAGAGGCAGAACAGCTGACCATTGCTGACTGGCACACTAGGTAATTAGTCACCTGAGGTAATTAAACATATTGGAATGTTGTAGAGGATAACTTATTACCAGAAAGATTGCTAATTGGTGTTAACTCCATTAAATTATTTGCTTAATAAGCAGCTATTAAAAGTTGCTAAACAGAGAAAGCAGAGGTAATTATACCTTCCTTGCTTGAGTATTGCACACTGTTCTGCTCATCTCTAAACAGAATGAGCATAATTTCAAAGGAAGAAAGGAGAGGCCTTCATATCCAAAACGTATAGGATAGAAAACAAAGTCAAGAAAAACAAACCAAAAGCATACAATAGAAAATAAGGAAAAGTTAACCAAATCGGAGTTTTTTTCCAACTGACAGTATTTTGAAAAGCTACTACAGAAAAAAAAAAAAGATACAAACTAGATAGAAACTGCGTTTACATAAATGTCTTATTACACAGTTACGATAATGAGTTCTATTGATCATCATGTCCAAGACACCAATTTTTTTTCCAAGTGAGATCTACATGATGGAACATAAAGCCATGTTTATATTAGGTAAGATAAAAATCAAGCAGTGTGGAACACATCTTCACAGTTCAGGACACAAGGCAATTAGTAAATGTTTTTTGTTAGGAAGAATTATATTAAAGTGCTGTGCTGCTAAACTTCTTGCAATTCCCTTTCTCAAGCCCCAGGCAGATGGTTATTTCAAGATATTGGATAAGCTATTTATTTCTCTGAATTTGTAAGGTAATGATTAGGCTGTTAAACAAGGTTTTAACCAGTTACTTCTGGACCAGTGCAGGGGGAGAAGCACACAATAACATGCCTAAAATCCTATTTGTAAATAGCATCAGTTTTTGTCTGAAAGAGCCATCTCTGGAAAAAAACACAACTCCCTAAAGAGTCTTCGTGGATTTCTACATTACACAAGCAAGGATAATAAACACGTTTTTTTGCTTACAAAAGCAGACACCAATGTTTTAGTTAGAGTTTATCCCACAGGAATTGAATCTTCTCTCCTATCAGGAAGTGACATTTTAGCAATATGTTTCTGAATAACAGACAACAGTGAGAGATGCTCTGCAGAAATATAAGTAAGCTCATTCTTGTACGAAAGCAGTAAAAATATTGCCCAAGACCACTGTTCCAAATACGGTATTTTGATAGTCTGTGAAGATCTACAGTTACATGCAAAATTTGATTCCATTAATTCATTTTTTTTAATGGGTTAACAGAAGAATATGCTACATGCATCCTCCTTGTCTGTTATCCAAGTCTTTGGAAGAAAACAAATAATTGTAAGTAAGGCTAAATTACATGCAGCAAAGTGAAAAAACTTTAGGTTTTCTAGTGGCATATTTTCAGTACTACTGATTTTTGGACAATCTGTTCTCATGAGTACACTAAAACAAATTCTGCTAAACCAAGTTTTTTTAAAAAGTAAACCTACTCTAAACACAAAGGTGCTTTGTCAGTGAATTAGCTAAGAACTTCCAGGCATGTAACAAAAGTATGCAAGCATATGCCCTGAGTGGAACAAAAAATACACAATGTAACCTGCCAGGCACCCTCAGAGTGGAAAATTCCAAAATTACCACATTTCTCCTATAAAAAAATCCCACATAATCAAAGATGATTCTTAATGTAGCATTTCTGTTTTGTTTCATAATTGTTTCTTATGCAGTTACAAAATTTATACAGCTAAAAAATATTATTTACTTACATGAGCAAATACACCAAAAGAACAGGAGACAAGAATAATCCAAAGCAACATTTCAGAGACTTATTTACTGCTGGGAACTGCATATGCAACCATTTAAGCCCTACACAAAACAAATCTGTCACCTGCATGTCTTTAGGATAGTGTGCCATTAATGGCCAGCGGGTTTTTTTCCTAAACAAATCCAAAAATTACTCAAAAATTTTTACAGTGGATTGTGCAACATGAACAATCTTTGCCACCCTCCCTTGACAGAGCTTTTCCCAACCCATGCCTTATTCCACTGGCAACTTTTACTTAGTTGCTCTATCGGTGTTCAGTCAGTATCCATCTTCTGCTGAACAATCATAAGGCCAGATTGGCAACCTCTCCTTTGTTACTCTCTCCTTTCTACAATCTCGTTGGCCAACAGCTGCTTGAGACACCACATATTGCAGCAAGCAGGTGCATGGAGAGAAAGGAAGAGTTAACTTTGACATACCTTTTGCTGAAAGTTGACTATGCTACTTTTAATTATGGAATATTTCAACTTTGACACACCTTTTGCTGAAAGTTGACTATGCTACTTTTAATTATGGAATATTTCATATCCACGTAACAGTTTTCAGTTATTTACTAGCATCATTGTACATAAGCAAGGTCCCAGTTCAGGGATATTAATACTGTCACACTGCAAGTAACAGTCTTTTTGCATATATTCAATGATACAGGCATTCAATAATTGGAGAAATCACAAAAATTCAAAAGAAATTCAGATAGTAATAAGGCTTTAACTAATCTAAATGGCTTTGCATCATATTTATTAAGAACAAGCTCCAAATTTCTCAAGTACTCACCCTCACATCAATTACCCTCTATCTAAACCGAACTACCTTATAAACAATATAGAAGGAAAATCTGCACAGAAATCTACTTCTGGAATTTTTTAACCCATAAAAGCTTAGTAAGTTCCATTGGCCATTCAACTGAGGGAAAAACCAAAAGTGAAGGCAATTTTAAATAAGTATCCAAAGCCAGAGTTTTCCCCAAACAAAAACAGACGTATATTTTTTTAAATAAGTCATTCTATACAAAAAAAGGCATTACTATTAAATGATAGTTATTAAAAGATTTGCATATAAACAGTTGCCCTGAAGATTTCTAGAAGCCCTAATTGCATTAAACACATTCGCTGTGCTCAGAATTACAGTGCAGACCTTAGGCATAAATGTTCATCTATTACAACTTGCATTAGTCAGAGATAACAGACAAGAGTTCTTGCAGATGCCAATGTTAGTCCAAAAAAGTGAACAGACACTCAGGAGAATCCTATCAGATATTCCCAACAACTTATAAAAGATCCTCAAACACAGGACAACTGGAACCTCCTAACAAGCTGCAGATTCTGTCACCAAAAATTCCTGAAGATTCTGGGGTCTTTCTGATATCTTTTCAAGAGAAGGCTATGCCATCAGAAAAAAAAAAAAAAGGCACTGCCCACAATTCTCATCTTTCTGACTGCAAAACACATATGAACAGCAATAAACCACTCAGAGCAACTCCAGGGCTATGGTAGCTTCAAAGGCAGAGTAGGCAGCCCAGCATTCTGCCTGTGACTAAACCAATCACAGTTGCATGATACTGAACAATTGTGGGCGAGCATATCACAATTTCTAATTTAGCACAACATTCTGCTATGAAGTACAAAGTGTAACTTTAAGTTCCCTGATGCAATTAATGCAGAGGTGGAATTGTTCTTTCTTTCTTCCATAGCTCTGCTTCAGGCTTATCTACTAAGAGTTTTCAGAACCACATTAGCTGATGGCAGACTACTCTTTACTTCTGATATTCCTTATGAACACAGGCAGAAGGGTCTGAAACCAGCTGTGCATCTTATATCCCTAAAAAAAATATCTAGTAAAGCTGTGAAATTCTTTCCAGAATCTGTGAATTTTCAGTTATGTACTCTTGCACCCAGCATTTTACAAGACCTACATAATTCCTGCCTCAAAACTTTAGTGTCAGAGAAATGCTGTCTTTACCTTTTCAGTATTCCTGTTCCATTCTTAACTTGAAGCAAAGAATAAGTGGTAAATCAAATGAGTTGAGAAGGCCTGTTAAGGATGCTTGAGGTACACAATCAGAACATATTTTATATGTACAGGATTTGCTGGGGTGAAGAAGGCAAGGCAAGACATAGGCAACAGTTAAGACATTTTAGAAAGAATTTACCAAATATTATATGAAACATTATGTCCTAAAAAAATCCATTACACTGCAACTCAGATGAAGTTTGTAGAACAGTTAAAAGCTGAAGTGAATTCAAGCACAGATCTTCTCTAGTAAATAAACTACCTACTAGGAAGTCTCAAACCTTCTGAAAGTAATAAATTATTGCTAACAAGGCTATCAAAGATGAGGAGAAGGAGTTAACACCACCTCCCTTTCCCTGAATAACATATTAATTATAGCTTCCTAGGTAGTATTACTGATTGACTGAAACCTTATCCTGCAACATTTTAAAGCTAAATAACATAGAAAACAAAACTTAAGTGCACTTAGTAAGCAGGTGCACTGCAAACATAATTATCAAATTAATTATTCATTCTGTAGCAGTCAAAAAACTTAAAGACATTAAAGAAATATGGCAAAAATACCTGCCTCAAAAAGCATTTAAGTTTACGTATAAACATACATCCTTAAATAGAATAAAGCATTGCTTTTAGAGCAGTTTTCATATAAAGCAAGGAGAGCAATACTTTTCCTCCTGTATCTGAACTAACCCAACAGAAATCTGACACAATGAGCAGACTTAACGGCAAGGTCCGTATGTCCAAACAGCATTTGGACCAAAACATTTGAACAAAACAAGTTTAGTCTATTATAGAAGGAACCCAGCTGCTGACACCTCAAGAGATGTGAAATGAATCCTATCCTTAAAGATTCAGATCAATAAAACCATGGGTATCCACTTCAACACTTCTGGGCCCTACAAACTCAACAATGTTAAACAACACATTAAAGTACTATGAACGGGTGAAGCAGGAAACTGCATAGTAAATGCTACCCAAATATGCTTTTCCAACCACATCTTGAAGTTTGCATGGTCTGAAATACCAGCTCCCAAATTATGCTGCACTCTCAAAGTCCAGTATAACAGCAGTAGCCTTGGCATGAGCAACAGCCACTCAGAAAAGCCAAGAAGGAAGCAGGCTCACTGCTGGATATTTCCAGTATGGGAAGTAACAGCTGCTACTGGTCTGGCTGCTTTCCTCTGCTCTAGGCCCTGTACCCCACCAGTAACCATCACAAATGCTTCACCCAGCACTGCAAAAACAAAGCTCTCTGCCTGCCCTGCCAAATGCAAATCATTATTTCCCTCTTTCCTCTGAAAGGAACAACAACCAAGCAAGAACTGGAAGATGCTTGAAAGCCATCCTTTGGACGGTGACACCTTAACAAAAATAAAATATAATTTCTGATAGAAGTATTTAAACCATATTCAGATATTTAGTTATACACATTGTCTTTAAAATCTTCTAGGTTAGGAATGAAATACTGAACTTATTTTCATTACAATTAAACCCCATATCCATTTCAATTGCTAACAGAAAATGACAATCTGTAAAATCAAGGGATTTTGCCTATTTAACAAACAAACTAGCTCCAACTTTTACTTTGAAGTATTCTCTGTTTATCAGCAGTTTGAGATAGGCCACAGAAGTAGCAGATTTCAAAATATTTATGAGTGAGAAATCCAAGACTATCAGGTGAGGCTACTTCATAAAACATGTGAACACGTCTGAGCCAACAGCTCTTTATTCATGCAAATATTACAGGCTACTTAAAGCTCTTGGGCAAGATGCACAGGACAAGAACAGCATTTACCTTGCCCTAGCACAACTGCAATTGAGAACTTCATTACCGCTGCTGGCACCTGTACTTGACACCACCAGTATGAAC
Source organism: Erpornis zantholeuca (assembly GCA_013400515.1). Taxonomy (NCBI): domain Eukaryota; kingdom Metazoa; phylum Chordata; class Aves; order Passeriformes; family Timaliidae; genus Erpornis; species Erpornis zantholeuca. The sequence continues at coordinate 21,843 of VZTN01032634.1, forward strand.
ATGATCCTTTACTACATCTCTAACTTACACCTACTTCACATACTAACACTAAGAAAAGACTCAGGAACTACCCTCTCCCCTAGGTATCAAACAAGGTGGGGTTAAGCAGAATACTTTAGGGAAATGCCTTATATGCTTTAGCTCCACACAGTACAGACTGTTCTGTAGTTAAGTGCTGATGTCAAATTCACTACCTAGCCAAAAGAAAGGAGCTCTTTGAAATATACAAGCAGTTGTATAAATGGCAGCCTCTGTGTTGATCCCAGGACATAAGATGTTGCTTTCCATAGCAGATTACCATCGATTTTTCCAATTCTCAACTGTGTGCAGAAAGCAACAGAGAATTTCATATTTAAGTCAGTCTTCTTCAAAATTCTGAATGCAAAACTTACCAAGAAAAATAATGATAGCTCTGTCTTGGTAGTTAAATACATTCTCCTTTCCAGCTTCTAACCAGTCTCTTACTACATTCCCAACTAATATAGGAGAATTAAGCTCATTATTTATGATCATTGAAACAACAGCACAG